>JAQBSW010000405.1:0-208697 GCA_029291075.1 Eudiplozoon nipponicum
AATAATAATAATAATAATAAAAGTAAATGTATATGACAACAAAGGCCATCTAGCTGAACAATTGAAATGTCAAGATACAATTCAAAAGTAGGGATATGTAAAGTTGAATGAAATAGTGACTAGCAAAATATTTAGTGATAAGGCTAAAGTAAGTTTTCTAAGAGAATTGCTTTCATTCTTGATTTTTCTGACTGAGAGAGAAGACGTGTTTTAAAAATCTTAAAAGAATCTGTTCGATGGCATAAGAGGTGGCTAAATCGAGAAGGCAATAAAATTTGCTAGCACAGAAGACGAAGGGTAGGACATAGGCTTTGAATAATGTGAGTTGCAGAGTGTGTTTATGTGTCTTGGATGAGATAAAATTGGCCCACTTGAAGAGTTTGGAAGTAATTTGATTAAGATGTGGAGAGAAGTTTTAATGATTTAAAGAAATAGATACTAAAGAGCTTTACCAGGTTAATAATTTCCTATCAAGGTAGCAACTTGCGGTCGGGAGAGAACGGATCGGGACAAAGGTAAGTTTCATCAAGCGAGTCTTATCTGGATATAATTTAAGACCGTTTCTGCTGAGATGAGAGCACATGAAGATAGTAGCTGAGTGACTAAAGGTAAGGGAGAGTGGGGCAATAATGGATTTCTGATTACTATTACCATGTCATCTGCATATTTGAACAACTTGAATAGGATGTCCTCAACCTGCATTTGTGCGAAGGTTAGGCTGAATAGTGTAAGGCCATGTACTGAACCCTGGGATCTCCAGATTGGATAAGGGCTGAACTCGAGTGGCTATTTCCAATTCTTACAGTTGTGTAACGATTTTGAAAGTAGAAACTGATAAGTTTAAGATAACATTGCTAAATAAGGCGAGTTTACTTGTTCGAGAACTATATTGAATCGAAAGCCTTCGAGATATCTAGAAAGAGGAGAGTGCATACATAACATTTGGGAATGGAAGAGTAACAGTAGTTAAAGACACTGATTAAGTTGGTGAAGCAAAAACGCTCATTTAAGAAACCGTGTTGACCATCAAGGAGGCAAAACCTTCTCAAGACTTTATGTAAGAGTAGACAAAGTTATATCTGATCCTGTCAAAGATTTTATTGAAAGCAAAGAATAAATATTGGGCGGAGATCTTTGAATGAAGAGACCGAGGATGTGCCATTTTTTGGGATAGGAGAGATCATCGAGTGGAGCCACTCCGTGGGTATATAGGTAATTTTGAGATATCTGCTGATAACTTTGGCAATCAGAATGATGTAGTTTCAACCTAGAAGAGAACTCATGCTGACCGGGGTCCCATATTAAACAAATGAGTGTTTAGAATTAATTTTTTTGATTGCTTGAACGACCATGGTCGCCGAAATATTGAGCCAACGCAGATTCTTAGTGTCACCGTATCTGAGCAAAAGGAGTGGAAATGGAATAATAATTTACAAGATAATTAAGATAGACGTAGGCAAAGCTGGAGTTGTCCGAACCAGAAAAGTTTATGTTTGTGATTTTGAACTTATGTAACAGTTTGTTTCTGATGATAGATAATTATTTACGGGAGTTTGGAGCGTCTTTCGATGTCAAGCACTTGTTTGTTGATTAATTGTCTAATAAACTCATCGATACGTCGGAGTAAGAGGGTGAGAGTAAGTGACAAAGTTCGTAATATGGAATTGTGTGCAAGGTTATCGCACGCTTTAAATAAAGTGCTTAACTTGTTCGTGTTGTGTATGTACTAAATAAAGGTCGCAGAAGCAAAGTGGGAAGATAAGACGTTATGAATTTTGGAAAGCACGAAGAGAGGTTGTCAGGAATATTTAAATCCCTCCAGTTAACGGCATCCCAGAGTCGGCTCAACTCTTCCCAATTAGTTAGTCGCCCGGGTAATTGTATATTCTCTCTTATGATAGAAGATAACAAAAGAAAAAGAAAGGATACCTAGCAGTGGTCTTTTAAGAAAGAATCTCCCGGTTTTTTTACATTGGTCACTTCTTTGATGACGAGGCCACAGTCGAGTTGGTTGATTCCTCTGGTAGAAAAGTACACAAGTTTATTTAGGAAGTTGTCCGCAAAGAGCCAAAGCAGCGGATGATTTTCTGATGTTAAATTTTGCCAATTAATCAGAGGATGGTTAAGGACTCTCACAACGATATATTGATTGAAAAATTAAGATAAAAGTGTGAAGAGAAGTTGGGCTCCGCGATTGTCGTCAATTATTGAAAATGTTGGAGGACAATAGGCAACGCAAACAGATAAACTTTGATTTAGAATCATTAGCTGAAATGAAAATAATTCCAGCCCCAGTGAATTAGATGTAGTCAAATGATTAGGCATGAGAGTGGATCGGAATTAGGCAGCTAGACCACTTCCTCGGCCAACCGCTCTTTTGCGTCGAAAAAATATGTGATGGTTTCAACAAGAAAGCACATATCAAGCTCGTTTGAGGATATAAATGTCGGCAGTTGTTTAATTTTCGGCGTGAGAGACCTGAAATTGATAAGGATTTCCAAGAGAGATCCAGGGAAAAGAAAGTTTGACTGGAAAGGATAAGCGTGAGAGAATCTTGCTGTAGCGGCCGTAGCGTGTTTGAGGAATGATAAGAGTCTTCGAGCGTTTGCTGATGAGAATGGAGCGGTCATCATCAATCTGGACTTTCTTAGTCCCACTCCTATCAGGCGGGTGTGGGAGTTGAGGGTTTTGTAAACAGGACGAAGGCGGATTCACAGGGCTCAAGGGGCTACATTGATGCAGCGTTACGGGGGTGAGAATGGATTTAATTCGTGTCGAGACATGATCAAAGGCTGTGTCTCTACTGTCCTGGGTGGCATTGGTAATGCGAGAAGAGAAAGAGATTTCAGAGGGGAAATAGGGCTTTAAGCAGACCCGTGACATTTGTCACTTCTCGCTGAAGATCAGCAAGATTAGATAATAGCATCTGATTTAGGAACGAGGTGGTAGAAGCTGACGGAAAAATCCGGTTCATGATAGAGGAATATTCACACGAGAGAAATAAAATGTAAATTCACAATATATATATATAATGTAAAAATTTTTACAGAGATAAGATCAGACGAAAATTCTAGAAGGTGTAATAATAAAAATAAAAACCTGATATCAGTTCAAAATGATAAAAATCCTCTAGGGAGACCACTCCGGCTGTTGTGCTTTGCACGATCCTCTGGTAGAACTTTTCCCTCATTTACACTAATGGCATTCTGAATAATAATAATTGAATGATAGAATTACCTTATTTCGATTTCAATTAAATATGTTTTATTATATAGTTAACAATATCAGAAAATGAACAATAAATAAAAGACATTATATAAAATGAATATCTACAGTAAAATAGAAGTTCAGATTTAGTTATCCCCTATCAAAAATAGAAATATATTTGTTTATCAATCTATCAAAACAATCAACACGGATACGTGTTATCATTGTGTATGTGAAATCAAATCCTGATATAGTTATTACTAAAAAGACAAATTACAATAGTTTTAGCGAATAGTTTTCATTTAAAGTGTGGAAAAAAATCAGGTAACACACAATTGTGTTCAACAATGAATTACAACTTTTGAACTCGAAACTCGGCAGATCCGTATTTTTTCAGTTTTTGCATAGAGTTGTTTAAAAGACGACTTAAGGTGAGAGCCGCATATCTAATTTTAAATTCCATATAAATGCATTGCTGTTTCATCCTCGCTAGTCAGTTTGCCGTCGTACTCTGATGATGATAATGGAAGGTCATAAAGTTTCAGTGCGTGCGACTGACGGTAGTTTTGCTATGTTGTTCGATGACTGGTTAAAAACAATGGGATAGGTATTTACCTTAAGCTGGCCAACTTGATCTAAATAGTTGTTACCAACATCCGCGCAATCAATGATAGTTTATTTGTATTATTTATATATACGTGTGACAAAAGCTGCAAAAGATTAATGTTCGTGACTGCATAGAAATTGTGCAGCCGACATTTCCAGTCAAGTACAATGTAGGCAAGACTACTTGAGGTGAGAGTTGTATAACAAATTATGCTTTTCATATATGTGCAATGCGGTTTGATCCTCGCCAGTCAGTTTGCGGTCGTACTCTGATGATGATCATGGAAAGTCAAAGCGCGTCAGTGCGTGCGACTGGAGGTAGTTTTGTTATGTTGTTCAACGATTGGCTAAATACAACGTGATCTGTTTATACTTCAAGCTCGCAAACTTGATTTAAATAATTGTTACCACCACCTGCGCAATCAATTATTTTTAAATTGTGTTGCCTATATATGTATATCTGGCGAAAGCTGCAAACAGTTAATGTTTTTGGGGCTGCATAGAAATTATGCAGCCGATATTTCCAGTAAAATACAATGTATGCAAGGCTATTAGAGGCGAGAGCTGCATATCTAATTTTGCTTTCCATATATATGCAATTCGAATCAATCTTCACTAGTCAGTTTGCGGTCGTACTCTGATGATGATCATGGAAAGTCAAAACGCGTCAGTGCGTGCGACTGGCGGTAGTTTTGTTATGTTGTTCAACGATTGGTTAAATACAACGTGATTTGTTTATACTTCAAGCTCGAAAACTTGATTTACATTATTGTTACCACCCGCGCAATCAATGATATTTTAATCTCAGTTTTAATCTCTCAGTTACGTTGGTCATAAGTTTACCATTTACATTCATTAGACTATTTTTTTATTCAACATGTGAATTGACTTAATTGAGGCCGCCCTTACGTTTTCGGGATGGATTGGAAGAGGGGGGCATTATGTCCGATACGTTCATCATAAATTCATGCCATGTTTAGTGATAAAATTATAAATCAGACGAGCGATGCACGTGAAATTTTAATAAAACCACTTACGTATAATTAAACAGGCGCTAGTCATACATGCGCATATACATAACTAAAAAGTTCATTTAAATAAAATTAAAATACACGCACTCTCATCTAAATGAAACTATAGTCGATAAACATTACCATTTTACGCGTAAAACTTATTTTTAAATTCTTAACGTTCGAAATTCTGTATTACTAGAGTGATCTCAATAGATAGAGTGAAGGCAAGGCAAAAAGGGGTGTGCTTAATAAAACAAGAAGCTTAAATAAGATATGAAATAAAATAGGTAACGGATAAACAAGAAAATTTTGAATATTAATTAACAAAAGAATTAGCATAATAGGGAAATGATAAAAACCATTTAGTAAACGTTCAACTCACTAAGCGTTCTAGAACCAAACGAATATTTACAAAATTAAATTTAGAAGGACTATATTCTCACTAATTTATTTGACCATTATAACAGTTAAATACTGTTTGTTGCGGAGAGCTAATATATATGCAAGTATGTATTAGGTGTTGCGAACCTAGTAACAAATAAGTTCAGTTGTGACCAGAAGGATAAACCAAAGGCAGCATGAACGGAAAGTATAATCTCATGCACATTCGTTTCGTGCTTACTGGCGACTCATCAGTAGGAGCCGGTATTACGCCCTTTAACCACTCTATATTTGGTCGAAGAATGTGGAATAATAGGACGGTACAATCTCCTAGACGAATGTGTAAACATGCAATAGTGAAGTCTACGACAATGCGACTTCAACGCTAACTCACACTATATAATATATATACCGAGTCTGTAAAGGATACTAACACTACGGCTATTGTGTTAGAAACCGACACCAACATTATTGTACCGAAAAGGTACATGGTACTAACACTATGGTTTCCGAGTCGGTACATGGTACCAACCTGATAGATATCAAATTATGCTATAGTTCACCGAAATTGAGAATTACAACAATTTCTGAACACCTGTTACTCCAATAAATCCATTCACTCTGGCCTTGATCGATATCAGTTATCACATTTCGCGGTAAGCATTACATCATTGAATTCATTATATAACAGTTAAATACTGTTTGTTGCGAAGAACTAATATATATGCACCGTCCTATTATCCCACATTCTTGACCAAAATATATAGTGGTTAAAGGGCGTAATACCGGCCAGTAAGCACGAAACGAATGTGCATGAGGTTATACTTTCCGTTCATGCTGCCTGGTCACAACTGAACTAATTTGTTACTAGGTTCGCAACACCTAATACATACTTGATTGACAATTAATTACATAATAAGCCTACTAATAAACCAATATTAATCCATTATTATTAATCTTTTACTGGAACTAGCTTCAAATTATGATTCAAACAATCATCCCTTTCGACCATTAACTAATACTGTATTCCAAATCGAAATTAACGATTTTTCATCAGATGCTCTATTCATAATATCATCTCGAGTTTTATTTTCGAAAGTTTCTCTAATCAATCTCGTCGTCTTGTTATGACTAAATATTGCATATGTCTGCAATCATCCAAGTTGATATTGTGTTTTGTCTCTAGTACATGACGAGCAAGATCAGATTTAGCAAAATGTTCATACTTACATGCAGTTCTATGTTCACCTCTTCCAGTCTTCCAAAATCAAAACAACTGGAATTAAGTCCGTGTTAGTCAAAGCGCAGATCAGGTTATTTTGATTAGTGAAGTTTCGAAATTTTTTTACTCTTCTATCATTATTCCATTATTGGCAGTGTAATCGCTGATAATCCGGACCTTATCCCAGCGACATGTATTATTTTTATAACTTTCTAAACAATCATGATTATAAAGAAATATGCGTAATATGCAAGCGTATATGATGTACAGAGCTGGACAGATACATATAACTACCTTTCTTCGTACAGATTCTGCAATGTATATCAAATATTATTTACTTGGTTTCCATGTTGCAGATGCGTATTCTTGGTTCGGCCTAATCCAAATTAATTACATTTGAAGATGTATATCATTTGATAATAAATTTGTACTTCTAACGCCCAATTTTTTAGCTCAGCAAACAATTCCTTTAATATGTCTTTCAGCAGTTACTATGGTTACGCCTAAATCCTTAACTTTAGGTTGAAGCTTTATCTCAAAATTATCGTTACGTACAACGTCATGCATATATATATATATATATATATATATATATATATATATATATATATATATATATATAATTAAATTCAGTTCTCTAAAGCTTAAGTTTATTTTGAGTCGAACTCCAGACCAAACTTTATTAAGTATACACTAAAATAATTAATATCTAGTGATACTTCGGCCTTCAAGAAATCACAGTTCCTTGAGTACATAATATTTAGATTGTCAGCAAATTAGCAAACTTGACCTGTGAGGATCACTTTGTGCAATCTCACAAATCTAATTTTAAATAATATTGGATCCAAGCTTGAACTTTGAGAAATACCGTTTGTACTACTTAAAAATCTAGAAGATGATACCTCATATGAATGCGCAATATAAATAATCAAAAGCATTTAAGCAAATAAAGTTCCATTAAATAATAAAATAGGTTCAAAACAACTTTCACCAAAAAATTTTTGTACGAAAAACCAGCTGAAAATCGAAGCGGAAAAATGAATCTTTATTTTATTTTATATAAGTATTTATCGACATCCACATAAATTATCTGATGATTTGTCGGCCCATAAACACACTAATGCGTTAAAGCCCGTTTTATTAAATTGGTGTTTTTTCCTTTCATTGGTTTTAGATTCATTTTTTATGACTAAGTGATTTCTATTATTACAAGTGCTTTATTTCATTCATTTTATCTGTCTGCTTGTCGTTTTGACTTTCTTTTATGAATTCAGCAATTTGCGAATGGAAATTGACCTAGGATGGGGCTTCTTGCACTCCAGTATTTTTGTTCAGCATATAAATTGTGGAATTTAAAATCTAGCGAATCACTCTATACCATTTAATTTAATCAGCATATTTTTTTCGTTTCTTGACATTATTCGACCTACTATAAAAGGGTCATACTATTCTTCATATACGTGTTAAAAATGTAGATAAACGATATCAGTTTCAAATCGAAAGTAATGTAGCAAATTAAGAAAAGACTTTTCTGAGCTCACTAGTACATCTTAAGACAGACTTTGTTTCCTTATTCTATTAATTTGAGGATTTAATCCGCTAATAGGCCGTACCATATTTGTGATTTTGTGATAAGCTTGGACATAGATTGAGCATAAAGATCTTTGGTCATAATCATCCTCATCAAAAAGAAAACTGCATTTCTTTAAATCAAGTTTGCGAACTAGAAGTAAATACCAATCCCATTTTGTTTAACCAGTCGTCGAACAACATAGCAAAACCACCGACAGTCGCACGCACTGACGCGTTTCGATCTTCCATGATCATCATCAGAGTACGACGGCAAACTGACTGGCGAAGATCAAACCACATTGCAGATTCATGAAAGCAAAATTTGTTATACGGCTCTCACCTCTAGTAGTCTTGCATACATTGTACTTGACTGAAAATACTACTGCATCATTTAAAAGCTGATGCTTCACTGACGCATGGCATCGTGAAATAGTTATATAATAATAATTTTAATGTTTTATATTTAAAACTAAAAAAATGGAAAATGATTTCTGAAGGAGTGGGTATAGTTAACCTGGAGATAAATATCCTGGAAAAACACTATCTATACACCCACAGAACACAATCTAAGCAAGGCCAAATTTATGGCGAGACGAAATGTGTAGCACTGCTCCCTTGCAGTTTCGCTGCATCACTTTCTGAAAAAAGAGCAAACCTCGTGGTTAAATCTAGTAATCTAAGATTAGACAGTTAAAACGAAGATGAAGCTGATAGAAATCTACAAAAAGATTAAAATTGAGCATAATTCGATTCCATATTGAGCAGAATATCTAACAAAGAAATATTATATGCACATGAAAAATACTGCCTAATTCGATTGTGGTTGACTTTATTTGTTTCGGCCGTCATCCCTGTTTCTCTCACCAATCTGACACTTGCTGAGACAACAATTCTCTACTAAGCATGGCAAAGCCAGTACAAATAATGGGGCTTCATTTTTTGTCTGACGGGGAACAATTATTGGCGGAATTATTGCAGTGTTTTTGATAAGATGTGATTCTCAATTAACTGTGGTCAAATGGCTGCAAGCGTCTCCGATCTTCTTGAAAACCAATGGTAGTCAACGGAATCTAAGCATCTAAGATTGTCTACTTTAAAGGACCAAGTCTCACTAAATAAAAACTGCGCGTACAGATGCATAGTATACATGACCTTTACAGCGAAGTAAAGTATTTGCGTTTCCACATAAAAGGCAAATTTTATTTTCACTTTGTTACCCATAGTCACAGAAAAACCTATGAAGATATGCACTACTGTCAAATTATATCATATCTGTAATTAGTAAATGAGAAATTGTAGCGATTGATGGTTTATCCTGCATTAGTATCCTACATTTTACAGTTTCACAATTCGTACTAAAAGACAGAACGTCCACTTTCAATCTATTTAAAGTAATCCAAGCTAAATTTTCTCTACCGAATAATAACACGGTATTGTTTGCATAACAATAATGAACTAGTCTAACGCTTGAAAACACCCAGAAGTTACGCAAGAATATCGTTCATAATAGATTTATACCCTTTTCTGGATCCATTGATGATGATAAAATAGTTCAATAATATAATGCGGACCTTAATTTAACCAGAATCGGTTGTCCTAATAACTCAAATGATATTTACAAATTTGTCTGGAATAACAATTATGCTAGAATATCAAATAGAACGTTGCCATTCAATGAGTAAAATACGTCGAAGAAGTTCAAAAGGACGGCTATTGTGTGACGTCGATGTATATGTCGCTGTTTAATTAAAATTTTAATATTAACAAGCACTGAGACTATGTAAGATTATCGATGTGAATAACTAACCATTTTATCAATTAGATTACGGTTGAATTTTTTGATGATAGGAATTTTGGTCGACACGCACCGATAAATCTGTGCAGTCTCTCCTTTCTATAAGATAATAAAGGTATTAATAAAAGAACTACAAACATGGTTAACACCATGCTTACATAAAGTCAAATCAGCAGAAACTGTAGCTTTGCGACATATCATAGGTTAGATTACATACCATATTTCTAACTTTGACAGTTTTGGAAATAAAGTTTTACAATTGTTAATACGTATATCCGTCTGGGGATCATATCTGATACAAAAACCCAAGAAGAATGCCTTTTGAAGACTTCAATCAATCACTCAATTCGATAACTTTCATTGATTATATGAATAATTTGCTATCATCTATTGTTTCTGTAAATGATATTTTCCTAGAATATGTCGCACCACTAATTCTTAACTATCATAATTTTTTACCAGAGGAAAACGCTTTTCCCATCACATCAGCTACTTTAGCTCAAAATAATTCATAATAATCGTAGAGACTGCTTTATTTAAGAGCTTTCTGGTTATTATAATAAATCGAGTCGAGATTTTAGTACTTCCAAAGAAGTTTTCGGGACATAATGACTAATTTTCTAAAAGTTTACAATGGCGCCTGCAACAGTACATTCAATATGTGTAATTTAAAAATGTTTGTTTACAGCATGTTTTTTTTCAATTTTTGAAGATTATCATACACTTGGTTTACATTTTTTAATCTTTACGAAAGAGGTGAATCTAAATAAAAAAAAAAAAAAAAAAAAAAAAAAAAAAAAAAAAAAAAAAAAAAAAAAAAAAAAAAAAAAAAAAAAAAAAAAAAAAAAAAAAAAAAAAAAAAAAAAAAACGGATGAGTTCATGTTCCGAGTCGGGATGTGTGTTTCCACACGAAGAACAACTCTGGATGCAGCCACGCCTATATATATATATATATGCTATATATATATACTCCTTATATATATATATATATATATATATATATTCTATAAATCTCGTGCGCATTTGTTTCCCGTGCTTACTGGCGACTCATCAGTAGGAGCCGGTATTACGCCCTTTGCCCACTATATATTTGGGTGAGGAATGTGAGAAAATAGGATGGTACCACCTCATGTGTCTAAAAAAATTACTGGAAGTTGTAATTCTCAAAAATGACCTATGTTCTGAGCAGCTATTCAACAATGGTACAGCATTTTCGTTTTGTACTGAACTTAAGGTGTATCTGCCACACAAATTAACATCAGCGACACTTACGCGCTCAACATGACCATACGGGCTACTTATAATCAAGACTAGCTGCAATTGTCGCTCTACCTCGGTCTTAAGTCAGATTAGAAAGTCAGCTTGATTTTTTCTATACTGTATTCGATGGGAGCGTATTCAAATACAACGAAAATGCTACATTGATTAATGTTTTTTGCTTTGGTGTTTAATGTCGCTCCAAGTTATCGTTTACAGGGATCCATTAATTAAGAGTTGCTTCAACGCGTAAGCTAAGGAAAATATCAACTTTCCTTTGTTAAAATTATGAAAGATCTGTAGTACCAGAGGTTTGTGCTTACAGTTCTTTTATATTTGAATTATGATGAATTCTATTTTCCGATTCGCAACATATTATAATTTTGAATTATTTTTAGGAACGTCCTAAAATCTTCTTTTACCGAAGTTGTTTTAGTATTCGTTAATTATTTGCAACTACACAAAAGCCGTGTGTAAATTTAGCAAGTAGTGATTTATTTTAACGTTTTCTTATATTTTGAAATACAAAAATTGTTGAGTGATTTCATCATCATCCACGATTTTATTGCATCTAATAAAGCGTTTTTTAAATTGAGAAATATATAAATTTAAATGAAGAGAGCCAGAATGGAAAATTAATGTTCAAAAGTAAGCTTGGTTTTGTTTTTCTACAATGCACAACTCAGCAGATAAGGAAAACTTGTACCTTATGCGTACTTTTATTTAAATCAAGGTTGCGATCCTGATTTAGATACCAGTCTCATTATATCCTTACATTTGTCAGTATAAGCATTTTATAATACAGAAAATTTAATTGATGCGGTGGACCGGCTTCGTCCTTATTGTGAGCTTTTCAGGTACAGTTCATAATTTGCTACGGACATGGCTTGAACTTGGGCACATTTTCGTTGGATGCTGTTGCTCCAACAATTGAGCCACCGTGTCACAGGTTCTGGACAGTACGTGAGGAGTTTCCAATAAGATCGAAATTGGTCAACTGGATGAATTGCTTTATTTAAATTATGAATTGCTTAGTTTCTACGGACAAATGATTGCGTATATTGGGAATGGTGTATGCATCAAGATTGCAACCTTGGTTTAGATAATTTTATCACTATCTTTGCAAACAATATTCGGTTAATTATATTATGCGCATTTTCTGATTTGGAGTAGAGTAATTATTGTTTGTACTATTCTTGATTAAGTTGCCTGTATAATAGTACCAGTTAGGCCTTTGTTAGTGGGAATGGCTCGTTTTCAAGGTTTCTCTTCTCTTAGCTGTTTGGCCAACCAAGTCTATCCAGCGTTGCCTGTCTGGACTTCAGTGGTCGACGATTCCCCCAGCAGCCGTCTATCGTCAGGCCGGAAATTACTGTGGATACGGGTCATAACAGCTCTTACCGCGACAAAATAACGTGGTAGCAAATTTTGTTGGAACGCCAAAAGAACATATTGAGCTGTCACATCAATGAGATTTGCCTCATAGAACTGACACATATCTCCCCTATCCTCGTTAATGAATAGATATTACAATTTTCAGCAAATATACTGATAGTAACGATATTTATACGCCTGAACCAAACAGATGATATCGAAAAGTTATTTACATTTTCCTTTGTATGTCGCCAAATCGTTTATGCTTGGCACCTACTGATGAGTGGCCAGGAAGCACGAACAGAATGTCCAGGAGATTTAACGTTCATTTAACGCTGTCTTTGGTTTATCATTCTGGTTATATTTGAACCAATTAGATACTACGTGCGCAACACCTTATACACAAATGCAAATAATATTGCAAAAAATTTTTTAGCTTGACTGCGCAATGTGTTTATCACGTTTTAAAGTTCCATGATTGTGTTTCATAGTTTTGAAATTAACATTTTAGTTGCTTAGGTTCTCGTATCAAGTTTGAATTTTGTATTTCAAAAATGACCACCGGATTTAGGAAAACACAATGTTACACGATAGGTTCATTTATAAAGCAATACCTGAAAACAATACCTGTTTTATACAATTTCATTAGTCTCAAATTGAAATCTTTTAATTGCTACGGTAAAATCCTTTTCCGTCATATGCTCAATAATCATCGGTGTGGATTAATCACAAATTGTAATCAATTTTGGCATCTAAATATGCTTAATTATGAAAAGCATGAAATGACCTAAGATCCTGCGATATTTAAATGTGTTTCTGTGGAGTTCCTCCGATTTTGTCGATATTAAACGCATATATTTTGGAAGAATTTTGTAATATATGCCTTCAGTTATTCATATTGATGTCAAATTGACTGGGAGTCTGCGTGAATAAAGCTTATGTAAAGATTAAATGTCATAGCCACTGTGGTAAATTTCTGATTTTGTACACATAAAAAGTATAATTAAAACGGTGCCCGTAATGAATCAGCCTAATTTTAAGGGGATAATTTAGTACTATCTGCATTCTAGATGGTTCTTTGCTATTCGGTTGATAACTTAAAGTTCTTCCATAATGTGTTCTAACACTTATCACATGACTATGTAAATACGTCGATCCAGATCAAGACTGTATACCTTTCTGTCATAATTTTTTGTGGGTGTTTACGTCTATAGTTTATAATTGCACTCAATGCTGGATTAAAAGTACCAATCAAATTCTCCTAACGCAGGTGGTCTAAGGTGTCAAATACTAAGTTTCTTTTATGCACACTATATTGAATGTGAGAATCAATCTCGTAAAGGATTTATTATCTGAGACGTTAAAATTCACTAATAATCACTCTTGTAAATTCAGTTTATTGCGTAATCGCATTCTTATGGTGCATATTCCAAACAGGAATGTAGAAAAAAAAATTGTTGTTTTCATCAATTTGGCAACTGGAACCATAAACTGATTGAGGTTTTCAGATATATAAGCAAAAGAATTTCTGGTATTGACTTTTAAGTTTTGTGGAACTGAATCATTCTTTCCAAATAGATCTAAGACTAATTCTTAATTTATGTTTTATTTATTGAAAATAGAGTAAAAGTTTAACTTAAAATGAATTATAAGTATTTGCCGAAGTCAGCGTGAAGAAATAGTATAGTCCTATGTGCTGTGCTTTCTTTATCATTTTTATAAAATTGAAACAAGGTTTGCAATACATAATTCAATATTGAATATAGATTAGTATTCGCAAAAAAGACGCCTGCAGACTATCAGTATCATCACGAAATTGAGCATCATCAAACAGAGAATGTCATGCCCCAAGAGATCGGCGTCACATTTTAACAAGTGTGAAATATTCCATTCTGTTGAATGAACACGACTATGGGATAGTTTTTAAAGCCAGCAAATTGCAGTATAAAGTCGTTCTTAAGAATCATTGGAGAGAGGACGTCGTACACCTAGGGATAGGGCCTTATTTCATGCTTGCATTGTTTTATCTAGTCTGCAAACATGCCTATGGAGCAGGTGTTGAAGTCTGCAGGACTGCAGTAGCAAATTGTCCACTGTGGAAGAGGTGACAAACCTACAGACTTACTGTATCACTTGGATCATCTGCATCTTTAGACGAATGACATAATGTATCTGAAAATGAGTGGCACACAATACAAAGTGTGCTTCATTGACTCCTATTAGATAAACATAGCCATGGTACGCGTATTGAAATGTGCACAATTGCAGCACAAATTCGATATGATGCATGGCTGGAAAAACAAAAGTCGGAAACCAGGGGATGGGAGACAAATTATACCAAATGTGCATCATTCACAACTGTCGGTTAGATATGACAATAGAGCAGGTAGTAAAGCCTACCGAAATACAGCATCATGTCAACCTCAAACGTTATTGAACAGAGGATATCATGCGTCTAGATATGTTGTTCGCACCATAACTTTAGTGCATCACTCACTCTTTTAAAATAAAGAAGGCTATGATGCAGGTACTGGAGGCAGCAGAATTTCAGTTTCAAGTTAACCTAAAGCATCACTGGTAAACAAATGCCGTGCACCGAGAGATGAGGATCACACCTTACCGAATGTGCCTGATTCTCCTTGTCAATTGGAAATTGATATGGAACATGTGATGAGGTCTGCCATCGTTGAGCTCCACGTCACCTTTAATTTTTGTCGGACAGAGGATATCCTGCATCTAGATATGTGGTTCACATCATACCTTGATTGCATCATTCATTCTTGTCAAATAAACAAGGTTATGGTGCAAGTAATGAAGACGGCTGAGTCTCAGTTTCAAGTTGACTTAAAGCATCACTGGTAAATGCCTGTCCTGCGCCAAGAGTGGAGGGTCACACTTTACCAAATGTGCCATATTCTCCATTGTTTATTTTAGAAACTGATATGTAACATGTGTTGAAGCCTGAAAACATGAGCAGCACCAAGTTGAATTCAGACGTCATTGGAAAAATTTTGACGTGCAGCTAATTATGAGATCACATTATACCAAATGTGCATCCTCCACACCGGTAGGATAAATATGTCTATGGAACAGGTGCAGAAGCGAGCAAACTCCAAATTTAAAACGAACCTCCTGAATCATTGGACAACGCACGTTGTGAAACCTGAGATGGAAATCAATCTATACAAATTGTGCAGCCGACATTTCCAGTCACGTACAACATATGCAAGACTGCTAGAGGTGAGAGCCGCATATCTAAACTTGCTTTCCATATATATGCAATGCGGTTTGATCCTCGACAGTCAGTTTGCCGTCGTACTCTGATGATGATCATGGAAGGTCGAAACGCGTCAGTGCTTGCGACTGGCGGTAGTTTTGTTATGTTGTTCGACGACTGGTTAAATACAATGGGATTGGTGTTTACTTCAAGCTCGCAAACTTGATTTAAAGAATTGTTACCACCACCCGCGCAATCAATTATTGTTAAATTGTATTGCCTTATATATGTATATGTGGCGAAAGCTGCAAACAGTTAATGTTCGTGACTGCATAGAAATTGTGCAGACGACATTTCCAGTCAAGTTCAATGTATGCGAGACTGCTAGAGGTGAGAGCCGCATATCTAAATTTGTATTTCCATATATATTCAATGCGGTTTGATCCTCGACAGTCAGTTTGCCGTCGTACTCTGATGATGATCATGGAAGGTCGAAACGCGTCAGTGCGTTGCGGCTGGCGGTAGTTTTGTTATGTTGTTCGACGACTGGTTAAATACAATGGGATTGGTGTTTACTTCAAGCTCGCAAACTTGGTTTAAATTATTGTTACCACACGTAGATGCGTTTTTAATTCTTCACTCTGATTGGTCTATTCGATGAGAAAACAGATTAGCAAATGATTCAACCAATAAGGTTGAAGAATTCATTCTCAGAAGGATGAATAACACGACGGGACATCATTGGCTGATTTTAGAAAACCACTATGTCTCCTGGAAGAAATCTATAATGCAAAACCGACTGGCACAATTCCCGAAGTCTATAGGGAGAGACCAAAGCTACACACGACTTCATATGTCGCGGAATTTCTCCAATGTGTCCAACTATATCAGTTGTGAACAATACAATGCTACTATTTGATAAGTTTTTATGCCAGCTAGTGCAACCATCTGAAAGATTCATTAAAAGAGACACCTTCAAGATTCTATTGAATTTAACAATAACTTTTGAACATGAACGTTGCGAATAAAACAATATATTCTCACTATGCGTGAACACGCTGCTTACAAAAATTCAATTAGAAAAGAAAAAAAGATCCGCTATGTCTTACATTAAAAGGCAAATCAAATTTTTCCGATTTATGTGAAGTATATAAAGGAACTCATAATGGCCTACACATCAACTGTTTGATCTCTTTTAAATGGTACGTACTTCCGTTAGTTCAATTGTGTTGCCATGGGAATTTGTAAAACGGCCCTTCAAGATGATGCATTTGTATAACATCGAGAACATTCGGAGTACGGATCATTATTGAACAATGCACACTATAAACAATAAAAGTAGATAATATATTGTTCCTTAATCTAAAAACTATAAATCAAAGAGTAATTTGTGAACAGGTAAACAAAGCTGAACTATCAATAAAATTAACTCTAGAAGAAGAGAAGGGGAACATTATTCTTTTTCACGACATCCAACAGCTGAAAGAGTACGACGGCAAATTGACAAGATTTATACATTGGAAATCTAAGTTCACGAGATAACACATTTATAACAAAATCAGCGTTTCAAAATTTTACAATAGGAACCAGATAAAAAACATAACAAACCCAGTAAGGAAGTTATGCTTTGAGTGTAGAGTCGTGGAAGATATAGAGCATTTACAGAATAATGAACAATTATACGGACATTAACGTCCTTAAGAGACCTTGTTCGGTTTGCGTAGCAGAAGACAGTAACACAATAGTCTAGTTGAACCTACCCTTCAAAGGAGATCCTCCAGCTTCAACATGAACTAGAAAAATGAATCGAATCATAATAAAAAACATTTTTCAATGTTTAGCTAGGCATCATAAATATGTCTAGGGGAGTTATATATTTGAAAGCTAAAGATCAACAGATTTCTTACTCTAAAAGTCTTATTATTTACAATTTCAAATTTACGCAGACCAGCACATAATTGGGATAAACTAAGATGAGGCTAATGGATAGAAACCAACAATAATTGCCTTAAAATTTGATCCTATGATGAGTCGTAATATCTGACAAATCAGCAATTAATGAGCTTATAATCCAAGCAGAGCGCAAAACAACTAAGTGCTATATTCTTCAGAAAGTAAGGTGAAGAAATTCTCAAACATTTATGAACCACTAATATCAACCAGAAAGAACCATTGCTGAATTTTCAAAAATTCCGTCAACGCGGAATGATATTTGACTAGCCACGAATAAAGGAATTCTGCATGAATAGTCAGCGAGCACACAAAATCCCATTAATGCAGGTGTGATCAAATTTAACATTAGCGACGAATGTGGCAAAACCAACTTCATGCTGGCAATATAACCGGAAACATAAGGCTGTGTCGCGGGGCCATAAAAAACAACGGGCTTAGTAAAGAAATAAACGCTGTGAAATTATCATAAAATAGGCGCACTGTGGCAATGCAGAACAAAAAATAAACTAGCAATTAAAAAACTTCTGTACAAAAAACAAATTTGTTAACTTTACTCTAACAGACGGTATACTAAGCCTAGATAGACAACTTGCCGTTACTGTATAACTGACTAAAAATCATGAAACTAGAAAAGAAGCACCATAAAACGAAAAATGGAATAACTCGCCAACACATAACGCACAATATCCACACACGTGATATTTATGATACAATTTTAATAATCTGTCATTTATTTATTTGGAAAACCACTTATGAACAGCATGCAATATAAATCATCGTGTAGTTAGGATTAAACGAAGCATTTTAGCAAGATCTAACTAAAAATATTCATTATGAACTATTAATTATTTATCACCGATAAAAATAAGATATATATATATATATATATATATATATATTTGAGAAAAAAGATCTGTGATACATGGAAAAAATATTTATTAATAAAACTCAATTCTACCAGAATCTACAGCCAGTATTCTGGATTCGTTAATATAAAATAATGAAATTAAAAACTATATATATATATATATATATATATATATAACATCTATTTTTATGTGATTAATATGCGGTTTCTCGGATGTGCAAAAGAACTCTTATTTCCTTTGTGGATTTCATCAATTCATGTTGAAATCGAAATGCCTGGAGAACATATAAATTGTATATTTCAAAATATACTCTAGGTAGTAAATTACATTAATTGGTTATCAATTATCTATCTGAAATTTGACGCAGGTTAGCAGTACGCATTATATTGTTCGATGTGAAAAGAATTGCATCGCGAATCAATTAATATATTAAAATACGAATAGTGTGAAAAAACTATTGTATCTCTTGTAGTTTTTTATTCATAAATACTGGCTTATGCAATGTACTTTTTATATGCAAACGTAACCATTTGCAAATGACAATATTTGCATAAACTTTGACTGGTTGTTTGCGATAGCAGTTGCATCCGATTATATTAATTTTGATGATGGTAAAGCTGGATTTGCGTAAAGCTTATGTGCTTAATTTATTTGTTTCCATATTGATAAGTTTTTGGTGGCCTTTATATATATTTTTTATTCGTGTATGCTTCCAAAGTGTGAAGCTTTAAACGTAGGCATAGTTAGGAGTTTTTGCCAAGACAATTTACATGCATACTTGAGCACCGATGTTGCTAATCTGTATACCAGACCGTGATTTGTGAAAACGATTTTCTGGCTCTGGGGCATGTTTGGCTTCTATCTGTGTTCGTAATGATTGAGTACTTACAAGCTAAATTTTAAATGAGTTGGCTATCCTTCATACCAATTTTATCGATTTTTTCTCATTAAAATATTGATGTTGCTATGATGAAGCGTTAGTCGCATTTAAGACGAAGGACAAAATGTTATATTTACAGTTAAACGCGATATAAAGACTATGATTATTTTTTAGGCTTATGCGTTGCATTTTTATTCTTCTTCCTGTCAAATCCGTGCCCATTTAATAAAACGTTGTTAATACTGCGTGGTTTCCAGATTCAAAATTACCTGTCGTTATAACACATTTGCCCGCTTGAGCGATTTACTTTCGAACGAACGTCTGCGGTGGGTACTGATTTTCGTTTTCGAAAGGTGTTTTCAATTTTTGGCCATTCAATTGGCTAACGTTAACAACTTTTGTATTTGGAATTTGCTGAAAAATGTTAGCTTATCTTTGATGTTTCAAATGCGGCAAGTTAGCGTTTGAAATGTGGGTAATTATTTGCTTGATACTAATAGCCGAATGCGTATACATACAGGGCAATCATAGCGTTTACTGATGTCACTGTTTAACATTCCCTTATAATAATCGATTTTGATAACCATTTACTCAAAGAAGGATTTTTAATGCCTCCAAATCTGTTTCCCGACAGCATTCCAATTAAATCTTCCAGAACTCATTGGGTGAGTTTACCGCATATTTTCCATTTTCGTACATTAGTAATGAGCTTACTGACTAGTAAACGTTGCTTTTCTATAAATGGTTCGGGAAATACTAACTATTTTTACTCGTATAACTCCAATGTCTCAAATAGTTGCACTTGGTTGTATTACACTTTCAATTTGAAATCAATACACCTATCAGCCTTATTTATCTCTCCCATTGAATGTGCAGTTTCGACCTCCTCATGAGCGAACTAAAGTAAGCCATCTAAATTGTATTGTATAAGTAAATGCTTTGTTATTAGTTTCACACTTTTAGTCTCTAGATGATGCTTGTACAGTCTGCCTAAAGGGAATCGATAAAATTGGCTAGAAAAATTCCAATCAATTAGCGAAAATCATCAACATGGAAGCTGCATTTATTTTGTGCAATGTAAAAGAAGACTCCTAAGAATATAGATCTATATAGGCGTAAAAGAATACTCCCAATTAACAAGGCCACAACGGTTTACGTTTGAGACATGTCGTAAAAATAATCAATTAACTGGACAGACTCGTAATGCTTTACGTCGTAAATATACTGTCATAATAGTTAAATTATAGCTACTAAAATATATCATGAACCATAATAGTTAGTTTAATGATGTCATGATAACTATGAAATGTGATAAATTTTATCGATCAAATTAGGAGTTTATGGATTTTCTGGAGTAACAGGTGCTCAAAAAATTTTTTTTAGTTACATTTTTTTGAAATTTAGCATTTCTTGAAATCCATTATGTTAGTGACAAGTTCCTACTCGGCAACCATACTGTTGTTACCATGTACCGACGCGAAAATATAATGTTGGTATCATTTACCGACTCGGCAACCATTATGTTGGTGCCATGTACCGACTCGGCAACCATAACGTTGGTACAATGTACCGGCTCGGCAACCACACTGTTGGTACCATGTACCGACACGAAAACATAACTTTCCAATGCCGCGTTTTGCGTACGCGGGTAGTAGCTTTGCACGGACAGTTTCACAAAGATCCGATTGATCACAATTTCCAATTTCGTTTTGTCTTCGATCGGGCTGAGTTTGTATTCGTCCCAATGGAAATGCGGTTCTATCACATCTTTGTTTACTGGCGACGTTTCGGAAAGTAAATCCCCTTTCCATCTTCAGGCCAATTTGTCACTTATATACACAGCACAATACTCACAATAGCAGATTTAAGCAAATGTGGTAACCTCGTTCCAAAACCGTTCTATTTATATTTTATTTTTTTGACTCACCACTGGTTTTAAACATAGAATTTGTCTCAGTAACTAAACTCAATATATGCATATGTCTAGCGCACATGAATGCCCTCACCCAACAACTAAATCTACATATATATATATATATATATATATATATATATATATATATATATATATATATATATATATATATAACTATTTGTAATTAGCAGACCAATCCTTACCTCAGCTATCTCAAATTCCCGGTATACATAATCTCATCTCGTGTGCAGAATGTTGTAGGGGAGAGAGAAAGTATCGAACCTTTTTTGTTATAACTGTACTGTTACTATGTCACGGTAATCAAAATTCAAAACTGATAAAACAAAAACCTTGACTGTCAAATACTGTATTTTATTTTAAGCCGGGAACTCTAATGTATACAATGGCGTATGAGGTATTGCGCACGTAGTAACAAATTAGTTCAAATATGGTGCAGCAAGTTACCTAGATGGAAAGAGAGTGAATGTCATAGCGACGCTTAGGTCAAAAATTAAAGAGAGAAAGGTAGAGAGAGTATGGACAAACTAATGGTTTTCAAAACTAATCGTAAGCACAATGCGAAGTTAATCAACTCCTAGAAATAATTGCATAAGAATATATGCTCATATGACTAAAATAATTCATTATACCTATGTACATATATGTCTAAATATAATATCACAACACCTTTATATATATATATATATAATCAAGATTTATATTTATATATTCACACCTTATATAAATATATAAAATACATATAAATATGTATGTATCTATCTCCCACATTTTGTGTTCCTTTTTAAAAGACACTTGATAACTGTTAACCATGAATATCTTCTCTAGGACTAACTTATTATTCATTTATTAAGATATTCACACCTTATATAAATATTTAAAATTTAAGCAACCTTGTGAGCCAAATGTCTCTAATCTAATGCGATCTTGTTAAAATATCAGATATAATTACTTTCCTTAGGAGCAATGGAATGTCCATGAAAGAGATCTTAAATGATCAATCGAAATGTAAACCAACCAACAGACAAAAGGATGATTCAGCAAATATTGAATAAAGAGTAGCTGCCATTCTGAGAAAGATGGAGAGGTACGTCTTATTGCACAATGGCTGATTCCGAAATTATATCAGAAACTCACAGAGGAAATCTAAAAGGCGAAACCAGTAGGAACAAACACCGGAAGTCTGTATGGTAAACCAAAATCTCATAAAACATAGACAACTTAAGCAGCTCCTAAAATTCGGCTAATTATGTCAACATAAATTAATTAAGTTTCTCTGCAAACTACTTCGACCATTACGAAATATTATAAACACGACCACCATCAAGGACTCCGCAACAAACAGTATTTAACCATCAAGGACTGTTTTGAGCTAGCAGATGAATAGAATGGAAAAAAGTCCTACAAAAAAGATGGTATTGCTTGATGTCTCATCCATTTTTACAAACATTCCTATGGAAAAGCAACGACAATTTTGTGTGACTTGATTAGGAATGCGATTCCTATAGACACAAATGATCTTAAAGACCTCATATTAGCATGTAAAACAGTTGTGAAATTTCCATTTGAAGGGAAATATTACCTTCAGCTCAATTGTATAGCTGTGAAAAGCTGCATTGTACCCCTCCTGGCAGATGTATACATGCATCATATTGAACAACCGGACAATAAAATAATTGATCAGTGTGCAATGTAAAAATGTTCGTAGATGATATATTATTGTTAATCCCAGACACAGCAGACCCCATCAAAATCCTTCAGCTAGCCAATAAAGCCGATCCACATATCGAATTCATTCTCGAGATAGAGAAAGACAACAATTTAACCATTCTTGGACATCCAACTCACTCGCGAAGGAAATGGTGATTTGACACTGGCAATGCATAGAATATCTGCTTTTACTAGACAATACATATTTTACAACAGTGGTGTGCCCAAAACTCACCAGAGAAACTTCGCTGACTATCTTGCGACCAGAATCAGGAAGAACTTGGCTACTTGAGTAACATTTTCAAATGAAAAACTCTTCGGAGTGGTTCATAGATGTCAAAATACGACCAAAAAAATTCGTACTACAGGTAATGCCATCAAACAGGTTTTTATAAACCCTTCCGGCCTTAATAATTTCACGGCGGTTAGATCAAACTAGTAAGGAGAATTTTTCCAGTACAAAAGTTAACATCAAATTCAGCACACAGAGAATCATGAAGTTGCTAATTCCCTCGAAATCATGCATAGTCTAGAGATTCACATATATGACCGGTAGCATATTTATTGGACGTACGAAAAAGCAATTGGTCAACAGAATCCATAAATAATTACTGCAGAAGTTGACTAAAAATAGACCGGGCACCGTCAGGTAAACCAGCGATCTACGAGTGTATATTTGAAATGTGGCACCAAGCCAATTTGATGATATTCTGAACAAATAAAAATCAGAAAAAGTATTATATACATATCCCTTTATAAAAAACAAAAAGCACCCGACATAAAAACTCATAGGTTTCACCAATAGGATATTTTAAACGAATAGAATAAGATCACAAAATCCAAGCACAAATAATTAGCATCCATGTAAGCCCGAACACTCACTAGACCAGCTTCAACAAACATTCGATCGGATTGGCAGCAAAATGAAGAAGGACCGACGGCCGCAAAAACGGCATCTCTAACATCGTTAACAACGACGGAAATTCACAACAATATGAGCGGTCAACACTGCAAACCGCGCACCATGTACTGTTACCAAGGGACACGAATGAAATTGAAGAACAAGACAAAACGAAAGGGGAAACTCGGAGACCAAACATTCATACACGTAAGAGCCAACAAAGCAACTAGTTGGTCACAAATCGATCCATCAATATAATAATAACCAGATCTTAGAAATCACTCTGCAATACAACGAGAATGACCCCTGCACGCCCAAATAAATACACAAAGTGACCTACGAATATACACTTACTAATCAACCAAAACCAGATATATGAGTAAAACGGAAAGTCTTTCTAGTTGCCACCCACGTAATCAAATTAAAGATTATATAGTGTTGATTAGTTGTCTCGATATATATATATATATGGATTTTATTCCAGGGGGGCTTTGATTTCTAGGCATGGTACACATACTAGGCGCCAGTAATGCTGTTAGTTGCACATTATTTCCATTTAGTGGCCAACTTTTTTCTTTGTCAATTTTTTTGCATTTGGACCTTATTTGGTAGCGAAGTATTTTAGTTGCTATACTATGTGATAAATGCGCTGTGGTTCAACTCTCAGCCACGTCATTTTTCAGTGACAAATAAGATCGAGAGCTGTCTAGATGATAAATTGCATTTGTAACCTTGTGCACTGTTTAGGTCATAACGAAAAATGTCATGTTCTGCGATTTTACTTTAATTAAATATGGATATTCATATATTCTTCGAGAGTGATATTGTCTTCGTCAAAGTATAATCAATTTTAAATTTAATATCGGTGGTGTATTTTATTAGATATTTGAAATTTAATTACTCTACAAGCATTCTCATTAAACGAGATAATATTTATTAATTAAATCATGGTGCAAGTTTGGTTATAAGAAGTATAATTAAGCATTAATAATTAGCTCCCAATGATAAAATGAAAATGTGTTCTTTATTAGTTAAATAACTAATTATGTAATAAGCGTAATTAAAGAAGTTCTTAAATAAATTCTGAAATTAGCATTATGTGTAGAACCAGAAAATTCTCCTATAAAAATTAAATAAGTAAATTAAAATTCAGCTTATTTAAACCGTTACTAATTGGTGCCTTTCTGTGAATTTATTAAGGAACTGCATTAAAGTGTATAATTTGCTGTGTAGAACAAAATACATCCGCTTGACAAATTGCGTCTTGTAAAATATTCAACAGAGTAGGTTGTAGCTTGAATTTTGGAGACTTTTCGCGTCTTTAAGTAATGGATCAGCGGGATTTTGCACGAAAATGACGTCTTTACTTAAGCAAAAGAATCGAAATTCCCACGCCGATGAACAAAGATAACACGTTGACCTATCATAAGTAAACAAATAGCAGCATAAAGCTCTACCTTTTTATGGTTCTGTTTGTTTTGTTAACAACTAATTCATTTTTTTTTAAATTTAACTAACAATAAAAGCACTTCAACGAATAGGACTCAATCGATCACAAAAATAATAAGTAATATATTTACATTGATATTCACAATTTCCGTCAAAACGTAGATATTTATGTTGTCCAAATATGTTTGGTATTGGAATTGTTGTTTATCTAAGCTGCCAATATCAGACGTAACATGACGAATAAAACATTTTTGAAATTGATACATGATAAATCTACGCAGCACATCGAACACATATCGCAAGTCAAAAATTGACAACAAATCAAATTTAGAGCATTAAAATGCCCAACTCAAGCAAAGTGACAGCAAAATAGAGATAAAAATTATATATTTCACTAAAATTTGAGATCTTACAATGCAGTCACGCAAATAGTAATGTATTATTTTACTCACAATTCACAAAAAAATAATTTAACATTAATAATATTTTTTTTCCTTTTCTATACATAGATCCTTACATACATATATATGCACATGAATAAAATTATATATATATATATATATATATATATATATATATGTATATATATATATATATATATATATATATATATATATATATATATATATATAATATGTGTGTGTGCGTGAGGTAGAAAGAGAGAGAGTGCAAAAGAACTGTAACTGGGGAATAAAAATTTATTAATAACATATTTCACTAGCATTTACAGCCATTTTTCTGATCTGTTAATATTTTTGATCATCCAATCCCAACTGTACATTTGTCGTAACCAGTCCCCTCTTAGTTAAGTCTGTCTTTTTTGGCCTAATTTAGACTAATTATTTTGTGTAAAGTCATGTGGGGCGTCATCGCTTTCATTGTAAATGTGTTCACAATTGAATAGTGTGTTGTATTTTTCGGCACATAGGTTATTTTCGAAGGCCTGTTTGTTATTTTTCTATTTCAGTCCAATATGATTTCTTTTTGAATTACTTTCTGCAAGTTTAAATAAGCTTCAAAATCCGGAAGCTATTTGATTTTGTCTTGTAAAGAACGGAAAATTTTTACAACCAACTGTATTGAGCAGTAGAACATGTCTATAAGGATGATTTATGCAGGAACTGCACCAATATTTAATAATTTTGAGGAGATGCTGATTTATTCTATTTTCGAGTCCCTTTTTGATCTGTACTAAGCGTTGCAGATACACTGAAATATTTATACAGGTAATGGGTTTGGCGTCACAGAGAGACTGTATATTTCATTAGTTCGCATAAAGTTATGTGTTGAACACGACTCTCAACTGTATTAACGGAAACTGAGCTTTAGCCGCTCGAGTTACTTTTATTTTGATGATCTCAACTAGAAGATCACCTCCAAAAAGAACACTAATTTTTAATCTGTGAGGTATTTTGTTTTCCTTTAAATTGGTCTCAATATTATTGCGTTGCCTCACCATCAATTCATATGAGATTTGCGTTTAATAAAACACTTTTCAGTTCTGGACAAGGCAAACTCAAAAAAATTCCTGCTGTTTGAAGCTGAACTTGCAAAATTTAATCTAAAAAGAAATAAAATTGGACTGGAACAAAAGTATAACACACTGGCCTTCAAAAATAACCTGTGTGCCATCAATTGCGGACACCTTCACAATGAAAGCGATGACGCACCACATAGCGTTACGAAAAATAAGTAGTTTAAAATTGCGCAAAACAAAAACAAGCACAACTAAGAAGGGATTGGTTTCGACAATGTACAGTTGGGATTGGATGACTGCAAATTTTAACGAATCCAGACTAATGACTGTAGATACTGGTAGAAATAATATTTATTAATAAATTTTATTCCATGGATTAAAGTTCTTTTATCACATATTTTTAAAAAATGGTACGATGTTTTAACGATGTATATTCAGTAAAATCTAAGCATTGCAAAAAATGTGCTGGAACTGGAATTGAACTGACACACTTTTGTTTCCGAGTCCGAGACTATTTACTGCACCAATCGTGCCGTCTCTTCAGATATAACCTATATAGAATCGGTTAAGACACTGAGCTTTAAACAGGTACCAGCAATGTATCATTATACAACATACCATGTCACTGGGTGATGTTAAATTGATTTCAAGAATATGGCAGGATATGTAATTTTTTTCAGTACAGAATAAACCTAGCTTCGGGCAGCTAAAGCAATTCACCCAATAGATCGGATTCGTCCTTATTGGGAACCACACCAGCACGGTATAGAATTTCCCGCGGACAGGGATCGAACCGGGGGAAGATTGTTTCAGAGTATGTGAATCAATCCATAGTGCCAACCGTGCCACATAGTACACTAACTAAACTTTTCTGGGTAGTCTTTGCTTCTGGTGGAACCCATCTGAAATCGTTTAAGACATGAAGTTCGAACTAGTCTTCTCAGATATGCAATTGTACCACAGACACCATGCCTGCTGGGCATGTCATATTGATTTAAAGTAAAATGGAAGGATTAGAATATATATATATATATATATATATGCGTATATATATGTATATGTATATATGGCGCTGTCGGTCCGTAAACGACAAAACACCGGTAACAAAGGAAATTCATCTATTGACGCATGAGGTCTAATAAATTGTAAATTTTGTGTTAGTTTCAACTACCGAAAAATACTGAATATCTTATAACTAAGGCAAAATTTATTACCCCGATTTGTCCTTACATAGTAGACGCCATACCACTTAGGAAAGTAATATTGATTTAAAGTTTAATAGTAGAAATTTGAATACAATTGACTATTGTCTGTATAAACTAAACATTGCATCATGTTGCAAAGGCAATTCATCAACAAGATCGATTTCGTTCTTATTGGGAACTCTTCAAGTGTTGTCCAGTATTTGCTTGCGGACGGAAAAGCAACATTCCTGCCATTTTACTTCAAATCAATGTAAATATTTCACGTCGCATGTTGTCTGTTGTATGATGGCAGATTGGGTGTGGCTATTTAGAACTCCGATTTTAAGAGATTCCATATACGTTTGACTTGGAGGAAAGACTAACCAGAAAACGTATGTTGGTATATGACTTCACATTGTGTGTAGTATGTGGCATGATTAGCACAGTGGATGGAGTTTGGTAGCAGATCGACTGGATTGATTAGAGAATCCATAGAAATTAAATCGAGAAATGATATCATGAATGAAACAGCCGTAGAAAAATCACTAGGTCCTATTTGGAATACAGCATTAAATAATGGTAGGAAACGAAGATTGCACGAATCTGAATCAGAAACTCGCCCAAGTAAAAGAATAAGAACACTGGATTGATATTAACTTATAGAGGTGGAGGGTGAGTAATTCAATATCTTATAATTTATTATCTGATTGTCTTATAATTTCATCCTTGATTACTTGTTATCTTATTTCTTCTATTATCTTTCGTTCTGTTGTTAGTGTAGCGCCTTTAACAAACATTTATCTATACATGATGGGAAGGTTTATTATTTTTTAAAAAGCCCAATTTTCTTTGCACTATTACTAGTATCTTTCTTTATCAGGCAATTTTCAATTTCTTTTACGAACCGTTTAATTTAACTTTCTACCCTATTGAAACACTTTATCCGTTTCTAATTTAATTTTGCTACCTCTTAATTATTTACTCTATTCATAGTATCTTGCCCCCTCCTCACCGGAATGCCACTCGTAATTACTTCATTTAGGAAAGTACGTGTAAAATAAGTCTGACGTGTGCATTTAGGAAGTGACAGTTATCATTTTAGTTTCACTTGAATGACTGTTACACGTGCCTGTAATTACATGTAACAGATTAGTTCTCAGTCTTAAGTAAACGCTCACGCACATACACACAAACACGCTTATCAAGTGAATAATCAGATGTTGCCAAATCGCTGTAATTTCACTGGGATGAGTGTACACGTGCATTAACTGATTACTCCTCAATCCAAAACAAACGAGAACACATACACACAGGCATGACGTACGCTTATCTAGTGAGCTGTCAGTAATTGTCATTAAATCACTGTAATCTCATTGCGAAGAGTGTATACATGCAGACATATACACAAACCAATTTAACATACACTTTCCTAGCATTTTAAAAAAACGTTATGCTTAAGATATCTAACAACAAGTATAAATGAGGCAGTTTAAACTAATATTTCCACTTGACATACTGATTGTCAACTTAGTGGGTGATGTGTTTGCCATTGAAAAAGACCTCCGTACCCGGAGGTCGAAATATCTGGAAAAATCATGATGACAGTGGATTCAAACATTTCGGTACGCAATCCGAAAATCAGGTAAATCGGATGTGGTTAGTCAGAAACCCATATCTTAAAGAATTCCAACTGGGTTTCACCTGAAGGCAATGTTAATCTGAAGGATATGTCGGTATTTGACTTCATATTGCGTGTGGTATTTGGTACAGGTCACGCAGTATTTAGAGCTTCAGATTCCGAAGTGAATGCGTCCATGGTCGAACCACGTCCGTGGCAAATACTGGACAATTTCAGTAGTTCTGATTCAATGTTACCGATAATATATATATATATATATATATATATATATATACCAGCGTGCGAAACTTGAGATGGTCTGGAATAGATGTAGTTTGAATATTAAGGGAACCATTGATGAGCTTAAATTGGTTCCAGGAAATATTTTGTAGGAAAACAGTATAATAAAAATGAAAATTGACGAAGTGCAACCGAAATTGAGTTTTGCAGTAAATATTTCGACGGGAATTAAATTATGAAGACGAAATTTTTCGAAAAAAATTCGAAGCTGATTAAGACAGATATTAAGGCATCTGATCTATGCGTCCTGGCAGTAAACTATAAACGGCATTTAATGAAATTTTTGAAAAACTAAGTCTGCAAGGTGCAGCATGAATTACTTTGGCTGACTTATTGAGGATTATAATTACCAGATTTGACAAAGAATAAAAGTGAGGAAATGTTACATGTTTCGGTTACACGATCCACTAAATAGAAACTTTTAATTTTGTTCAATTTAGAAGAAAATACTACACAAGATTATGTGTTTAGATTAAATGCAACTATAAAACACTGGATTAAAGATGCTATTATTAAATCCTTCAGGGCTGAATCAAATTACTAAAGAGAATAACTAACACTCATATCTATTTAATTAATCAGAAGTAAAACATTTGTTTTCATTTAAAAATGTGTCTATTAGCTGTGATAAAATTATTTATGCATAATAAGTTAGTTATAGCAAAATCGAACTGGAATATGATAGACTAAATGAAAAGAAGCTTGTGTACAGACGACAGAAGTGTAGGAATAAATACTTCACCACCTGTAACAGAAGTGGTTACTAGTAACAACCATAGAACATCGATGGTAGCAAATGGATAAAAAGTTGGATACTACAGAATAGGAATGAATTCTTCTCCGCCGGTAACCGAAGTGACTAATAGTAACAATCATAGATCAACGAGGATAGCAAACGAATAAAAATTTGGATACTTCCGAATACGCCCCTGCTGAGTGCCGTCAACGCGAAGGGAGTGAGAGGTTCAGCGGTATAAAGGAACAGAAATGTTCGACAGAAACCGTTTCGGCTGACCCATTACAGCACTCCTCAAATTCAGATGAGCTTTCAAGTTCGTATTTACTGTTTAAAGCCAACTTGTACGGTATAATAATCAAACGCTATCTATTGAGTAACTTTACACCGAGCAATAGGTTTGACTGTATAATTTTGGACGAAATGTGGTCTTACGAAACCATTGTTGATCAATCATTTGTTATTTCAGGTTACTATATATTCCAAAAAGACAGATCAATGAATAAGCGAGTTGGCGGAGTTTTAAAATTCTTTAAATCTTCCTTGCATGCTCACCTGTTGCATACCATTGAGAATGCAACTGTAATTGGTCTGTCAAATAAATTTTATTCTCTGTTTTTAAGCACGTTTTGTAGACCACCGTATTTGAGCATACTTGATGATGTTTATATCATTATGACCAAGAACATTATTATTTCGGACTGCATTGTGTATAAAATTTCTTAATAGTGAATTATTCATTCTATATTATATCTATGATCTATTGCAAATTGTAAAAGAACAGGTTATCGTTTCAGAATGTTTAGACCACTTTTATTTAGAGATAAAATTTGATAACTGATATATCAGGAAGGCAGTAAAATTCTTTAATGAATTGTAAAGCAAAGAAATAATCTGTTGATGAAATAAACAAAGGATTGTAAATTTCACCTGAGAATGTGCATAATAGTTGATACAGACTTAGCAATGACATTTTTTGACAGTTTAGAGAAGCATTCGATTATCATTACTTCTATCTTTACCTACATTATTACATGACTTATTTCATACTGATAGATTTCTGATGTTATTTAAAAAAAACTGGCTTGAGGATTATGAACATTATAAGTTAAACAAAGTTAATGGTTAGATACTGTTTGTGATTTGGAACAAATATATATGCAGTTATTTAATAGGTGTTGCGTTCTTAGTTACAGATTAGTCCAATTATTATCGGAAGGATAAACCAGAGACAGCATGAACGGAAATTATAACCTCGTGCACATTCGTTTCGTGCTTACTGGCGACGCATCAGTAGGAGCCGATATTACGCCCTTTTTACCACCATATATCAGTGAGGAATGGGATAATAGGGACGGTACAATCTTCATAGACGAAATGTGTAAACCTGCAGAAGTGAAGCTAACATTATATAAAGTCTCGAAATGGCGAATTCAACGTTAACTGACTTTGTAATATATATATATATATATATATATATATATATATATATATATATATATATATATATATATATATATATACCAAAATTGTAAATGATAAACCACTATGTGGCTATTTTTCCAGAACTGATAATCTATTCCTACTTTCCTACACATTCCTAACCATGGTTTGGTAAAAGACGTAATATCGGCTTCTAATAATGAGTCGCCAGTAAGCACGAAACGAATGTGTAATGAGATTATACTTCGTCTATGCTAGTCACTGGTTTATCCTTGGTCATAATTGAACTAATTTACGCTGTGCGCAACACGTAGCAGATAAAAACAAAGGTAATAATTTGAAACGAAATTTAATTATTCGTGATAAATAGAGAGGTTAGATATGATTGATAATAAAATTAATTATTTTACTACTAATGATTCGTTAAAGTTGAAATAAATATTATATAAGATTTGCTAAAATGCAACTCTAGTTAAGAATAAAACATTCGAATGACCACAACGAGTACAATAGGAAGGCAAAATTGCTACCACCGTTGGATAAAATAGATATTTAACTTATTTCTGATTTAGATGAGTTGTTTGGTCATGTAATATGTAATATTCACAGCGAAAGTCAATTGACTGAGCTACCTGATTTTCCGGATAACTAGAAAACACATTTCTTTATTGACTAGGGAATGTTAGAAAAATCAATGTTGTAAGTACAAAGCAAAGAGGCCACCTTGGTATATCGATTGATAATCTGCTTCAATTGTTTCTAACCATTTTGCATACGCTGTTCTTTGTTTAGCAAAATTTTTAATGATGGTACAATGTCACTTAATCTTCTAACAATAGTTGTCAGTCCGACGCCTAAAGATAGTAGGGCAAATAATATCAACGATTGTGGTTTAATTTTTACTATCCCTCTCATTATCAAATATAGTTAAACGCGGAATACCAGATAATTGGGCCTCGATATTGTCGGTAGACTTTGATTAATGACAAAATGGATTTACAAATGAATAATTTACGTTTATAAATAGTCTTTCTATATGAAATGATAACATAATACTAGACACGAATACGATGGATTTAGTTATTGTTATTATTTATACCTCATTAGTCTTTGACTCTAATTATGTTGATGTTATTATTAGGGCGATTAGCTCATTAAAAAGGTTTTTCGGTTATTTTGGATTACTTAGCTATTGTTTATATAAGAGAAACACGATTACTCAGATAACAAACGTGCATTAATGCTTTCTAAAAATACAACCGAGTTATGGCAAGGATATAGTTTAGGGTCGATAATATTTAAGATAATATTTGCAATTTTGTAGAATAATTTCTTCAACGGTCGGATATGCAAATTTGCTGATAATGTAAATATCGTCATCCCAATTGATGAGTAAACATGCCCCAAAATCATTTCCTCGAATATATATATATATATATATATATATATATATATATAATTTTTATCAATTGCCTAATCGTCTTAACTTAAGAAAAGCATCCTCTTAAGGTAGTTCATAAGTGGTGGGTACCAAAATTGGCAAAATATTTGATCCTAGTAATCTCTTGATTTTTACTGATTATGCCGGTACGTTTATATATATATATATATATATATATATATATATATATATATATATATATATCATAAATAATTTAATATCAATTGTCCGATTGGCTTAAAGAGACCCTCCTCCTAAGGTAGTGCTTAAATTGATAGTCACGAAAATTGGCAAAATATGTGATCCTAATAATCGCTTGAATTTTTATTTAGACACTACGTTTTTAATGCTGAAAACATGGGCAGGATAACTGTAGTTTGTAATGTAACTGTAGTGAGAAACTGTTATTTGCACTTGAACTAAGTTGTGGCTAACAACATTCGAGTTCCATTTTATTTCTCCGATGGAAATATTAACGATACCATTATTGGAATCCATCTTCTGAATACTGTATAGCTAATGAAGCAAGACATGTGGCGCACACCGGACTGAATATGTATTCCGACAATAGTATGTGAAATATTTCCAACAAGCATATCGGGAACACAGCCTGTGATAGTCACAACAAAGATCAAGTAATATTTTAAAAATTGCAGTTTCGAAAATGTTTCATTCATAAAAAAACTGTTACCTTAAATCTACAGTATAATATTCCATTGTGCACGCATCACAAGACAATATATCAGTGTATTCATTACCTATAAATGCATGCATATATTGGTTGAATGACTCAATACGTCACATTATTTTGTACGTACATATATGATTTAATTCACTATCGTATTCACATATATTAATAATGAAATATTTTTGTACATATGTAACTGATTTAATAGTATATCTTGATGTGCATACTTCCCCCTATTACATAAAAACTTATCGATCACGTGTGGTTCGAATTAAAATAAATTAATTCTAATTGTATTTCTAACGTCACTTCCCCACGTGACATGCTGTCAGTTGTATAATGATAGTTTGGAGGTGACTAGTTAGAACTTCATGTCTTAAGAGATTTCAAACATATTCCAGTTAAAATGAAGGTTAGCTCGAAAAATATGCTGATATGTGATTCTAAATTAATTCAAATCAACATCACAGTGGCGCAGTGGTTAGAGTCTCAGACTCCAAAGCAAATTCGGCCCTATTCGAGTTTAGTCTGCGGAAAATTCTGACCAGTATTTGGAGAATTTCAAATGAGGATGAAATCTGTCTCTCGGATGAATTGCCTTTTCCACCTGATGAAATATCTAATTTAAACTGACAGTGTACATATCATTAAAGTCTTAGCATCTTATTTTTAGCGTATATATATATATATATATATATATATATATATATATATATACAATTGTCCATAGTTTGCATTGAATTGCTAATAATTAGCCATTGCACTATAAATAATTTATGTTTACATATATGATAAAACAAATACTTTTGTATTGCTTAAGCTATTAAATGGTTTCCTGTGTTGTGGCGCTTACTTTTTAAAGAACATCATCAGAAATGGCTCCATGATTACACAAATAGGACTATGGAACCACCTCTGATAATGTGCTCTGGAACAGGAAGACGAAACGTAGAGGGAAACTTTAAATAGTTTTACATGTTCAATATAATTGAATATAACATTTCATGAACTTGAATTGCCTAAATAGACACTGTGTCAGAGCATATTTAAGAGCATATACAAGTGATGTTGGTAAAATATTAGCTATAAAAAACATCTAATCTTCTAAAAAAAATTTTTGTTCATATTGGGAACTCAGCAGTAGACGCTAGAATTTTCGTTGCCAGGTCTTAGACAGGAAATATTCAATTTGAAGTCAGGAACTCAGGCTCTACACACCAAAACCGCGCGTTGTCATAAATGTTCAATTTTCTAACATCTAATGCTTTTCGGATAGTCGTGGAATCATAGAATAGGAAAATAGCGGTCTGGCGGATGAATTGTATATGGGATCTTATGAAAAAGTAAAGTCATAGCAAATGTAGATACATAATTATGGACACTAAATATTCTAAATGGTATAGATAACATGTGATTTGGGCAACATTTGTGTTCAATTTGATATGAATATTTTTCCTGACAAACAATTTGTATTGGATTAAAACTCCATGCATTTATTGTTACATTTTGACCTTAGTTATAAACCATAATATACAAGTTAGAAAATTTATAAATCGAGTGTTTGTGATGAAACTTAGAAACATGTGTACAAAAATTAAAGCCACAGTATGTAAACTATTTATTGTCAATTTTATTGCCCTGATAAAGGTAGTCTTAATTTGGCAGCAGAAGCAGCATCATTATCATCAGCAACAGGAATAGCAGCAGTAGTAATTTTAATAGTAGTAGTGGTTGTGGTGTTGATTTTGGTGATGGTGGTTATGGTAAAAGTATTAGCAAAAGTGGTATTATTAGTTTTAGTAATAGTATCAGAAGTAGTATGGCTATGTATATTAGTAGTGGTGGTTGTAGTATATGTAATAATAATAGTGTTAGTAGTACTAGTTGTGGTAGTAACAGTAGCACTAATAGTAGCAGTAGTATTAGAGGTAGTAGGGATTAGTATATAAGTGGTGGTGGTGGTACTAGTGGTAGTAGTAGTAGTAGTGGCATTAGAAGTATTAGTAGCTTTAGTATTAATAGTAGTTGTAGTAGTAGAATTAATAGTATTAGTAGTTGTAGTTGTAGTTGTAGTTGTAGTAGTAGTAGTAGTAGTAGTGTTCGTATTATTGTTATTATTATTATTATTATTATTATTATTATTATTATTATTATTATTATTATTATTGTTATTACTATTATCATTATTACTACTCATTATTATTATTACTTCTCTACTACTAGTAGTAGTAGTAGCAATTGATTTTAATGCAGTTGTAGTTGATGTAGTTATAAATAGTTGAACATCTGACGAATGCTCACATTAGGACAAATTGATAATATTGTTCACCCATTAGTGATATTAAAATGAAAGCTGGCTTTACGTTCGAAGATGATGATCTAATAGGTTCACAGGGTTTCAGATATAAAATGCAGCTGTTGGAAATTATTATTTTCGATTTTAATAGTAGCTTCACATAGTATTATGCAGTTCGCTGAAATAAGGTGTGATCTGATGACTAACGCAAAATTGTGGACGTAATTAATTTGTTTTTTTTTCTAACTGAAACGGAAATATGTAAATTTAAAACGTTAATGTCTTTTTAAAATATATACATTTATAATTTATGTTAAATGTCGTAACTTTAACAAATGTTCCATTTAAGGATAGGAAAATGTACTCTTTCATTTACATAATAGTAAGGTGGATTCAATAGAATTTTTGTCTAAATTTAAATCGGATGAAAAATAATAAAAGTTTATTTCAATCGAATTTTCGAGTGGTTTTCAAATCACATGTGGGATTTTCTCCCACCATTTGTCTGAAGTCAAATAATTTTGTGTAAATGTAGAATTTTCGCTGGGTTGAGATTCCGATTAAAGAATGAAAATAAATACTATAGAGATAAAAATTATATAAGTTTCGAAAGATCGCTGACGTTGTAATTTCAGCAGGACGTCTTATCTTAAATGGGTGATTTAGTAAATGATAGTTTGTAGCATATGCAATCGACGTCTTGTTGTTCATTAAAATATAATAATTCGATATATTTAGGTATTTCACCATTTTTTCTGAATAGTTTAAAATGAACAAGTGTCGCATTCAAACAAGTATAGAGTCCATATTTTAGTCGTAAAAGTTGATCAGGTTTTAACTATATGTGCAACACGACCCTCGTTAAGGTACACTTTATTTTGGACTTTTTATAGGTACTTTTATTTTTACATTTACAGAGCCATATTTTTAGTGTGACATTCAAGTTTATTGGTAATAGGTAAAGTCTTAATTTTTGTTAATTATGCCAATTTGCTAGAAGTCTGTTTGTTTGGCTAAATTCTTCACTCTCTAGTTCTTATCTAACCTTGACTGGGTGTAACTCATAAGACGAGTTATATAATCTTCATGCTTATTTTGCATAATTTGTAAAATTGAATGATATTATTCTAATATATACTTGATCTTTATATTGGTTATGTCTTTTCATTGCATATGGCCATGGTGAAATTAAACGGAAATATTGCGATCACGTAAGGCATGGCCCTCCACGTGTAAGCGTATAACACGCATTTCAATTATGGTTTCAACCTAAGAAATCACTTAAGGTTGAAAATGAAATCCATTTTCTGGACCACTTCTACCTTCGTATTTTTCTTATCTTCAATATCATGAAGAGACATGCAAAAGCCAGAATTGACTAATTTTTCACTGTCATTTAAACACAAATTGTTCATGGTTATGTGTGCACTACAAAAGAACACTAGGTCGCACGTTCCAAGTAAGGATGGTTTGTATTCGGTATTTTCCTTCTTTCAGATAGCCTGCCAACCAAGGCTGATAAACAGTATCTAACCAGATGCCAGTGGCCAAAGTTTACTGGCACGCTTGCTCTAATTCCTTCGAACACATTTAACAAAAGTTACTGCGCAGTTAGATCAAACTCGGGGCTTCCCATTAAATAGAATGATGGCTGTGCCCCTTTAGACTCGGAAAGGTTCATGCTACCATTCCTGGACTGACAGGCTTCTGTCCGCCGTACGCTAGGCCGGAATTTATATGGCTACTAGGGCTATTGCGCCCAGAAATCAAGCCCAACTTAATTCAGTTCACAGCTCCGCGGCTCATCTGCAACTCCATGGGACTCACACGTTGCATCCAACTTCAATAATTCTTCTTTTATTAGTTATCACATTCTATCCACACCCGTTAATGTTGCTTTCAACAGTAGGGGGAAACAGGTTTGTATAATTCTATCATTATAGGCCGGAGTGCATACCGAAAATTGAAGCAAAATCTAGTTAAATCGAGATAAAGTTGTTAACTTTATATATATATATATATATATATATATATATATATATATATATATATATATATATATATACAAATATATATGCAATAAATGCTACAAATTTAGCATTTTGCTGTTGGTGCTACGTCATTTAAAACTTTTGGTAACGAAGTGCATCACAATCACATATAAATCAAAGCCTGACATACAGTTCACTTTGTTAAACACTTTCATTTTTCTCTAATCGGGCAATTTATAAATCTAAAAAAATTAGAGATGACAATGAAATAAATTGAAGCCGAGGTGATTTATTGATTTAATTTGAAGTTTAGACACTACGGCCACATTTTGAAGTGAAATTCTGACAAAATTATGACATTAGCCAAGTATAAATAATTATGCATGATAAAGATATTGTATAAAATATGCTTAAACTTGCCTATAAAAAGAGGTCAATAGTGTTTTTCTCCATCAGAATAATAAATTTTAAGTGAAATTTTTTAACTGAATAAAACGCGAACAGCATAAGTGAGAAAAAGATATTCTTAGTGAATAATTTCATTTTATGACCGAATATTACTGATAAGAATGTTGGGGAGTTTTGCTTTTTTTATACTACCCTGTGTCTTTGATAGAAAATAGTTCCGTAAAACAGGAATATAACATAAATTTAATGCCTGAACATATATGAGGAAAAATTAGTTTATCCACAAAAAACATAATGAACTACATAGACAGCACTGCAGCTTAAATCAAGAAGTAGTAATCGATTAAAATTCAATCTTTATATTTTAAATAATAGAGAAAAATTCATATTGCAAGACATTGATCAATATTAGTTTTGAATGTGAAAATCTCTAGCTTCCCAATGTAAGTTTTATGGTCAGCGTACAAGATTCACTGATTTTTAAAATAATAAGTTAGTTAAAATTGTGTTAAATGCGTAAATATTTGCAATGGTTGGCCCCTACAAAGCCAACTCACGGAAGCGGAGCAAATTTAAGCAAGCTAATAAACATTAATTGATTGCGCGGGTGGTGTTAAAAATTCTTTAAATCAAGTTTGAGAGCTTCAAGTAAACAACAATCCCATTTTATATAACCAGTCTTCGAACAACTTAGTAAAAATACCGCCAGTCGAACGCACTGACCTTCCATAATCATCATCAGAGTACGACTGCTATATAGTGTCTCGAGTTACGGCTCAGGTTGTCTGGTTAAAATGCAAGGGCTTAATGTTATCTACAAGTAAATATAGGTTTTATGCATTGTAAATGACAATTCAAGGCAACTGATGACCAACAAACCACTTTACTATGTTTGAAATGTGGTCAGCAGGCTCGAGTCAGTTTTAAATCGGATTGCTTTAGAAATAAGCTGCCCATTATGGAGACGGACAAAGTTTAGATGATTAGTTGTCTTTTTGATAAATATTCTTTAAAATATGACTCACGTACATATGTCATTACTAGTCATGTCGCACCAAGTAAGATGTTATTCAATATAGGACTAGGAGGATAAGTGAAATTGTGACTGCACTCAAACTGTATTCTCATTGACACGTGTGTATCGAGCTTATTTGTTTCTCACCTTCAGTGGAATGTGGTAAATTCCAAATAAAATAAAAAATTGGTGAATTTCCCTGGGTCCAATGAAAAATATAGCCTCGGCCCTCTGTAAGGTCACTATTGTATTTTATAATTTAGAACTATATAGTTGTGACTGTAGCGCTGATCTGGCCAGCTTGCCTATTGAGCAAGTTGATTTATCGAGCCTTTTATAATTATCGATTTATTAAGTTTTTATTACTACTCTTAGACTTATAAATTACTCGGCATAATATTGAAGCATGTTCAATACAAAGAAAACCTAAGAGCCGAAAAGGGTCCTTTCGGAACGAGTCACCATGCCCAGATGACAAGTGTCAGTATTTTATATTTTTATTGGATATTCTAACGGCGATATTATTATTTATTTTTCAAACGCGGGATAATTAGATCCATGTGTTCTAGTCATTATTAATTTCATGTTATTAAAGCATAATTTTTAACAACATATCTATGTTTCAACGCTAATATACTTCTATAATCATCGCCGCTTTTTTAGCCAGCAATGATTGAAGATTAGGTGCGTTAATTTCTGTGCTTATTTACCAAAACGTTCAAAATTATTCCTGGCTTCATTGTCAAGTTCTAAGTTCAACTTGTTAGTACCTAAAAAGTGTATCACGTCCTACGTTCTCATTGACATTTACGTTGTCATTCACTTGATAATAACTTTGCTATCCTTACAAACATTTATCGTGCTCATTACTTTCTATGGCTAGCATATACCCATACTCAAGCTGGTTAATTGCGTAACATTATTTAAATTTTTTTGATTGTTAATAGATTTATGTGGTCACGTTCATGTATTATTCATCAAATGAACTTGAAGTAGTCATGCCTTATTGGGTTATTTTATACGAGAGAACGTTTGTTAGTTACATATCTCATTAATTATTCATTAGGAACAAAAATGCACTGGTCGAATTGAGGTAGATTAATTTATTTGTGGGCAGTTTTGGTAAGATTTTGATAGATATATATTTCGCTTGAGCGTCGAGTATACATTGTTTTTTCAACTGAATCAGTGAAAGTTTATTGAGCTTGTATTGCATCTGTCACGTGTGTATGGTCTAAAATTGGTATTGGTGCGTTAATAAATGTGTATTTTTGTGTCACTTGCTTTTTAAAGGTATGGCACTAAAAGAATAACCAGATGTCACATATCTAGAATGCAAGTGATGGGAATAGATACTTTAAAAAATTAACTTATGCAAATCCTTAACCACCTACGTAAGTGAGATACACTTTACAACCACACCAAACTCTCTTTCGTTAATTTGAATTACCTTGTATACAAAGCGTGGAATTTGTATTTTGTGTGTAATTTAGCGTAAGCAAACTATTCCCATAAAGGTCTAGCATTAATGTTCACTAACAAATGTAACACTATCTATTAAGTGAGTATGTTCTTCTTTCTGCTGAATACTGAATGATGTAACACTATCTATTAAGTGAGTATGTTCTCTTTCTGCTGAATAATGAATGATGTAACACTATCTACTAAGTGAGTATGATCTTCTTCTTGCTGAATAATGGATGATGTATTACTGAGGAATTCGTAGGATCAACATCATCATCATCATCATCGTCATCATCATCGTCATCATCATCAACATCATCATTATCATCATCGTCATCATCATCATCATCATCATAATCATCTTCATCATCATCAACATCATCATTATCATCATCGCCATCAGCATCCTTATCATCATCATCATCGTCACCAGCATCATCATCATCAAAATCATCGTAATCATCATCAACATCATCATTATCTTCATCGTCATCAGCATCATCATCATCATCATCATAATAATCTTCATCATCATCAACATCATCATTATCATCATCGTCATCATTATCAACATCATCATTATCATCATCGTCATCATCATCAACATCATCATTATCATCATCGTCATCAGCATCATCATCATCATCCTCATCATCATCGTCATCATCATCAATATCATCATTATCATCATCGTCATTGGCATCATCATCATCATCATCATAATCATCGTCATCATCAGTATCATCATGCAAAGCCATACAGAAGCTAAAAGTGACAAATGTTTCACTGCCATTTAAACATAAGTTGCCCATGGTTATATGCGGGCTGTAAAAGAACATTACGTCGCCCATTCCTAGTGAGGATGCTTTGTTTTCGGAGTTTTTCATCTCTAAGATAGTCTGCCAACCAAGGCTTATGAGCAGTATCTGCCCAGGTGCCAGTGGCAAAAGTTTCCTTCAGTAGCCGAAACTTGCCCTTCGCGTCTTGCACGCTTGCTCTAAATCCGTCACTACACATATAACAATAAAAGTAACTCTGCAGATAGAACAAACTCGAGGCTTCACCTGAAACTGGATGATAGTTCTGTCTATTAAGTCCCGGCGCGATTCATGCTGCCATTCCGGGACTGACTAGAATAGCAATGCAAAAGCCAGTCGAAACTAGTTTCACTTTTTTTTCTTTAAATCAGGTTTTCGAGCTTGAATTAAACACCAATCCCAGGGTATTTAACCAGTCGTCGAAAAACATAACAAAACTACCGCCAGTCGCAACGCACTGACGCGTTTCGATCTCCCATGATCATCATCAGAGTACGACGGCAAACTGACTAGCAATCAATTATTGTTTAATTGTATAGTTTCATTTTTGTTTTACGATATTATATATATATATATATATATATATATATATATATATATATATATATATATATATATATATATATATAGGAATGCTTGATGTATACAATGTAGTAAAGGCTTAAATACATCTAAAGCTAAATGTCATAAAATATGTTAATTTAATAAGGCAATCACAATAATTCTTTGACTTTAATAAAGTTACTCTGTTGAATTTCAATATATACCACAAATTAAAATTTTTATTATCAAGTTATACATTTAATATTAAAATAGATAGTAGCTGGACTATGTCGAAAAGATCGATAACACATTACAATAATTCAGTTTTTTTTTCATCTTTGGTTTTCGTTTGATAAAGTGGGTTAAAACTAGTCTGATTTTCAGATTTTGAGCAATATATATATATATATATATATATATATATATATATATATATATATAAACGGGATTCATGCACAGAGCCTTAATAAAATGCCAAGAATTGTCGTTCTTGGTTAAATAAAATTTCATATTGTAAAACCTTTAAATGTAGACTTAAAAAAGCATTAAACTGCTGTAAATATATCTATAAAACTTTAAATTTTTCTCTAGCAATTAGCGCTTTGCTTACAGAAGAGGATAACTTTACTAAACAGGTTATAGATAACTGCGATTAAATCCTCCATATAAACAAAATTAAGTCTATACCACAAAAGGACCAATAAAATTCTTTAACAACGTGGTTGAATAAATCATATAGTTGAACTAAGCGTAACCAGGACTATCAAATATTATTCTAAGTGCTTACTGTGCATCTGAAGGTTAGAACTCATCTTTGAAACAAAGAAACCAGTAAAGCAACATGATATACTTCTTTTCATGCAAGAAACGGATGCATTTAAGCACATTCAAAGATAAAAATCATTGACGTAAATAGTTTGAGCCTTCTAGTGGATTTATTACTGATTTCAATATCTTTAATCCATTGCTTCATGCAATTTGGTCGATAGTGTTACTGAAACAATTAACTTGAGCTCACCACAAGCCTGGATGTAGATGTATGTCTTCTCAAAGTGCCAAAATAGTTTTTGTACAATTTAGACTAATTCCACAAATATATGTAATTCACACCAATAGAATTCGATCAGTAGTCGTCTCTTGTGTCATTTTAGCAGATTAGACATGATATTTTGGCAATGATCTCTTGATATTTACTCATCTGGACGTCCGGGGGTTTATTAAATTAAAAAGCAGAAAAAATAAAATTCGTTAATCGCTCTTTATTTATTATCTAACTTGCTGATTTGCGACAGAATTGCATTAAATTATTTTAAAGAAAGGTGAACATTTTGGTAAATATTTAAAAGAAGCTTTACACTTAGGACAATCATTAAGCAAAATCCAAACAAAAGACTGTGAAGAACCAATTTTACAATTCGCCTCAAACATTTGTAGAAACCAATCATCGAACAAAATAACTAAACTACCGTCAGTCACACGTACTGATGCGTTTAGACTTTCCATGATAATCATCAGAGCACGACGGCAAACTGCCTAGTGAGGATAAAACCGGAATCCATATATATGGAAAGCAAAATTATATATGCGGCTCTCACCTCTAGTAGTCCCGCAAACATTGTTCTTGATTGGAAATTATATATATATATATATATATATATATATATATATACAATACAATAAAACAATCATTGCATACACGGGTGGTGGTAAAAATCCATTAAATTAAGTTTACGAGTTTGAAGTATACACAAATCCCAATGTATATAAACATTCCTCGAATACAATCTTAAGGAATCGTTAGCACTATCCACGTAATCAAAGATTGTTTAATTATAAAATCCTGTCGTTCTACATCTAAAACTTCACATGCAATGGATATCCGAAATATGTTGTCATTTAAGAGTGAATCCAATACCATAAATTTATCTCTATGATTGCAATTGATGTCTATAGGTGAAAGAACAGAAAATAACACGTATAATTAATTAATACAAAAACGGTATCAATTTGAGAACACTTTAGGAAAACTAAAATAAACATAGGTTTTTCAATGTAGCATAAAGAAAGGTTAACGAATTTTAAAGTTTTCATAGTAAAAAACGAGCAAAAATTTTTGTAGAGATACAACAAGTAAATTGACGATTACATAGGCTTCCAAATATTCAAACTTAGACTACTAGTCAAATTTTGTAATGGGGTCATTCGTATCGATGATCTAATACGATCTAATTACTTTAATATCAAACGAAATTGTAAAAATTTAATAATTTAAAGTTAATCTTTATTTAAAATACTTATTATCATTACGAATCTACATTTAGATAATTAGTTCTGAATCTAGTAAACGAAGAAAAATTGTTAATAATGCTGGCATTCAACGAATAAAATAGGTTGGACAAATAGAACACCATTAATAAAAAGCAATAATACATACAAAAGCACTCAAATAAACAAACACAGGCATAATTATAAAATCTATTCTTTGTCTCGGCCAAAGTTCATTTCTCTTATTCAACTGAAAAAGAAAAATATCACAAGTAATGACTTCGACAGATCGTTTTTGACCCAAAAACACAGAAATCCACTAGGTATCGTATTTTATTTTCGGTAAAATAGTTTAATTTTTATTGCATTGTCAGACCCTTTTGGCTATTTTTTTTCTAAATCATTTATTTAATAATCACCTGGTCCGCTTCAATAACATTACCAGAAATAAACAATATTGGACTATCAAATTTCGAAGAACCGAGCCTTTGCATTATCGATGACTATAAGTTTCGTTTAGAAAGACAAACATAATCCTACATTTACTATAATCAAGGTTTCGATATTAATATAAGCAGCTGAGCCATTAGTTACTTACATATGTCAGGTGCTTATATCAATATTCCAACCTTGATTATAATAATTGTTATTACTCTCCGCGGAACCAATTTCCGCTTAGTTATATTCCTACATTATCCAGTCTTTTTTCGTTTTTAAAAAAATTATAGTATTTATGTAAACGATTGCATCTTCATTAAATGATTCACTCTTTCTCTCTCTTACTGCAACTGAAAAATAATTAAATTCGTGCGAAAGTTTTGGCAAATTGCTCGTGTTTGTGTTTGCACATGCTTTGGTTTGCGTGTAAACGAAATGTCCATCTCCGTAGCTACATAAAAAGGTAATTTTGCTTAAAATAAACTTTACTTTGTAAATGTGGATGTGTGTGTCTGCATTGTTATTTGTGAAAATTCAATTCCAAATCGGAATGCATTACTGTTTCTGTTTTTGTTGTGCAAAACGGATTTCGAATACATTTTTGTTGTTCAATTAGCCAAGTGGCCAAAACAGAGGGTCAATTTGATTGCAAAAACGGATAACATGGGCAACTTTACAAAATTGATATGCTCAGCAAAATTGGATTTGAGCTCCTTTCATTCATTTCTTAGCTGACGTAACGTTGATAATTCCTTTGAGACTTACTCAGTGCCGCATGTAGCGTATTAGGGACAAAGCCTAATTAAAGGAATTAAATAATTTATCTTAAGCAATAATTGATTGCGCGAGTTGTGGTATCAATTCTCTAAATCAAGTTTGCGCGCTTGAAGTAAACACCAATCCCATTTTATTTAACTAGTCGTCGAACAAATTTGCTACTCGCGACAGTTTTGATAAGTTGTTCGACGACTGGTTAAATGCAAAGGAATTGATGTTTACTTCAAGCGTGCAAACTTGATTGAAATAAATAATTTACCAGTTGTAAAGTTTAGCCATTATTGATTTCAGGAATGAAAATAACAATTCAATAAAACAAGTTTGTAAATGTAAGATAAACTCACATTCCGTTTTATTTAGCCAGTAAATAAATTGTGATTTTTTGCTATGTTTTTAGAGAAATCTGACTTAAATAAAACAATCCATGGAAAATTTCACATTTTGATTTAGATTACAAAATTTTTTTGACAATACATTTTCCTTGTACATTATTTCGTTATTTCTTTTGTTGAATCTCATCTGATATTGCCTTTAAAATGCCTACGAAAGGTTATAACAAAACTGAGATAACAATTAATATTGTGCTGTGAATAAACTGCTTTATACAAGCAGCAAATGCATTTTAGAGAATTGAGTCCAAATATATGTAATGCTAAAGAATGAATGGACGTTCTCTAATTTTACTCCCCTATTCTGTTGTATTTTTATCTGTTTTTCTATTTTAACATATACCAATCTTTTCATTTGTGAACAATACAATAAATTAATAGTTTCTGATAGGTAATTTTAATCCAAAAAGACATAATATTAGAAACCAATACATGAACTATTTAACCCATTGAAAATTTGCAATGAATTTTCAAGTTAGACCAAATTTTCTTCAACGAAGTATTGCAAACTAGAACCAAATAGAAATATCCAAGAGGTGGGCAAACGAATACCATAAAGTCGAAGCCAGTCAACGTGACGAAGAGTTTACGACTTGTAGTTTTTGTTTACCTTATCGTTGCAAATATTGCTGTTCTTGTTATTATTGGCGCTGTTATTTCGAAGGAAAAAAGGTGGTTTATCTGCAACACTATTCTCCATTATGTTGTTTCCTATTTTCGCTGGCGATTTATCTCGTTGTTGTTCAAGATAAATCTGTTGCTGCTAATTTTGCTGCGATTGCTGTCTTTTATAAATGTAGCGGTTATTGTTCTTGACGATGACGGTATTATTAGTTTGCTTGGCTTCTCTAGTAGCCTTTATTTTTCTTTTTGTCGTAGAGCGATTTTGATTTATTTGTTATCGTCGTAGCATATGTGTAACGTTTCAAGCGTGATCATCATTAGAGTAGCATAATGTTAAGTCTTATTAGCAATGCTCTTAATAACAAATTTTGGGAATTGATGTTAGGCAAAGGACATGACGAGTTTCTATCAATTCTATTAAAATAGCATTAAACAAAGTTTAAAATCAAAATTGTATCAACTTGGAGGTAAAATTTACGAAAGCTTCAATTGTTTAGTGAATAGTATGGAGCGGATTTACCACGCTAAATTATTATCCCCCATTCTTTATGATCTTCTCCAAATTTATATTATTTAGAAATGAATGACGTGTGCACTAATGATCTTGTTTTACTTATGATATATTTTGGTTGCTTCCAAGACCTTCTATATCAATAGACTGTTGTGAATCTTCTTGAAATGCCACATCGGCATTAACATTAACTTTAATGTTATTTGTACTAGGCTTACAGAGCTTATCATTATTATTGTCAACAGTAGCATCATTGTCATCATATTCAAAATCGCTGTCTTCAGTAGCAGAAACACGATGTGAAAGGATATCTCGAAGGCTGACACTAGATTCTGTAAAAAAACGCCGTCTCAGCTCACCTGCCGACAGTCGATTTGTGGCAACTGAATTAGGCGTCAGCTTGTTTGCATGTTCGTCACCCACGCTATTTTTATTACCGACAGGCGTATTGATCATGGAGTCGGTTGGGTTTTCTGCAAACCTGTAGTCAGGCAGCTCACAAGTGCAGGCGCGAGTTGTTTTCTTTTTGTTTCGCCTTTTATTTCTCGAAGTCGTCAATTTTGTTTTATCAATTTTTTTAGCCAGATTTGAGATTTCTCTATCGTGCTGTTCCTCGATGTCGATTGTGGATGTAGATTTAACTTCAACGACTGCAATAGATAATTGAAATTATGTATGTAAGCAATTTTACTGGGTCGTAATTTTAAGTAAGCAACTTCAATTTAAGTGTAGCCAAATTTTGAATATTTAGTTTAATCAAATTAATGTAAATAATAACCTGAAACTGCATTTTTATAAAGTTTCTCGTTGTAAATTTTAATTTAAAAAGTCATAAACATCGCCAAACGATTTCGAATTGAATGAAATCTGCTGATGGTTTACATTATTAAAATTGAGTAATGTTTGGACTTAACAATGAAAAGGACTACTCTGTCTTCTTTTATGGTTGATGTACGAGGAATATGTCTTGAATTCTTGAAAGAAGCCTCAGAGCGCAATGTAAACGCAGTCATGCTAGTTGATCCGCGAAATATATTTTGCTAACGTTTATCGGCAGATATCTGAGTTTCTGCTATCTTCACATAAATGCCGGCTGTGTAAAAGAAGATATTTCCTCCGAAAAAAATAAAATAACAATTTACTGACAAATATAAACCATTGCGGCTGTTTCTTAAAAAAAGAACATATTCGTTTTAATTCCAAAACATGCTTTCAATTATTAATAATGTTGAATTTTGCCTAATTTCTCTTTTCTTTACAATTGCCTGACTTTCGTGAGCTTCTCCTTTAACGTGTAGCAGCCGTATTGTTTCTCTTATCAATTTTACAATTTTAGATCTGCATAATATTCTACTAATTTTACGAATTTAATTTCTTATTTGTGCATATTTGGATCGTCCAGGAATAAGCAATTTAATTTTTCTTCTATTTAGATCAACCATTCGGTGGGCATTTTTACGTACAAAGTATAGTCGTTTGTTTATTAATTAATTAAGTAGATATACTTGTGATTAACATAGAGGCTAATCTTAAGTTTGAGGACACTGATAGCATGGTACAGGAAGTCGCATGTATGGGTCTGATAAATGTGGAAGGAAAGACTAATCCGTCGGACTCCTAAAGACATACTAAGACTGATACGGACTTTGAATCTATGGGGCCCTCATTGGTTAGTAGCGCTAGATCCTCTAAAGCTGTAATATTATTGCTTAGCTTTAGCATTAGTAATCCTGCATAATTTCAAGGTATCGACTTTAGTTTTTCCTCAGAAAATGATTTGAACGAAACAAATAGCGATCCTATATGAAGAAGCCGTATTTCTTGACTTTCCAGTAAAACCATTTTCATCACTTGGATTAATTAGTGAAGCACCACGCAACGAAGGCACAAAGAATGCAAAAAGATTCAATCCAGCTGTATAAAGAAGTACACATTGACGAAATTGGCATAATTATATCATGTTAATATCATTAAATTAAACTGAGCATTCGAAAGCATTGTTCAGCTTCTTAACAATATACTAGACTGCTTAAGAAGGTAAAAACTTGATTCAACTGGTTTTGAACCAAACAGATTAATTCAAATGCCATGGGACACGTGGATTTAACTGTATGCTAATGCTGACTTTGGCATACTCTTGTCGTCTTATTTGAACATACTTGTATTAGATGCGCAATAACTAAATTATAATTGCATATATGGTAGTTATTCGCACCTAAGAATATATACCAATTTAAGTTTTATCAAACAATGTCACAATTAAGACACCTGTGATAGCTGATGTCAATTAAAGCCAGATTAAAAGACTTCCATGCTGAACAAGGTTTTGAGCGAGGTCATATAATTAAACAATCGGGTGATGACAACAATTCACTAAATCAAGTATGCGAGCTTGATATAAACACACTAATCCCTTTGTATTTAACCAGTCGAACGACAAACACAAAATACCGTCCGTTACATGTATTGACACAATTTAACTTTCCATTTCCATCAACAGAGCACGATGGCAAACTGAATAGCGATGATCAAACTTCAATGCAAAAATAATCAAAGAAAAATTAAATATGCCGGAATCAACTTCAGAAGTCCGGCGTAGATTGCACTTTACTCGAAAAATTCGGCTTCACCATTTTTGTGCACTTACAAACATTCATTTGTTGCTGCTTTCGGCAAATGCATATTAGTTATACAACTGAAGAATAATTGTTTGCGTGGGTGGCGATAATAATTCTTTATGTTTGTGCTCTTGAAATGAACACCAATCCCATTGTAATTAACCAGTCGTACAACATAAAATAGCAAACGTCAGTCACAAATTTGGACGCGCTTTATCACTGATGTGTCTGCCATCATGCTCTAATGATGATTATGAAAGGTAGAAACGGGTTAGTACGAGTGCCTGACGGCAGTTTTACTATATTTTCCGACTGATTAGATACAATAGGATGGAGGTTTATACTAAATAATGTTTTATAACCACCCTCGCAATCAATGACTGTTTGATTGTATAACCTATGCGCAGTTAGCAAAGGTTGAATAAAAATAATATCCCTGCCGTAATGAAATTAAGAAGCCGACACTTCTAATCAAGTGCAATGTACGCGAGACTAACAGATGTGAGAGCCACATCTCTATTTTCCCTTTTCTTATAAATGTATTTCTGTTTGGATCTTCGATTGTGAGTTTGCCTCGTGGTCTGATGGTGATCATGGAATGTGGAAACGCGTCCGTCTGTGTGACTAGCTTTTGTTTTGCTATGGTGCACGACTAGTTAAATACAAATGGACTGACGTTCATATGAAGCTCGCACTCTTCATTTGCAGCGTAAGTATAATTAAACGAACAATGGTTGCGAGTTCGATGATAATTAATTGAATAAAAAAACCTGACCCATTATGTACATACATTTGTCAGTATAAACTAAGTATTGTATTGTGTCGAAAAGTAAATTCATTCAGTAGACTGGTCACGTACTTATTGATAACTCACCATGTACTGTCCAGAGTTTGCCGCGGACAGGGCTCTGATTAGAGCACCAGATACAAAATCACACGTACTCAGGTTAGAGCCTTGACCGCGACAATTTCTGGACCGTAAGTGTTGAGTTACCAATGAGGATGAAACCGGTCTACTGAATGAATTTACTTTTCTACAATATGCAATACTTAGTTTATATCGATAAATGTATGTAAATAATCGGTCAGTTGCTTATATCAAGATCATAACCTTGATTAAAGTAATTGATTAGGAGCGGTTGTTGTTCTCATTTGTGATGAAATTTAGTGAATCATTGAAGTCTCGCTGTCGGTACGGTTAAAAAACATGGCTTATATTATACATAGTGAGCAGGGTTTGAAGTCGAATTGACAAAGATTATATAATGTTGAATCCACTACAGCATGAATACACATGCTTACAGGTTATTGCACAACTTAACTGTGATAAAAAATCATATAATAACATAGAATGAAGTCAGAGCATAATAAAGTTGCTTACTGATATGTCGTCAGTAATCATGAAACAAAGTTGTGCACGAGAAAAGAAATTTTTATGCTGACATCGGCATTTCATTCGGAGCTTATTTGAACTAACTTGTTTTTGGGCACGCAATAATTAAGCCGTGATTGCATACATGCTATTTCTTTACAACTGTTTTAATTGGATCTTTGATTTGAAAATTATACGGGTGTTTTCACACGAAGTAAATGCTGGTGAAACATTGTGGCATGTAATGTGCAGATCCCGTTACTGTTGTAGGAAAGATATCAAGACCTTGAAGCAAATAATTTTGGACTCTGTATCTACTCAGGTTTCCGATTATGACTTTGGAATTTCCTAAACAAAACAAGACGATGGTCTTATAGGTGCGATATATATATAACAAAATTTCCACTAAGATTAGAGGATATATATATAAAATTATTTTCTGCCAAATACATAAATAAAATAAACAAAGATGTATATAAGCATATTTGAATCTCATCAGGGTATTCTAAGCATTATTTGGAAATTTTACAATTTTCTCTCAATTAAGTCACCGTTATAAACACAGGAATACAAATATTTAAAAAATATTAAAGTGATTCTACATTAGTATTTAAATTATTAAATCTTTTTGTATAAAAATGTGGAATGAGATGACATAGGCAATATAACAGCTAGACCTGATTCATTCTTATTCTTAATTATCCGTCTTATAATAGCAGATCAGTGAGGAAAGTTATTGTATTTAAAGTTAATTAAAAAAGAAACGCCCACATGATTCTAATAGAATAAAATTCTGAAGAAAAGCATAATTTGGTTTATTACCTAAAATTGCATTTATTGCGCATTTCGGTGGCGTAGTGAATCAGTTGCATGACACAGAACAAATTTTATCCAGGTTATAATGAAAGGCGCGAAGTTCTGTCTTCTATTAATATGAACTCAATAAATAACTGATCGGTGCAGTAGACGAATTGCAATTCACCTCCTTATGCAGCGTTATGTTTATGTTGAAAACTGTAAAACGCCCCGGCTTCAAGTAAATGCCGTATGACGTTACATGGCAGTTAGGTGCAAAAAAAGGCTGAGTATTGTTGGTGGCACTTATTTCGGCCGAAATTGCATTCTCCGGCAAATGCCGAGAAAGTTAGATAGTGTAACAGTGTCTAAAAGTACTCCTAGACACATGACACTGGCTCTGGTTGGCGGGCTCGTGTTCCTTCTGTTGTGTCGTTGAAATCAGTGTAACAGGAGACAGCACGTACACGTAGATTACGCATCAGAAATCAAACGGGATTATTGACAAGCATGGTAAATGCACCGTGCTTATATAGCGTGAAAACGAAAGCCCACACGCTATTAGTTAACGGCAAATTCCGCTTGTTTTAATTGGTGCCGCGTATATTATAATTGAATTTCATTTACGCAATATGTCGGCGAACTTTTCTTGAGCCGTTACAAAACATGAATCTATACGTGTATTTATTTATATATTTTGGCAACAAATAAATGGTTATTACTATAAGTAAAACGAACAAGTCTGATATATGGCAGTTGTGACGCCGTCACATTGGACTATTTGCTATATCTGAGGACGCATTGGTAAAGATGAATAATGTTTTACTATCAAATCTTAGGAAGCACCGCCTTCCTGACCATTGGGTTTTTCTCATTTAACAAACGCGCAAATTTTGGCCATAATTGTAATCGGAAATCCAATAGACCGACAAGAAAAACCCAAGAATTGCTTCACCCGTGCGAATTTAGCCACTTAAAACTAGACGGAATGCCATTTACACTATAGATTAGAAACAGAAAACCTGCTTTGAAAGAATCATTACAAGCTTTTTCACTCAACTATTATATATAACTAATTATGTTAGTTTTCATCGCCTTATCGTATGTCATTGCAGCAGAAAATATAAGGTATTTCCGAAGTTTTAAAAGGATGTTTTAGATATTGCGTACCTATTAGCCAATTAGTTAAAAAGGACCAAATAGGATAAGCCAAAATCAGCTTAAACGAAGTATACAATCTCATATTCACATGTATTTGATTCTTGATGGTGACTCATCAGTAGGATTCGGTACTACGCCTTACACCCTTTATATATTTGGTCAACAAATATAAGGATATTGGACAGTACAGTTTCCTATGCCAATATGCATTCATGATTTGACTTCATGTAAAGTATTTGAACATGCGACTACAAAGCCAACTTACAATATACAATGAACCAGTAAGGGTACCAACACTATGGTTGGCAAGTCGGTTCATGGAACCAACACAAGGAATTTCAAGATATGCTAAATTTCACCAAAATTGATAATTACAATTACTTCTGATCACCTGTTACTCAAGGAAATCCAGACATTCTGGCCTTCATCAATATCAGCTATCACATTTTGCGGTAATCATGACAACATTCAATAAAATATGTAATATATACACATATTTTTTGCGGTGAACTAATATATATGCATTTGTTTATTAGGTGTTGCATATTTAGTAACAACTTTGTTCAGATAAGGCCAGAAGGATAATCCAAAGTCAGGTCGAACAAAGAGAACAATATCATGTTCACTTGTGTTTCAGCCTTACTGGCGACCCGTAGGTGGGAGTCGATAATACGCCTTTTACCGACTGCGTATTTAGTCATGAAATGTTGGACAATTGGACGGTACCATTCCTTATATGTATATGTATTGAAACAGTAATGCGACTTCTAGGCCAGCTTACTATATATAATATTTACCATGCTGATAAGTTTCGGGAATGCACAAAACGCACGCAAACATTAAATCATACCCATTGCTAATGTTGATTTTTGTTTAACATTTTCGTTATATTTAGACCAATTTGTTAATTGAAAAACAATACAATTAAACGATAATTGGTTGCGCGGGTGGTGGTAACAATTCTTTAAATCAAGTTTTATTTAACCAGTCGTTCAACAGCATAACAAAACTACCGCCAGTCGCAACGCACTTACGCATTTCGACCTTCCATTATCATCATCAGAATACGACGGCAAACTGAATATCGAGGATGAAACCGCATTGAATATATATGGAGAGAAAAACTAGATATGCGACTCTAAACCTGTACTAGTCATGCATACATGTTAGTGACTGCATAGAAATTGTGCAGTCGACATTTCCAGTCAGGCTTCAAAAATAGAAAACGATTTAATAATGTGTCTAAAAATAACTTCATTTTCTATTAAAGCATACATTTGCAATCTCAGTGATAAATGTTTCATATAAATGCTGAATGATAATCAGAAACAGACCTTTTACACTATTACATGGAACTGCTAGCTTGATTTGACTTTTTCTTAATTGAATCGGTTGCATTGCTTCATCAGCAATTAAATATTACTACCCCGGCGATATTACATATATATACATATATATATGTATATTATTATAGTACCTGTTCCATGTGCATTTTCTTCTCAAGTATCTACAAATGCAAATGCGCCACACATCGATAAAACCTCACACGTGTGTTTTCCAGACTGAGCATTTAAAATAATTACTAAATAAAATAAAAAAGGGTGTTAACTACATGCGGAGCTTCATGGATTAACAAATTACAGCCGGATTAATGCAGGCAGAAGAAGCGCGTTCAGGCATCGAGCTTAAACTAGAGGTGACACATGCAATTAATTGGTTCGTGAAGGAAGTTATTTGTTGCGAACCTGGATTAATTGAAATTACCTGATCTGCGTTTTGACTAACGCAGCTTTCATTGTTCCAGTAATTTCCTTTTGACAATATATTTCGGCCCAACTTACCGTAGGCCCTCATCAGTTGCATTTCACGAAACAAATGAAGCAAGCAAGTTATTTACTCTAGTCATAATATTTATACCTCAGACTGACTTTTCATTAGATATTCGCGAGTCACATATGTGTTTGTGTGTGCATTTTCATAGCTGTTGTTTTCATCTAACTAATTTGGACCAGAGTGGCTGAATAATAATTTATCAATTGCATGCAATAACTATTCGTTTTACACACTCAATGTAAATGACGTAACTGAGATGGGAGAGACGCATAATTCAGAAACACTCGTCATAAAAACATGCCATGAGTGATAAAACCAGATGTCCGAAAGACTAATGCACATGTAAATTACAATTCAAACCACTAGGTTGTACTCAAGATAGACAAGTTAATAACAGTTATTTGCATACTATTAAATAGGCGCACGCCACGCATATGCATGTGTATGTGTATACATAACTAAATATTATGACTAGAGAATATAACGCGCTTGCTTCATCTGTTTCGTGAAATGCAACTGACGAAGGCCTACGGTAACTTAGGCCGAAATATATTATCAAAAGAAAATTATTGGAACAATGAAAGCTGCGTTAGTCAAAACACAGATCAGGTAATTTCAATTAATTGGTTGTTTCCTTATTTCATACTCTCTATCCATGTTTACATTTTTTGTTTTGCCTTACAATTTATATAAAAAGAGATGTTCATTTGTAGATACTTGAGAAGAAAATGAGAAAGAAGCGGTTTATGTATCTGAAGAAATTTTTTTTTAATTTTTCCCATAGAAAGGGTTCTATGAATTTTATTAAGGCTCGCGTGCCAAAGGAATATTTTTATATGCACATTTATTCTCATAGTGTCCTGATAGATGCAAATACAGCTTTCTTATAACGTAGTATAAAATCAAACGTGTAAGTTCACATTATAACATTAAATTTGTTTTTTTTGCTGATAGAGTTGAAATATGGCTTATTTTCCTTTAGATTGTGCCAATCTTGCTGGTTCATCTTTGTGAACGATTATTACACAATATCAAAGGGGCATAAAAGGTCAAACCAATACCGATTAAATAAAGAATTCCGAAGCAGACGTGCTGAGATTCGAGCCATGTCCGCGGCATATTCTGGCCAATACGTGATGAGATCCAGATAAGGACGAAACCGGTCTACCGGATGAACTGCTTTTTCTACACTATACAATTCTTAGTTTATACTGGCAAATGTATGTACTTAATGGGTAAGGTGTTTATATAAAGTTCGCCACCTTGATTATAGTAAATGTTATCACCGCCCGCGCAACCAATGTTCGTTTAAATAATGAATTGTAAGTATGCACATATCAATTACGACTACTCTGGATAATTCACGTCAATTGATTACTTGGAGTATATTTTCTTCGTATGAACTGATATGAATAACTGGCTAAGCGAAATTTAAGCTCTTCTCAGGCTTTGTAAAGTAATTGAAGATACTATAAGATAGAGGTAATGCAATAAGCAAAATATAAAATTACACATAGTTTTCTATTGTGCCAACAGTTATTTAGTATGTTTAGAGCATTATTTCATTACTTTAAATAATAAGCATAATTCGATTTTCATTTTTGAAAGAGTTCCTGAAATAAAAATATTTCACATTTACATGGAGAATAGCATTATAAATAAAACGTTTTCAAGGAAATTCATGCAACAGTCGCCAGTTTTACCCAAATAGTTTATATCGTCACTGAAAATACTTTTCCAAAATGCATGGAGTTTAAGTATAGCCAAATGACTACAATTTCATATCTAAGAAATATAAAAAGCTATGTATATCGTAATAGACGAAGAAACGACAAATTTGGACGGAAAAATTTGCTTTATACGCAAAACATATAAAAAAGCTAATTATTCCACATGTTCAATAGAAATGGCTTAAAAAGATTTCTTCTCTACTTTACACAATAATTGTATTTTCTCTCAATTTGTCAAAATTAGTAGGCAATATTGTAAAAGAAAAAATATATTCTGCCTTGCCCTTGTAATACAATTATCCATCAATGATTGCGCGGGTTGTGGTAAAAATTCTTTAAATCAATTACGCGAGCTTAAAGTAAACACCAATCCTGTTGTATTTCTTCAGTCGTCGAATAACATAGCAAAACTACCGTCAGTCACATGTACTGACGCGTTTTGACCTTCCAGGAGCATCATCAGAATACAACAGAAAACTGAATAACGAGGATCAAATAACAATGCTAATATAGGGAAAGCAAAATTAGATGTGCGGCTCTCACCTTTAGTAGTCTTGCATATACTGCATTTGACTGGAAATATCGGCTGCACAGCTTCTATGCCGCCACGATCATCAGAAATTTGCAGCTTGATTAAAATAAAATGTTCAGTATGTGTTTGTACAACAAACATTTTGTGTTATAATTTCTTGGGATTATTTAGAAAAGGTAATGATGCAGACTATATTAACAATAAAAAATAGCCTTTAGAGAAGGCAAATGTTGTTCAGATTGTTAATAATCTTTTAATTAGAATAGGTCTGTTAGATTGGAGACTGCTCCAAAGACCTATGTTTTTCTGTGCCAGATTAGCGTCGAAAAGCATCTCCAACCTTGAACCCATCTTTACCCGTTATATATTTTCCGGGAAATTTATTGTGTCGCGTTTCAATAAAATCTAACTGCTGTCAAAATGTTAGTTTATACAAATTAATCTAAAATGTATTCGAATTTTATACCGGAGATACGACATACTTTGTCAAGAATGGACATAATACATCTGTATACGCATTAATTGCATTCAAGCCCAGGAACAGTTTTTCAGATAATAAGCAAACATTCGAAAAAGTCAACGTTTGGAATATGATTTGCTAACGTCTACGTTCACTTTGATCGCAAAAGGTAGTTTTCAGGAGGTTTGTCAACTTTCCTATGATGAATTATTCTATTTAAGCTAATGGATCAACATTTAAATATCTCGAATTTAAAGCTCCGTGTACGCTAGGGTCATTTTATGCGGTCATCACACAGTTATTAGCTTACGGAAAATGCCTCACCAGCTTCGTGCTGAAATCAAATTACCTTAAATGTCTTGCGAGGATGTCCATCAACGCATAATGACGCCAACGGTTCAGTGGTAAATAGACGGCGTTATGTTGCTAGTTGTCTCATACGCCTGCAGTATTTAATAACGCAACGTAAAAAACTCTGTAATGAAGATAGTGACGAGATAACTGTCAACATCCTAATGTCAAACGGCTTCAACTCGATATCCATTGTGCTAAATGATATATTCACTAAATTTATAGCGCGTAAACGTTTTGCGAGAATCTTTTGATTCAAAGTTTTGCAACTCTCAAATGTCAAAACGTTAGTTTCGTTAAATTATGCAATAAGTAGTCATGACATAATTACGGAAAAATTGGAGAATCTATAATGCCATGTATTTAGTGTAATTGTGCTATGTTTACCGGCTTGTTCTGCCTGTGGTCATAAGACACACACTGCGCAAATCAAGGATTTTTAATCTCTTGCATCTACTATACCTTCTAACCTGTCAGAAATAACCGAGATCCACCGAATGATGTGGCTCTGCCTGCCATCACACTGTCCGCAGCGTCCCAGTTGCTCATCGAACCGTTTGCAGGGTACCAATCCCTCATCGTACCATTTCAAGGGTCTCAGTCGCTAATCGTACTGTCAATACAAAACGATACATAGATCAGCACTCAGAAAATCTGAATATTGACCCCCGTCAGCTCGGCATACACCAGTAGTCACTCAAAAGACGTTGTACATGAATCATCATATATGAGAACAGGCTATCAGAAATTGAATGCGAACTTGCCGAGATGACAGTCTTTTTGAATTTCCTCGGTGGTGCAAACTCGAATATCATAGTCACAGACAGAAATTTACAGAGGCAGTAACATGCAGTGCAGGTGTAAGGTTGAATATGGCCAATCAATTGAACCACACGACTTGGTAAATCTAAGAGTCTCACTAGGTCTACGTCGTGGCGGTGGTGTCACCAGGGCGTGGTGGATTTCCGACCGGCAATCGGATCTCCTATAAAATACCTCATGAGCCCGACGACGGCACCATGACTCGGCGTGTGTTCCCCGCCACAAAAGGGTTCAACAGCCACAGGATTACATGCACTCCTGGACAGTACCCCGTACTTCCGAATGGCGAATGAGCTCTCAACAGCCACCGGCAACCATGCAACTTACTGCTGCCTTGCAGACTGCGCTTGGATGTGCAAAGGCTAGAAGTGCGTCCTCGATCTAAAAGCCGAGTGGTGAGGGGACACCACCTGTACCAAATTCCCAAGAAACTCCATGAAATGTCACTGGAGCCGGCTTATCCTCCAAAAGGAGTCAGCCGCAGTAAAGTAAAAAAGTAAGTACGTCGTGTATTCACGTGGACGTTTGTCGTCGCGGACGTTTCATATTTTATATTAAGTCTAGATTTTTTGTCAATGTATGAACTAATAATTGATACAGTTAAAAGTGCCTTGTTAGTCTCGATTAAATGTTTAATTGTACGTATCGTTGTGACCAGTGACTATCGCGTAGTTTTTTCACTCAAGAGCAATGACTCGCTCAAATCCGCTCATCCACGTGTACATGAATTCGTCTACAGTTTTGCAAAGACAACAGACAGTAAAATAGCAGATTTCATCAGTTCAACTAGACTGATTACGCGGCACCACCAGTTCACGTCAGATTTCCGCCATTAGATTTGAAAAATTACAGGTAGCCCAGTACATTTATAATCATATGTAGGAGAGCGGTATTTTTTCATAGTTCCTTTCTATGAAGCATTACCTATTCACATGCAAGCCAAGCAACAATTTGGTAGTTGGAGAATATGTGGTGATTATCGAGTCCTTACTAATCGATATCCGATAAACAATGCGATGGATACCATTGAAGAAATAGATCAACACCAATGGTTTATTATACTTCAACGAAACTCAGCTTAACCTTACATACAACCTGAGGAAGGAAGTATCACAGAGAAAGTTGCCATTGCTCCTTTTGGAGTATTTGAATAGCGAAGAATGCCATTTGGTAAGTGGGATGCGCCACAGCAAAATACGAGATTTATGAATAAGAAATTAAAGACACTTCCGGACAACCAATATTACGCTGATAATGTACGCATATTCTCTGACGATTTAGAACAGCATTTAGCCGACATCAAAGAGACTTTGGCACGTATTGATCAGTTTGGGCTCGTGCTGAACATGGAAAAGTGCGTATGAGCAGAGAAACAAGTGAAAATCCTAGGGGAATCGATCAGGCATGGTGTTAAAAATACTCTTGAAAATAAAGTCGAGGTTATCCGAAATTTACAAAAGCCCACAAATACAAAAGAACTGAGATGTTTTCTTGGCATGTGTAATTACTATGGGTCATTTATTCCGAATATGACACAACCACAGACACGGCTCAAGAGACACCTCCAAAGGTTGAAATCGCAAATGTCAAATTCGCGTCTGCATTGTAACACAACCTTTTAGATAATGCTTGAACGTATACATGCTCTTTTTGTACAACACACCACATTACGTGCCAAATGTTCCATTGAAATTGCCCACCGACGCATCCACTGTTGCCCTGGGTGCTACATTTGAAAAGGCAGTCGAGAGTGAACTGCACCCCATTGCACTTAATTCCAAAAAATTGGAAGCTAAAGAAAATAAATATTTGACGATAGAAACAAAACCTTTAGTTTTGCACGTGTCTTGCTTTCAATTTGAACGATATTTTCTTTGTCACCCCTTCCAAATGAAGATCGACAATACATAGCTAGTGGAGGCTTCACAGAAAGGTTCCTAAAATAGCAATTCAGAAGATGACAGTCATTTAAATGGAAAAAAGAATGTGATAACTTATTATTTATCTCGTATTGAAATAAAATTATCCCATGTAAATATGCCATGACGCATACAAATATTTCTATTTATAATTTTATATATATATATATATATATATATATATATTATATATATATATATATGTATATCTATATATATGTATTAAATTTTAAATATATATCTAGATACATATAATTATACAATACATTGCCTTTGAATACTATCCAGTTACTTTTTTGAACGAGAAAATAGTAAACGCCAAAATTTATACTTGTTGTGGTTAAAGGCCGGTTAATTTCGCGAATAATTAAATACTCATTACAACCTATCGTTAATATACATTCTGGGTTGTCATTTGACAAACTGGGTAAAAATTAATATAATTTTCTGTTTTTCTACTTTTTCTCGTTGTCGGTCTTCTTCGGATTTGTTTTCGATTACGTTTGCTTAGGTGTCCGTGTGCGTGTTTATATGCCTGTAGTAGTAATTCGTGTTTTTTTAACAAATTGGTGTCTAATATCAGGTTATACTTATCATGTTGTATTGAGTCATGTCCTGGTGTTCGCTTTGTTGTCTATTACGTGTACAACAGTTTCGCTCTCGTATTTTTTCTTTCATATCCCATTTGTCATGCGATTTGTTTTGTCACTCTAATAGCAGCACTGGGTTATCGCTCATATTTTTGTGCAAATTTTTGCACTTTTAATGATGATAGTGATGCGTTTGTGCAGCTGATTTTACATAATTTTGTTGCCAATCCGATCGAATGTCCGCTGACGCGGATTTAATGGGTGTTCGAGCAGTCATTAAAATTCTGCAGCATTAAGAGAAATCCAAGCAAACGCGACACTATTGAAGTTCAGGCTGGAATTGAAAACTTCTATAACGACATAACAAGGCATCGTCCCAGAAGTATTCAATTTACATGGACTGAAAATCGAGATTGTTAGCGAAATAGAAGAATGCAAGAAGTATTTCAAATGCAGCCAAATCATTACAATGAATGGTATTTTTCGAAAAACTGGATAAAAACGGTTTATCACCAATCACTGGTTCCAAAAGTGGATCAGAATTTTAACAATTAATTTTAAAAAACGGAATTGTGTTGAAACAAGCCCTCAAGCCTGCGAGACAAAACAAAAACTCATATAAGCATTAAAGCCTATTTAGCTCCTCCGATCAACGCTCTGCATATTAATTGAACCACTAGGCAATTTTTGAAACAAACACACCATCATTGGCTCATTTAGGTTGGCAGAAGTATTCAATGGAAAAATATCAATTTAGATATCAAAATATCACTGGACAGTTTATCCTTATTTACACCAATTCCATTAAAAAATCAACCAATATAATGTGTTACGTGAATAAAAACGAGATGTATAATCGTCTTTTAGAGTCGAAATACCTGTAAAACCTTCTGTTAACACGTATAAGAAACGCGTAATTTGCATTTAAAACAAATATTTCCGACTTATATAAGAGTTAGATACTGTTTGTGGCGGCGAACTAATACATATGCAAATGTGTATTAGGTGTTGCGCAACCTAGTAACAAATTAGTTCAATTATGACCAGAGGGATTAACGAAAGACAATATGAACAGAAAGTACAATCTTGTAAACACTGTAAGCACGATACGAATGTGCACGAAATTATACGTTCCGGTCAGGCTGTCTTTGGTTTATACTTTTTGTCATATTTTAACTAATTTGTTACTAGGTGCGCATCACCTAATACAGACTAGCTAAGAAATTTTAACGGTTTAGCTCTGGGAAGCAGCGTTTTACTTCGCCCGGCATATGTAATCGTGCATCATCATGAACAAATGGGCCCAAAAAACATAAATGATACGTTCCTACTTTACTAAATGTTCGTAGGTCATCTACTATTGTTCAATATAGACACAGCAGCCCCATCAGAAATCCTAACATAAGCCAATGAAGCCGATCCAGGCAATAAATTCACACTCGAGATAGAGAAAGACAACACTTATCCCTTTATTAACAACCAACTCACTCGAGAAGCAAATCATAATTTGACAATGAAGATACATAGAAAATCTACTTTCACTGGGCAGTGCATTTATTACAATTTTAGTGTGCCAAAATCTCAAAAAAGAAACCTAATTAATAACCTTGCGAACCGAATCAGGGTGATCTTTTCTGAAAACAGGATCAAGGAAGAGCTAGGTTACCCGATTATATTTTTGCAATTGAACAACAAACCACAACGGATCCTGAAGGTAAAAATAATAAATAATAATAATAATAAATAATAATAATAAAATAATAATGTCAGAATTGTACCGCAAAGTATAACGTCAAACAGGTTTCCTAAATTTACAATTTAGAGGCGACCTACTGTCCCTAATGCTTGGATAAATCGAATCACTAAGGATAATTTTCCCAGTGAAAAAGTTAGCATCACATTTAACACACAACGAATCCTGAGATTGAATGCCAAGGACCAATTGCAAATTCTCCCTAAATCTTACATAGTTTACGAATTTTCATCTGAGTACTATAGCAATCGATCAACAGTATACTGCAACATCTACCACAGAAAATGAATTTAAATGCCTTGGCACTTGGAGAACATTTAAAAAAATATTTCCCAGCATCTATTTAAACAAGACACGCAGTCAATTTGAAGTATATTTTTAAATTTAATACTAAGCTAAGTCAAAAGCCCTATATATAAAACGGCATGCACTCTGCCTAAACATTCAAAGATTCCAACAACGTGATATTTTACATGACTTGCCACAAATTACAGAAACCAAGAACGATTTACTTGCATCCAGATAGCCAAAGCACGCGTTAAAAAGGTGTCAACAAACATTCAATCCGATCAGTAATGAACTTAAATAAAAACACCAGCCCGAACGCCCTTACTTTCATGATAAAAAGTGACAGAAATTGCACAACAATTTGAGCGACAAAATTGCAATTGGAACAGATTGCTTTGTTGCCAGGATGACATAACAATCCTTTAGAACAAGGTGGTAGTAAAGAAAATATGCCAGGGGAAACATTCGTACATTCAATTGCTAACATAAGAACCCGCATTCACAAATTCACCCGCAGTAAACCAATAAAAAGAAAAGGAACCAGAACTGAACATCAAACTAGTTCCCATTTACTTAATCAAATGAAAATCCAAAATACATTTAAGTGAAATGTTGAAATTTTATTCGCGAAATAAACCAACCATTATCCGTAATAGACATGCACTACTTTATTTAATGCATTATGTAAACATATCGCTTTTAGTTTGCTTTCATTTTGAAAATTACATATACAATATAATTGTTAACGAAGAACAAAAATTGTTTGTTCATCGGAATAAATATCATGAATGTTCACTTTTCACTGGGAAATCCATATGTGCAATACAATTTCTATTTAAGCAGATTTTGTTTAAATTACTATAAACGTAAGAAGAAAGTGTGTTTCATTCTAAGTGCAGCAGTCCATTAATGGTGTATGGGTGCATGCGAGAGTGCAGAAATAAGTAATGGTTGTGGCAGAGCATTAAGAGTAAACTTTATTTGTTTTACTGCATGTTTCATTCAACGAGTCTGTTTGGTGACTTTAGCCGTCCATTTTAACTAATTATTTGTGGAAAAACTCGTTTATGCAATTTTACACGTTTCATTGTCCGACCATTAATCCCATTAGTTTCTGAGTGAGCTGAATGCAATTTGCGGAGTTCCCTTTTTTGAGCAGCATATAATGGAACGAAGTTTCATCAAATTTTGGTAAGGAAATAGTTTTAAGAAAACGTATGCTTAATAAATCACTTGCTTATGATAAATCCAAATAAGTAATTTCATTACTTCACGGTAAAATGTTTAATGTAAATGCAAAAAAAGGAAATTTTTTCCATTTTTCTAAAAATATTTGTCTATATATATATATATATATATATATATATATATAATAAATGAAAGGCTAACCAATAATCTGTATCACTTATGAAAATTACATGTAATGTGTGGCAGAGTTGGCGTGTTCTTATAAGTAAAAGACTCAGAATCAAATGTTTCCTGGTTTGAGCCCCGACTGCGGCAAATTCTCGCAAATACTTGACAAAAACCTTAAAAGAGCAAAAACGTCTATCTGATGAATTTACTCTGCTATCTTAAGCAATTTTCCGTTTATACTATCCTGCCATAATTTTTTTATCCAACACTATATCCTTAGATGGCGTAGCGTCTGTTCTAAAATGCCAGATCCTGGGTTTCCAGTTAGAACTTAAGATAGAAGAGATGCTAAATGGTTTCACCCAAAGAGCAGGTTAACTAAAAACATATAGTTTGGTTTATGATCGAAAATTGTGTTTTTTGTGGCATGAGGGTTGCAGTGGTTTGAATGTAAGACTCAGACGCAAATGTTCACTGATTAGAGCCCTAGTCGAGACGAGTTCTGGCAAATATTTGACGAGTTCACACTATTGACGAAATAGGCATATTCATTGAAATTCCTTTGATACCTTAAGCAAAGTTTAGCTTGCAGTGATAATATGTATAAATATTGTATATTTATTTATTTATATATTTATATATTTATTTATTATGTCCATTGCTTACGAATATTACGCAATATATTTCTAATTTATTATATATATATTATAATTACATATATATATATATATATATATATATCAACTGAATTAAAGCATGACTAGATTATATGTTTATATTAATATTTTTAGTAAATGTTAAATATTGCATAACTTAGAAAATGCGATTAATCACCTAATTCAGTTTGGTCCTTATTCGACACTCATTAATAGAGATAAAAGTGTCATCTTCGGAGCTTCTATAGGTTTTGTAAATTATAGACTTGCGAATAAATATGGTTATTCATATACAAAGAACTAAATTATAACAAAGTTTTCATTTCTCATTCATGTTAGAGGCGTAAACTAAATTTATTTTATTTTTTACGCTATAATCGTCAAGTAATATACAGCGTACAGGATATTTCCTAATCATGACCTGCAAAATAATGATTTGTTATATCAGAGATAATTAAACTGTATGATGTTTAATTTAGCTTATTCGGCGATTAGCTGTCTGTTAATCAAATCTTGTCTACGGCCTTATCATTGGTTGCAGAGAAATATTCTAAACACTTTGATTCGATTTAAGCGTATCTACTAACAAGTTTGTCCACACTTTGTTCATAGATCATGCCACAGTCCACAAGAAAGACGATTTGCTCCCATTAACACATGTGTTACGTGCTGATTTGCTGCATATGAGGACCCCTCGAATACTCCGATATAGTCCGAGATAGAATCTGTATCAGCAAAAGGATGAAGTGCAGATCTTCTTCATAAAACTTATTTATGGTGAAGCGCATATAACAATAGGATTGAAAAGGTTTGTCTATGATGACACTGGTATATGTTCGAATTCTAAAAGTATTAACTGGTCCCAATGCATTTCATGATCAAAATACACACGTTCTCACTAAAGATAATTATATATATATATATATATATATATATATATATATATATATATATATATTATATAATGTTCATTGCTTTGAATATTACATAGCATATTTCTTATTTGGAAGAAAATACACATTAATAACAAAGTGGATAATGGCCACTTATTTCGAGACTACTAAACTTCACTTTACAATCTTTCATTTTTATACATCCTGGGTTTTCATTTGATCAGGTGTGTGGCAACTAGTCTAACTCGTTTTACTTCTATTTCTTGGTTTGGCTGACTAGTAGGTGTATATCCGTATGTGTCTGTGTGTGTGCCTGTTTGCATGTAAAAGTCTTTCTTGCTGTATTTCAAAGTGATTTCTGAAATCTGGTCATTCTTGTATTGATGGCTTGATAGTTAATCAACTGTTTTCATTGTTGGCTTTTACGTGTACGAATTTTATATTCCAAGTGTATTAGTTCGTTTCCTCTTGTTCCGCAATTTTTTTTCTCCACTTGGTAACAGCGCAGGTGCGGATTGTCGTGTTGGATGGTCATGTTGTTTCGAAATTTCGGTCTCCGTATGTGCAGCTGTATTTCCCATTCAATTTGTTGCGAATCAGATCGCATGTTTGTTAAGTCTAGTCGAGGGTGTATTTGATCTTTCCTGGATGCTAGCAAATTGTTGTTGGATTTTTTGATTTGTGGCTAGCCGATTAGAATATCACGTTGATGAAGATTTTGAAAATTCAGGCCAGGTGTTTTTTGTTTTATATGAAGGTCTTCATAAATATATAATAATTTTTCTGATTTTGCTTAATGTAGAATTGTTAAATTGGTCAAATTCACTGGGTGCCCTGTTTCCAATATATGATTGGAAATAGCTGAGTTTCCTGACGGTGCCAAGTCTTTTTTGATCAATTTCTGCGAAAAATGTTGCTAGATTCTGTTAAATAGATGTTCATTTGTAGATACTTGAGAAGAAAATAAGAAAGAAGCGGTACTTGTATCTGGTAAAATTTCTTTTTATTTTTAAACATGTAAACGGTACTATGACTACATATATAAAAAGGAGAAAAATGGTGAAACATGAAAAAAAAAAATATATATATATATATATATATATATATATATATATATATACATGTATATTGTGGTGTTATACATTCAACTGCTAACATATCCAATTGATAATTATATGAGAAAAGATAGATTTTGCCAAATGTTTTTAATATCGTTGGGCTGCTGGCTGCTCTTACTTAAATTAATCCCAATAAAAGTAATTTCAATACTTAGTTTTCTCTCATATATATGAAAGGGTTCCTTTCGGCAGGAAATCTGTGTTGTGTAATCTACAAAATTACTCATTCAACTTTTATGCTTATAATAACTCTAAAAATCAAAGTCAGGATGAACGGAAAGTATAATCTCTTTCACATTCGTTTCGTACTTACTGACGACTCATAAGTAGGAGCCAATATTACGCCCTTCATCCGCTATATATTTGGGTGAGGAATGTGGGAAATAGGATGGTACAATCGCCTAGACGAATGGATAAACTTACATTAGTGACGCTAACTTCATATAAAGTCCTCGACAATGCGAATTCAAAGCTAACTCACTATATATATAATATATTTACCACGTTTGTAAAGTTTACCAACAGTTATGTTTCAGAATCCGATGCCAACTTTATGGTACCGACAAGGTATATGGTACCAAAACTATGGTTTCCGAGTCGGGACACGGTAGCATCACATTGCAAATCACCAAAATTTAGAAATGTAAATATTTTTGAACACCAGTTATTCCAGCAAATTCATACACCCTGTTCTTGATCGATATTAGTTATCACATTTTGCCGTAACCATGACATCATTCAATTAAATATATAACATTTAGATGCAGTTTGTAGCGGAGAACTAATATATATGAAATTATGTATTCGGTGTTGCGCATCTAGTTAGAAATTAATTCAAATATGACCAGAAGGATAGATCGAAGACACCCTGAACAGAAAGTGTAATCTCGTGCACATTCGTTTCGTGCTTACTGGTGATTCAACAGGAGGAACCGGTATTATGCCATTTACCCACTATATATTTGGGTGAAACATGTAGGAAATAAGAATGGTTTACACATTTGTATGGAATATTGTACCTTCCCATTTTTCCACATTCATCACCCAAATATATAGTGGGCAAAGGGCTTAATACCGACTCCTACCGACGAGTTGCTAGAAAGCTCGAAACAAATGTGCACGAGATTATACTTTCAGTTCATGGTATCTTCGGTTTATCCTTCTGGTCATATTTGAACTTATTTGTTACTAGGTGTACATTTTAAACACAATTGCATATATATATATATATATATATATATATATATATATATATATATATATATATATATATATAGACAAACAGTATCTAACTGTTATATATTTAATTGAATGATATAATGATTACCGCGAAATGTGATACCTAGTTTCGATCAGGGCGAGAATTTATGAATTTTCTGGAGTAACTGATGCTCAGAAGTAGTTGTAATTTTCAACTTTAGTGAGCTTTGGCATACATCGAAATCCACTTTGTTGATAACGTGTACGGACTCGACAACCATAATGTTGCTACCATGTACCTTTGTGGCATTATAATGTTAGTATCGGATACTGACACAATAGCCGTAGTGTTGGCACTCTCTACAGACTTCGTATATATTATATATAGTGAGTTGGCTTTAAAGTTGCATTGTCGAAGGCTTTGTATGAAGTTAGCTTCCCTGCTGCAGGTTTATACATTCATATAGGAGATTGTACCGTTCTATTTTCCCACATTCCTCAGCCAAATAGGTGGTGGCAATGGATGCAATACTGGCTCCTACTGATGTGTCGCCTGTAAGCAGGAACCGAATAAGCACGAGATTTTATTTTCAGATCACGCTTTGGTTTATCTTTCTGATCATATTTTAATTTATTTGCTACGAGATGAGCAACACCTAAATTGCTTAAAGTTTTCATGATATTTAAATGAATTGCTTATTGCACATAAATTGCCATGGATATATCGTGGTTTGACATGCAACTGCAATCAAAACAGGCTATTTGAATAAACAATGGCACAGAAAGAATTTAAAATTGAAAGTAAAGTTAAATTGCATACAAAACTAAAGTAATTTCAAAACCAGTTCTTCTAATACGCTTGCATCGTACATTCGACCAGACGAGTATGCTTGGGAGTAAAAGGAAATTTCAAACGGATGCTTAGGCAATGCAAAATTGTTTAAGATATATCCAGTTGAAGTTCAGACTGACCGCCAAATATGTGTATGATGTATGAGAGAACTAGCGCTTTTTTTACTAGTAAACGAATTTAAAATAACCACAACCAGTACCTGATTTGACAAAAACTCTCCAAAAGTGATTTTGAAACAGACGAGTATAAGTTTATTTTGTGATTAAAATTATATTTTACCTTGACTTATCCATTCGAAGCTAACTTGAAGCACAATTCAGATATGTATCTTCCGCCTAGCGAATAAAGTAAGTCAACTGCTAATGAATGGAGTATTTTTCCTTTAATTCTTTAATAAATGTTGTGGTCTTCAAATAAATATCAATCGCATTATATATTTTTTTCCGTATAAACTAAGCATTTTATAAAGTGGTAAAGGAAATTCATCCAGTAGACCGTTTGCCTAATTATTCAGTACTATACATGTATTATCCAAAATTTTCCATGGACAAGGTTCGAAACAGGACACATCTGTATCGGAGCCTATTATATAATGACTAAGCTACTTTATACAATTCTTATTTTATATTGACAGATTCATATATTTATATATTTATAAACACATAATGGGATTAGTGTTTATATCAAGTTTGAAACATTGATTTAAATAATTGTTATCACCGGTCGCGCAATCCTTCATCGATTAACTTGTCTGCCCATAACAGACATTCAGTCTTAGTTCACGCCAAGCAGCAATATTTAATTCAACATCGATTGGGCGGTTGGCGAAACAAATTGTAATAGTCCGTGACCGGAAGTAGAGCAAACACATATAAATTTCATCATTCTGCCAGTCAACTCGTGATCATCAGAGAACTAGGACAAGATGTCAATTTTTCGTTGATGATGATAAGTTCACCAGGTGTCAGAACATGTGACTGACGGTAGATATTATATATTCTGCAACTGGTTAAAAATTATGATTGGTGTTTATCTCAAGTCTGAAAACTGGATTTAAAAGATCAACATCTTAGGCTTTGCTCTCTGTTTTAATTGTAATATAATAAAGTATATGCTCGTGGTTAAATGTACAAACGTGTAAATTTCATAAACGACAAAATTTAGGCAACGGATATTTTTAGTAAATTATCATGGAGAGAGATTCAACATTGATATTCAATTCAATGTATAGAAACTGTGGTTTAATCTCCGTCAGTCAGAATGCCGTTGTAGCTTAAAGGCATCGCTACAAGTAACTGAAGTTCGTTTGCCGATGTTCTGCGACAGGTAAAGATAGGATTAGTTTTCAATTTATATTTTAAAACTTAAATTGCATAAATTACGTAATTTAATAAAATGACAAAAGCAGAATTTTTCTATTCTAATATATGTGTAGATATATTTATTTATTTATTTGTTATTATTATTATTATTATTTATTATTAATATTCATAATAATCTTCCAATAATCAACTATAAGAAGACATTTTATGAGACTTAAGAACCGTTTCCGTCTTATTTTCTACAAAATTATCAATAAATGAATACGCACACACAAATTTGTAGATATATATATATATATATATATATATATATATATATATATAGAAAAGACTAAACAAATTTAAAATGAGAGAAATGTTTTGAAATGAGTGAATGACCATTCATTTGTGGGCATCACCTTCAGATTATTATCAATGTGAAAACGAATATTCTGATTTTTTGCATCATACTAAAACTTCCTTATAAAATGTGGCTAATGTTTATCTTAAACTCGCAACTTAGAATCAAATAATTTTGATCACCACACGCGCAATGAATGCTTTTTTACATGTACATCAGTAAATGTTCAAAATATATACGTTGTTATAAAAGTTTATTTGATCTTAAACCAGGTTGCAATCACGAATACTCATTTAAAATACTGAGAAAAAATCCTGTTAAAGCACGAGAAAGACGACTGCCTACCGTTCTAGGATTTAACTACGAAAGAAAGTAGGTAATGTAAAATTAAAATGAAATAGTTTCCGAAGATCAATCTGGTCTTCTTAATAGCAGTCTCGTGACATTTCATTATGAGTTATCAACAATTGCCGGCCGTTTCCTAAAATTGGCAAACCGGTTAATCAAGATTCAAAAGATGAATATATATTTAAGGAAAAACAATATATTATATATATTGGTGTTTCTAGTCAAATAATTGGGACAACTGTTAAAAGGGGAAATCAGAGGAAACAGATGCGCTGAGGGCATAAAATAAAGCAATTGAATTGAACATCCAATTTAAGAAGCATGTTGTTGCCAACACAACACAGAAAAAAGCAGAAGCCGCATCAAAACGCACATTTAATGCAACTAAACCATATTTACTATTAAAGTAACAAGTTTGCTTTAACCGGAAATTAAAGAGAGTCATCCGTAAATATCTACCTCAAACAGTAATTATCCATACACATGTATAAGATTTCGATCAGTTTACATTGACCAACCGACCAGACGGTTAATAATCAGAACAAAAGAGCAATATTATTTAAACGCATATATCAAACCCGGTATTGAACCTAAACTAATGGTGATAAATAGGGACAGGTAAATAAGAATAGCTTTATTTGACGATATATAATCTTCTGATTCAGGAGCAAGTTACACTCATATTCAACACTGGGTAATAAGGTGAAAACGTCTGTATCAAACAAAATGGTGAACACACGCATGCTCTATCAAAGCGAACTTTAAAATAATTATTAAATGCAATAACAGAAACGAAATAGCGACATATATATCTGTGTTGTTGAACAAGCTGCAATTTGAAATATGCAGGCAAAATACAGATTCTGGCATTGATCCTGAACTGGTTGTGATAAATAAGAACAAGTAATTAAGAAAAGCTTTATTTGATTATAAACAATTTTCTGCTTCAGGAGCAAGCTACGCTTATATTCAGCATTGGGTTCTAAATTGTAAACATGTCTGTGCTTTCTTTGTAGGTGTCTTGTATTACTGCATACATTTTGTGAACAGAAGAATGACCTGTAATAATATAAGTAGGATTGCAGGATAGAAAGAAAACAGCGGTAATCAATTTTATATGAAGACTATTGACTCAATGCTTAAATTAGCTTAGTGGCTTTTCAATGAATTTACGTTATGAGTCGATAAACAATTGAGCTGCCTAAAAGACGTTTGATTGGGTAGACATAGGTCTGCTGCTTAGCATATCTTAAATACAAATATTGTGGTTGATTAAGGACATAAAATATTTTGACATGCCTTGGCCTCCTATTGACAGGTTTCAAATTTAGCATTTTGTCAGTCATATTGGTTAATTCACTAACTGTATTAGATTTTTTCCGACTATACTGAAGATATCACATTGATTAGATTTCAGTGAACTCTCAGTTGTAAATTGTAGATACAGCCGTTCAGTTGACAACTAGAATTATGTGAGCCTTATTTCTATCGTTGGTGATGCTTTGTGATTATATAATTAAACGGTCGTTGTTTGCGCGGGTGGTGATAACAGTTATTCAGTATAAATTCGCAAACCTTGGTTTAAACAAATTGACTTAGATTATCCTCCAAATCTCCACAGAGTGAGGAAGATACAAAAAAATAATTGCTTGTCGCCTATTTCAAAAAATTCTCTTCTTTCTAATTTTCTGTTTGTTTTGCTTAAATATATATATTTAACCAGTTGTCGAACAACATATCAAAACTACCACCAGTGGCACACACTGACGGGTTTCGACTTTCCATGATTATCATCAGAGAATGTCAAACTGACTAGCGAGGATAAAACCGCATTACATATACACGGAAAGCAAAATTATATATGCTGCTCTCAATTCTAATAGTCTCGCGTATATTGTTCTTGACCGGAAGTCTCGACTGCATAATTTCTATGCAGTAATGATCGTTAACTTTTTGCAGCTTCTGCCACGTATATATAAGTAACACAATTAAACGTTAATTGATTGCGCGGGTAATGGTAACAATTCTTTAAATCAAGTTTGCGAGCTTGCAGTAAACACCAATCCCATTATATATATATATATATATATATATATATATATATGTATGCACAACAAAAGAGTGATCAACAAGTAATCCACTGTCTCTGCGCAGTTACCAAGAGGAAAGGATAATTGAAGAACAAGGTGAAAAGATAGACAACATAATGTGAAAAAAACATTCGTGCACGCACCAACAAAACGAAAATTTGGTGAAATCTCAATCCATTAATACAAGAATCGAAGAATCATAAACATCACTCCGGAATATAACGATAATTACCTCTAAACGCACCCTGACAGGCACACTGACATATAATTCAATGTACTTACAAATTAATCCGAACAATATATATATATATATATATATATATATATATATATATATATATATATATATATTATTTGTAGATGTTAATAAACAGTGTTCACCTGAATTCATCGATAACACAAATATTATAACTGGAATTGCGTAAACGTCACTGTTTAATGCCACGTCCCCTTAAAGAATAATAAAGACTAGAGATCTGTTATGTAATGATTTCTAATTACGCTCATTTTACAGGTATTTAAACAGTTTATTTATTATAGACCATGATTCGGCCAATGATATCGAATCAGTAGGCTTATTAATTTTCTACTTATTTAACAGTTAGATACTTTTGTTGCCAAAAGCTAATATGCAGGAAATTGTGTACTAAGTAATGTGCATCAAGCAACGAATTAGTTCAAATAACACCAGAAAAATAAACCGGTCAGTATGAACTGAAAGTTAAATCTCATGTGCAAATTCGTTTCGTCTTTACTTACGACTCATCAGTAGGAGCCGGTATTACGCCTCATACCCACTATACATTTGGGAGAGGAATTTGGGACAATTGGACGATACAATCTCTTATACCAATGTGTATACCAGCAGTAGTAGACTTAAATTCGTATGAAGACTTCGAAATCGCGACTTCGAAAACAACTCACCTCTTGTTTACTTTATCAAAATAATATTGAAAAAAAGCACAGCGCGCATTAGTAAGAGTACCAAATTCTTTAAGCTAACTGACAACCATTGACTAAGAATTTTTAAAAAAGACAGTTTATTTATTATGTAATATTCACATTAGAACTGATTATTTGGCATCTAAAAAAACAGGATTGGTATGAAAAAATACGCAACAGAGAACGGAATTCCAGGCAACGATGTAATTGCGCTTCAATGAAGTTTGCAATCATGGATTATACGGAAGAATTACGTAAATTAAATAAAAATCACTTATTTAACGAACTCAAAAGCTAAAATTAGCATAATATTTAACAAATAAGAAGTATCAAAACAATGAACGTGATCAATTGATCCGATTAGTAAAGGCCACATTAATATACACAAAAGTATCATACAAGTAATTCCTGATATTGATTTCTGTTAAACGAATATTGATTCGGCGGGCGGTGATAAGAATAAACTTTTAATCAAGTTTACAATCTTGTTAAAAACACCGTACACTTCATAACGATACATTTTCAGTATAAAATAAGTATTCAATAGTGTGGAAAATGCAATTCATCCAGTAGATCGGTTACATTCTATTTGGGAACTCATCACCTACTGTCCAGAATTTGCCCCGGTCAGGTCTCGAATCTGGGCACATCTGCATCTGATTCTGGTGCTCTAACCACTGAGACACCCTGCTGCATACTACACACAATTTTTGTTTATATACTAAATAATGTAACTTGGTTAGTCTGTTTTATTTTAGGTTGAGCTCATATGGCAGATATTTACATCAAATGTTCCAACTAGCGATCCAAAATCTGTCATTATTAAACAGACACCACGCTATATGGGGAAGTTGTTTTGAAATGAACATCTATATAGTGAAACGAGCATTGGTTGCGGGGGCGGTGAAAAAAATTACTATAATCAAATTTGCGATCTGGATAAAAGCAGCTGATCAAATAGGTTTTTAAATTTGTCAGTATTAAATAAGAATTGTGTAATGTAGGATATGCCATTCACCCATTAGAGTAGTGTTTGTTCCTTCATGACAGATTGTGGATGGTTAGTTGGAACTTCAGACCCAAAGGGATGCCATATAGGCGCATCCTAAAGGAAAGGCTAACCAAGGAACGTTAGTTATTATATAACTGGAAATTGTTTGCCCTATGCAGCAAGATGGCTTTGTGGTTAGAGCACTAGATTCTGAAGCAGACATGCTCGGGTTCGATCCCTGTCCACGGCAAATTCTGGACAGTACGTGATGAGTTCCCAAAAAGGACCAAACCGATATACAGAATGAATTGCCTCTTCCACTCTATGCAGTACTTAGTTTATACTGAAAAATGTAGGTACATAATGGATCAGGTGTTTATATCAACATCGCAACTTTGATTAAAAGTAATTTAACTTTGTTGTAGACTGACAAAATTGTAACTGATAAGAAGTAAAATAAGCTTTTAGTATGGATAAAAATATCTGATTCTTGATAAAACCGTAAAATGTTAGGGATAAATCAAATTTGATCAACGCGTCAGTGCGTTGCGGCTGGCGGTAGTTTTGTTATGTTGTTCGACGACTAGTTAAATACAATGGGATTGGTATTTACTTCATGCTCGCAAACTTGATTTAAATAATTGTTAACACCACCCGCGCAATCAATTATTGCTAAATTGTGTTGGCTATATATTTATTTGTGGCGAACAATACGATCCTCACAAGCCATTTTCCGTCATACTCTGATGATGATCATGGAAGGTCGAAACGCGTCAATGCGTTGCGGCTGGCGGTAGTTTTGTTGTTGTTCGACGACTGGTTAAATACAATGGAATTGGTGTTTACTTCAAGCTCGCAAACTTGATTTAAAGATTTGTTACCACCACACGCGCAATCAATTTTTGTTAAGTTTAGTCCTGTCACTTTTGTCATAATTGATAAAGAAATAGCGTGAAAATCATGCCTAATTTGGCTCTTAGAGTCGAAGGAACTTCAGTTAGCGGATTCGAAAAACGTTTTTCTATAGAAAAATTTTCTTATGAAAAGCATTATCAAAATTATACATTTAAGAAAAGCGCAATATTTTAATGCTTGAATGCGTCTACTTCTAATGAATTACAAATTGACCAATCAGTGCTAAAGGATTTATAAAATAATCACTACAATCAATTGCAAATAAAAATTCCTCAAATAAAGCCTTCGGAGTGTCAAAAAAATCGAATACAATATTAAAATTTAAAAATGGGAAATAGCGCAAACAAAGCCAAAAAGCATAACTCACTTTGTTCGCTTTTAGCACAGATAGTGCCGTCCATATCACTTGTCTTCTCTTTGTCGTTATTACCACTATCGTCCATCACATCTTGCTGCTCAGCGTCTTCATCGCTTACCTCATCTTCGTCATCATCGCAACTGTCAGGCCAGCAATTCCAGCATCGCGCCTGTAGCACAGCGGCCACATGTAGGTTTCGACCGCGTTCACTTATAATAAATCTCTTTGCGTCGCAAATTTGTGCACCAAGACTAGTCGTCTCCTCACTTCCAGAGCACGTGTTCTCAGCCCTGCCATCCGGTGATCCGATATTAGCCTGCGTTGCAGACGCCTGCAGGCATGTACCTGGCTGTGTTGCATCGGGAAATTCGTGTATAGAATGCGAACGTCCAGTGGAGTTTGTGGCGCCTTCGTCGTTCTGAGTCTGTGCCATTTGACCAGTCAACTTCCGATACAATTCACACTGATTTAAACGAAAGCAGAAAGCAACCCTAATGAGCATGAGATTGTTCATGATAAGACATCGCGTACATTGCATTCATTGTTAAATACATAATAATGATTATCTATATTGAAAACATGATTTCTTGGAACTGACTTACCACGAGCTACAACATTGTACCAGGGAAGTTTGCCAAAAATCGACGCTATGTGATTTAAAATAGCATAGTTTACAAAGACGCAATGCTAGCGATAATGGAAATGACGGCTAATTTGTTATGAAGCTAATTATGCGAGCATTGGTGTCAGGGGTGATGATAACATTTATTTAAATCAAGGTTGCGTATTTGACATAAACATCTGCCCCTTTATGTGCATACATTAGTCAGAATAAACTAAGCATTGTGTAATGCGAAAGAGGCAATTAGTTAAGTATTGTTTCTATTAACATTAAATTGTAAATTTTAGGTATTCATAGGGCGAAGAATAATTTTGCTTTCAGTTACCGATATTATCGCTGTTCATGTAAGGCCAGTGGTTCCAAGTAATAAGTTATTGCATATCGTCTCATCAAATTTAACGACAATGCTTGTAAGAAAGATATTCCCGAATTACACAGAACACTTAGTAATCGATATGAATTTTTTTTAAAGTGATAATTTAAAAGAACACCTACCCTCAATCTATTCTATTTACTGGAGGAATAAACCAAGTAAATAAATTTTGTTTAAATAGACAAAAAAGCCAACATGAAAACTGTATACAAATATGATATACACGTATAACCAGAATTATCAAACAGAAAGGCGTAATATTGCACAGATTTACATGGGATTTTGGAAGCCCTATGGCATTCCAGTGCACGATAAAATAGTTTTTTCTTGCACAATTCAGGAGAACATCCATTTATTGAAATCACTTTCAAACAAGAAAGTATACTAACAAACCTATCCATAATTGAATTTGAAAATCGCTTGGCTGGCACATCGTAATTTTTACAGGACAAACTATGTTAAACTATGTATGTAGGTGTAATACCAAACTAATTTTACACCAACAAATCTGGTATGTGCTTCAACAAGTGTGAAAATAGTCTTTTACTGCACCGGCCTACATATGGTTGCCACCGGGTACAATCTCGATTATAGCTAATTTAAGTTGAAACGAAGAACAAAAGACTACTATTGGTAGTACTGGCTAGAATTTGCTTGTCTTTGAAGCATTAAAAATGTTTGTAAGAACATAAGAACGATAAAGGAAATAACGCTAACCGCTATGAATATAATGCAAAAGAGACTAACTTGAATTAGTTTGTCAAAAACATTGATATTGAGGATAGGTTTGCTGCGTTGTTCGATGACTTATTAAATACAATGTTATTGGTGTTTACTTAAAGCTCGAAAACCTGATTTAAAGAATTGGAACAAGTTGTTGCGCATTTGATTCATAGGTCAGCCTGATTGTCAATAGTAGATTGAGGATGGCACGCTCTCTTGAATATAACAGCCATGTAAGCTCAAAAATGCGTTTACACTGCCAATTTTCCACTTGTTAATACATTTTTGGTAATGGAGTGAGAGCATGCATACTAGACTTCGGAGAAAATATATAACTGACGAAGGATACTCCTGTCAACCAGTGTGTCAAAATCACATTCTTTTGAAAATACGTTTTCGTCAGCCTTAGGTTAAGTAGAGAGGGAAAAATTTATCAACCAGATAAAAAAATTCTGATAGCATTGCTTAATTCAAGCCCACACCTAATTAATAATTTCTTGATAATGCTGCAGTCAAGCATCATTTTCTAAATGATGTTATTCAACTCCACAATCTATCTATCTAAAAGAAATAGTCATCGCTGAAACGAAATTGACAAATTTAAAAAAAAGATGTCAAGATTATTGCTACTACTGTTATTAAGAAATAGTGATGTAATTTGCCTTCTTCTGATGCTGTGGCACACTCACATTTTAGATTTTTTGTGCTTTTTAGTGGAAATGCGTTCCAAAGATAGCCTCACCTAATCCACGTCAACAATTGCCTTATTCTGTCTTCAGCTACGACTTTAAATTCCATCTAAACCAATTCTATCATCTAAGATTCTGGCTAGCGTAAATTTGTCTAACTGGTTAATATTTATCAGAACTACTTAATTTATATGAGGCATTGATGACGCTAATTCCTAGCCAAATTGTTTAAAAAAACAGTACTTTTCAAGTAATCAAATAATTTTGGGAGAAATAAAACGTGTTTGCATTTTTTGTCAACAATCTGGTTAAATTCTGCATGCCTATTAAAAGCTGATACGTTTCTTGGATAATAAGTAAAATGAATTTTTCTAAAAATATTCACCGGTAAGCAGAAAAATGTAGGATCATAGATTAACTTTAAAAAAGTTCCATAGGCATAGAAAACTGGAAGAAGCCAAACGGCGAAAGGCTCGACAGATATATTTTTTATGTGCAACAAATAATGAAAAACAGAAATTATACCAGGAAGTTTGCTATGATAGAAAAAAATTAAAAAGGTACTTATTTCTATGTAGAGAAGAGTATGATTCCAAGCTGAACGTACACAATGAGTTTGATCGCGGTGTTTAGACAAGATTAATTTGGCAAAGTAGAATATTCTTGCAAGTATTTACTGGCAAATACTTATCAAGATGCATTGTTGGTGGTTAAGCAAACAAGATAAATGCAATTGGCAGAAGTTTTAAATTGACATGCTTAAATTGAAAATACATAAGTCTTTTAATTGATTAAATGACTTCAGAGTACCCTCTCCATGTGCAAAAATTTTTTTTCAGATCCAAGAATCGTTTCTTTCGTATTTTCTTCTCAATTATTTACAAATAAACATATATATATATATATATATATATATATATATATATATATATATATATATATATATATATGGAAAGTCAAAACAAGATGGAAAAATTTAAACATGGAGAGGATGTGAAATAAGGAAACTACCAATCAATTGCGTGCATCACATCCAGTTCAAGCTCAATGCCTGAACATGCTTCTTCGGCTTGCATAAATCCGACTGCAATTTTTTTTATCCATAAAGCTTCGTATGTGGCTAATTCCATTTTTTTATTGCATTAAGTAATTATCTTAACTACTACGTATGGCGGACATATGTGTGAGGTTTCAATGATGTGTTGTGCAATTGCAGACGTGTTTTCACCATTTGATTGAAAAAGGCGTTTAAGTTAATATGTTCTCTGATTAGAGTAATTAACCGTCTCGTTGATCGACCTACGTAAGTTGATCGGCAACTTGCGCATGTATATTGGTAAAAAATATATATGATGTCGACATCAACGTGTTGCTTCTCATTTATTTCTGGTAAAGTCAAGTGTGTTTCCTTAAATAACAATCGTAGCGGCGGGATAGCGATTAGATGTTAAATAGTTTTTTCTTTATTATATTCGTTGTCATTGAAAATGCGTTAAATCTTAACATACATTCTAGAAAAAGGTTTAGGCTTCACACTTTGAGACTTCTCGTTTTATTCATGCATGGCAGAGCAAGCTATATTCAAATAATTTTAAATTAAATCCTGTCTTAAAATAGTAATGAATTTTTCGTTTTTTTTCAAATCTACTATAAAAAATGAGATAGAAAACAATTATCATCAGAAAATCGATGAACACTTGATAGAAATAAAGTCATCACCTATAAGGAATCCGGAATTCAAAACATTAATAGAACAGTTGTTTACTCCAATAGAAAGGCTTACCTGTGTTACATTATTATAAAGAATATTTTTATCAATGTAAATATGAAAAATAAACACTCAAAAAGCATCCTTTCTGAAATGAAAATTACCGAATGTAAATACTTCAAATTCTTTATGCACTGGAATTTATTTGTCTATCTGCGACTACTTATTGTTGCATTGTCACTAATTTGCTTCCTGATGTCGTTTCAATTAAAAATTCAACCTAGAATCGATATTTCGTCTCTTCCATCCAGAAAAAGTGAAATAGCATCATCAAGCACACTGGACACATCTTGAAGGTGTACGGATTAGATAAGAGTTTATTATTTTAAAAACCGTGTAGCTGGTTTAATAAGCCTCTTCTAAAGCTGTGGTGGGTATATAAGGAACGCTGGTTTGGTGCAAAGATACTAGGTTTTGCTTCTTATTTTGAGTTAAATTGTGCTAATCCTAACATTGCTCTGATCATTTAAATATCGTGAACTTATAATTATTGCAGATTTACCTTCGCATTGCCTCTTTTATTATGACTTATATGTATCAAATATTTTTTTTAATTTTGGTACAGAAAAGCGACGTTTCGCAATCGGCCATTTAGATAATACTCACTATGTTTATATTAGTTAGCATCATTTCTTATTTTGCTCCACATTCATTTAAGTTATTAAGGTGTCATCCGGTTGACAATATATTAGATATGCATTTCTAGGATATTATTCACGCGAAATCCTGCAAAGACCGATTTTAATTAAGGGTAGATTGAATTATTAATAATATATTACATAACAAATACTGGTAAAACATATAAATGGAACTTCTTCTAAACCAAAATATTAATCACAATATTCATGCGTGTCAGAAATTGATAATACAAGGCACCACTTGCATTGTTTAGTTTTAAATTATTCAAATTTTATATTCGACTATTTATGCCAATTGATTAAAAAATTCACTGTACCATTTACACGAGCAAAAATAAAAGCAACTTCTTTCAGACCCACAAACCTTTTCTTTCTTATAATCGTTTCAATTATCTACAAATGAAAATATCTATATTAAAGTATTGAAGGCAGGGCAAAACTTCAAAGTTAAACATGGAGAGTGTGAAATAAGGAAAGAAGCAACCACATTTTGTGAAATTCGCTGTCTCTTTTTTGTGCGGACCAAATGATAGCACTCGTAGGTCGGTAAAATCTTGAATCCTTTGCATTTCCAGGTGCACCGATTGATTGATGAATTATCACTTGTTCCTTCCTTTTGAAGCCCTCTATCAGCTGCTTGTCAATCCATAGGGTTTGCTTATAGTTATTCTATAAATGTCACTTTAGTAGAGTACACATATGTGTATATAGGTTGTTTTGTGCGGGGGGGTGGCGTGGATAAGTTTGTATACATTTGATTTATAAGAGAAAAGGTATGAAGACCGGAGATTAGGGCAGTCAATTAAAAATAATTTTGGAATTAAAATAATCGTTAAAAAAATCTGTCTTGAATGAGGATACCACATTTGCCACAATTTGGTTTTTTCTCTGTGCATATGGTGTCAAATCTGGGACAGAAATGAAATCCTAAAAATAAGGAAAAAAAGAGTGGAAAATATTGTTTCAACTTCATTTTCAGACAAATAGCTGATGGAGGGCTCCAAAATGAAGGGAATAGAAAGAACCCAACAATCAAGGCGCATAATCGGTGCACCAGGAAATGTAAAGGATTCCAGATTTTACCGACCTACGGGTGCTATCAATTGTCGCGCAAAAGAAACAGGCGGTGAAGTTCGAGGAAGTAGGGCAGAACTGAGAATGTAAAGCCAATATTTAAGTATTATTTAAACAATCACTTGCCTGCATCACATCCAGTTCAAGGTTAAATCCCGAACGGCTTGTTCTGCTTGCATAAATTTCGCTTCGGGTTGTTTATCTATAGGGCTGCCTATGTGATTAATACATTTTTTCGTTTTTCATTTAGTAATTATTTTAAATGCTACGTCTGAAGAATACATATGTAAAGTTTCAACAATTTGTTGCGCAATTGCGAGTAAGTTGCAATACTCTTCATTTCGAGGAATTAACCCTCTGGTTGGTTGGCCTACGTAAGTTGCTCGACGAATTGTGCAAGCATGTTGATCAATAACATTTAGGGTCGAAATTAACGGCAATTTCTCTCTAAAAGCTGGTAAGGAGAAGTGTGCTACTTTAAATATCGCTGCAATAAATGTGCGTGCTAATCCAGATTAAACGTCATTTTGTACTGTACGAAAAACTGCATCTGCCCTAAGTTAGGCGTTCAGATAAATTGCTTTCTATACTGGTTACAAATAAATCTGTTTCTTTTGATTTCCCTTTTCAGTAATTAACTTAATCAATTAACTAGTAGAGCCATTAGACAATAGGTAGTTTTTTGCTTTAGTATATTCTTAATCGTTTCAATCTGGACTGACAAATCTGTTAAGTTTTGAACAACACCATATCATTTATTCTCGAGATGGCCTAGAAAAATCTCAGCCAAAAATGAAGACATAAAAAGCCCATTTGCCACATCATCAATCTGTATATGGATGCTTCTATAAAAAGAATTGTACACAGTTCCTGAATAGCAAAATAATCATGCACAGACCAGGGTCCGGTGATGGTAATATTATTTTATCCACCAATTGAACTTTAGTGTTAGCAGTTTCTTCAATTGGAACATTTGTAAACAACGGCGTAATGTTAAAAGACACCATAGTATAGATTTCAACATTTAAATCTTGAATTCTGTTAATCTACCCAAGGTAATGAGAAACCGAACAGTTACTTAATTGCTTGTACAATGGTTACAGTATACGGACTAACAAAGTAGCTCATGCACGGAACGGGGAATTAACAATTGTTAATTTTGTTCGTATAGAACATAATTTTCGTGTGTTTTCGGGCTCATTACTTAAACCAAGATCTTAATTTCTTTCCAGACCCGTAAATATTGTATTGTCATTCAACACGTTCTCCATCTTTTTATATATTTCGATTTGTCTATTATTACAACGCACTGGGTTTTATCAGCGCATAAAAAAATTCAATATTGATGTTGAGGCAGCATTTTAATTGATATTTGAAAAAAAGCCGACTTAGAACCTACAATCATTGATTATAAAAACTAGTTTAAATCTAATTTAGCTGATAAGATTTCACATTTGAAATCATCTAATTGTTCAAAACAGCACCTATTAACAAAGCAACATTCAAATACGCTTAAAGATATCAGCAGAGATGCAGGCATTAAAATACTAAATGCTGCTAAAAGCAAGACCGTTGCTATAATGGACAAATCCGACAATCTACAAAAGATGGACAACGTGTTGAACGACTGTACAACATTCACGCGTCTGGTGGGTAAACCAGATAGAATAGACAAAGTAGAGCGCAAAGTCCAGAATGAAATCTAAATCCTAACAGGTCCCAGTTTTATTAACGTGGTCATTGCACAGAAGACGAAACCAGTTGAATCATCTACACCAACAATGTACGGACTACCAAAATACACAAAAAATTTTTGTAAGAGACCAATATTATAAAAGACCAATTACTCGTTTTATACAGTGGCTAAATGGTTAATCCGTATGCTACAGCTATTATGCAGACTACAAATGAATTATTAGGTATCCGATTCCACTGTATTTGATAAAAGTATTTACAATATAAATGTAAAAAACGAGATAATTGTGTATTTTGATGTTACGTGTCTTGGTTACAAACGGTCCAATTGAAGATAACATTTAAATTCATAGTTTATGCGATAAATCAAAACATTACAATATATCTGGTACCAGATCATACGATACGCAAGCTCATTTTACTATGCACGAAAGGTTTCCTGCTTCACTATAACAGAAGCCTTCAAGAAAAGATTGATGGTTTGACAGCCTTGATTGGTTGCTGTGATTTTTCTAGACCGACTTAAGAACGCATTATTAAAGGAAAACTTAATTAAATGTCTAAAATAAACATGTTATGTTAACAAAACATTTTTCTTGTTCTCGAAAACAAGTTGTAATCACGACCACTGCTTCAATGCTTCAATATAGCGCAAAAATATCAGCTTCACGTGCGAGTATGAGAAAGTTGACTGTCTGCCTTTCCTCGATATGCTAATACAGGAAGATGCTAATTGGAAATTAAACAGAACAATTCACATTATATTAATCTGATCTAAACAGTATTTGTATTATAGCAGCTTCGTGTATTTTCAATATAAATCATCAACCGATAGCAGGTGTTTTTCAAGGACTGACAGACTGCTTTGTCCAGATCAAATGGTAACAAATATAGTAAAAGAAGCAGCCATCCTAGACAACTGATCGAATCAATTACAAGAAAGGGTAAATCTAAAAAAACATACGTCTTTGGAACCAGAAAATAAAGAAAATTTCCTGAAAAACCCATTTAAAATATACGTTGCTTCCACACAGCACAGATGACAGTTGACTCGATATTAACACACACATTATATGCAGCTAAACTAAGAATTTTATCTATGATAACACACTTAACTAACCAGCAATTAAAGAGAGACAGCCGTTAATGTAGTAACAGTAAATATTTACCAATATTCACGCGCGAGTTGTCGATCATCTTACGTAGACCGATCGAACAGACGCTTGAAATTGAATGGTGAAGACATGTGTAATTACGCATCATTGCATTGGAACGTCAATGTATGCTATCCGGTCGTAGCATTTAAGATAATTACTATAAGCGTTAAGAGTAATAAGTTAGTCACATACAAAGCTATATGGATAAACAAACTGCCAACGGATTTATACATTCAAAAATTCATGCTTGGACATTGAGCTCAAACTGGAGGTGATGCACGTAATCGATTGAATGGAGCCTTAATGCACACTCTCTCCATGTTTATATTTTATGTTTTGCTTTGCTTTCGATATATAATATATATAATATTATATATATAATAATATATAATATACAATATATATATATATATATATATATATATATATATATATATACTACACAATATATTTTGAATTAGGACGAAAAGGAACATTTAACGACAAAGTGGCTAACGGCTGTTTATTCCGAGAATACTTTTATATACTTTACAATATTTCATTTATATACAACTTGGAATTTCATTTGATTGCCGCTGGAACATTACATTTTTTAGTATTGTCATTTATTGTTTAATGTTATTTGAGTGAAATAATTAATAAGTATGTGATGTGAATTGTACACTTTTGGCTCTTAAAATTAGCTTAGGTTGAAAAAGTATAAATGAAACAAACACAACAACATTTCACAAAATCTTCATTAAATTATCATATTTATTGTGACTAAATGTCAACTAAAAGAAATACTTAGAATGAGCATCGATATATTTCGAAAAAGATAATGTAGACTCAAAATACATAAGCTTCATCATACAAAATGACTCCAAGGTAATTGTTTAAAATCTGGTTGGGAAGAGTAAATTTTCCTTTAGCCAACAATATTATCTAAAAATTATCACATTACAAAATAGGCGGAGTTTCATTTGCTTACAAAATCAAGAAATTATAATTAACTGCGAATCACCCAATGTGTTAGTTAAATAAACAAAATGCATTGGCACATTTGCCAGATATTTTGGCACACCAAATCCTTTGTAAGTAAAATAAATATAAGTAGACCTATCTTGAATGAGGATACCAAGTTTGCCCCACGTTATTCTATCTGTGAGTATTTTAATTATGTCCTGAGGATGGAATGAGAAAGAACGTTTTGAAACGTCATGAAACGTTTATAAAACTTGGTACTACATGAATTTCTGTGGACAGTAAACAAGATTGAGGGCACTAGGGAGAACCCACCAAACAAGAAAACAGGTACGCTGTGCACCTGAAAATGTACAGAAATCAAGATTATACCGACATACGAGTGTTATCAATTGTGCCGCAAAAGTCAATTAAGGAAGAAATTCGAACGATGAAAACGCTGCGCAAACAAAAGTGTCGTTTAATATACGACAATGGTTACAGACTCGGCGGTATTTGTTCTAAACACTCGGGAATTTCATTATGGTTTTCATTGCTGTTAAAAAAACTTACTGTTTCATGTCAGCGGCCAAAACTTACCTTTTGTGTCTGGCACGATTTATTATATTCCACAACAGTTAATTTTACCAAATTTATGAGTTCACCGTGAAGTGAAGCCGCTCTTGACGCTGAAAAACAAGACACATGTGTGGGACGAAAACGTTATCCCGAAAGATAATGGAAAAAAATATAGACTGCACATCATTCGAGTAAAAATTATGTACATTATCTATTTTTTCCGAAAGATATTATCCGTTTCTCTGTCTTCATGCAGTAACTACTGTGAACAAAGAATGGACAGTAAATGGCGAAGCTAGCTCCTTTAAATCAAAGAATAATCCTCGCAATTTACCGAAAAGTTGAGTTCGTCGCTTATTGACTGATCTCATAAAGAAGCCGTGGATTTTTTTTCCTATTTCCCCAAAGCTATGTAGAGCCAATTATGTGTGGAACGCGGAACTATGTGTATTTATGTGAGTTTAATAACCTATTCGGCGAGAAATAGGTTAACCATTTGGTTTTTAGTTTTTGCAATAACAAGAAATTAACATAAAAAATGAAGTTTTTTTCGAGGAAGTTAATTTAAAAAATCGACAAATTGCGAAAATAAATGAAGACAAATTTTTACACAGAAATTGTAAAACAAATTCATCTGAAACCCACGGATAGGCATTAGATTTAACATAGCATTTTAGGAAATTTGTTTTGAAAATGACATAAATTATCAAGCAAAGAGTACTAGATTCCTCTTAATAATGTTCCTTCAGGCTTAATTATAATACATTTTATGGCTCAAACTAAAAACTATTGTTAATGACGTAGCACCTGCAGGAACAGACATTCAAAACGCATTCTCTAAAATTTGCCAACAACTTCCTAAGCATGTACTTTTAGTAGTACAGATTTATCTCCAAAATTGTTCGACCTCCACAACCCAATAATTTATTCATATTGAATTCAGTTTAAACACGTTGTTAGAAAGTTTCTCAACAATCTATTACAAATTTTTTGGTTTGCTTTGCGAAATGCATAGCTGTAGGTCTACGATTTTATTCGAATTATTTTTTCATTTATATAATTAAATCAATATTGGTAAAGCAGGCGATGATAAAGATTAATTAAATCAAGGTTACGATTTTGTTATTAATGTTATGTAATAACATTTGTCAGTCTAAACTAAGCAGGTTTGAGCCCTGTCCGCGGAAAATTCTGGACAGTATGTGAAGAGTTCCCAATAAGAACGAAACCGGTTTACTGGATGAATTACCTTACCTATATTATATACTGTTTACTTTATACTGGCTAATATATGTATATAATGGGTCAGGTGTTTATACCTCAATCAATAAATTGATTAAAGTACATTTTCATCTGTCAAATGTACCGATAAACCGACATGCTTAATAACATTACATTGTGTTTTAGTCATTTGCTTTCCGAAATGGTCACATATTGACGAGGCATAACAACACCTGTTTGGTGTATCATAATGCAAAATCGAAATTATATAGAAGGCAATCCCAGAAATAGGGTTATCGGAGTTCCTCATCGTAAACTTTTAATATTTGATAAATTTAATGAGACAAATAATTTATTCAAATAACTTTATTGCGAAAGTTAATAAAAATATGACGAGTGGTTCAACACAATGGGATTGGTGTTTACCACAAGCTCGCAAACTTGATTTTAAGTAAAAAAAGCTGCATTCGATTCCGTTGATTTGCACAACATGGGCACTGCTATTGCAGCATATGTAAAGTTGCATTATCAACTAGTTCGAGGTTGCTTTTTTTGCTGTCTTGTATCATTGCTATAGTGGCAATTCTGTCGATATCTATCCAACAAATTTGTTTTATATGCAAAACTTGCATGCCCAAGTGACATAATATAGACTAAAAAGGTCAACTTTTCTACTCTCTGCAATGTCTACTTTTGTGTACTTAATTCAGTTTAAAATGGAATAAAATTCCGAAATCTTAAATTTTGCTGAAAGCTCTTGTACAGACTGGAATGTTGCTAAACGCCTAACCGTCCACCTTCTAAAACAAACATTAACAGAAAATTAACTGGCATGGACAAGGAATTTATTTAAGACGAAATTATAAAATATGCGCACCTAAACATTTAGAAATGAATCGCACAAGTTCTTACAGATAATTTCTTTAAATAAAAAATAAACAATTTAATTAATAATAATAATAATAATAGTAATATTAATATTAATAATAATAATAATTAAAAAAATATATTAATAATTAATATTATTTAAATTATCAATTGAGACTGAACTTGTATAACATCAAATCGTTGTCACAATGTCGTAACAATGAGAAGATGACAGAAGTGAAGCCATCCCGTTCAAACATAGGGAACCATTAAGATATGGGATATCGTCTAAGAGGAAATGAATTCAAACCTATTTTATCATAGTTGTTAGAAATTCTTTTGGATGTCAGAGCGAATTTGTATAGATGCTTCTAAAACAATAATTTATTTTCTTGACTATTGATTAGATTAAGGTCAATGATTATATTAAGATCGCAATCTTGATTAAAAAATAATTTTTATCATCGCCTGCGCAAGAAATGTTCGTTTAATTATATAAATGTTCATTTCAATACCACCTCCCCATGTAACGTAGTATCTGTTCTTTAATGACAGATTGGGGATGGTTGGGTGGAAATTTTTGGCTAAAGGGACGCTAAATAAACTCTACCTAAAGGATGGGCCAACCAAAAACCATTAGTTAGTACATAACTGAAAATTGTATGTAGTGTAGTGTGAAGCAGGGTGGCTCAGTGGTTAGAGCAACAGATACCAAGGCAGACGTGCCCAGGTTTGAGCCCTGTCCGCGGTAAATACTGGCCAGTACATAATGAGTTCCTAATTAGGACGAAAGCGGTCTACTGGATGAATTGCCTCTTCCACGCTATGCAATACATTGTTTATACTGACAAATGTATGTAAATAATGAGTCAGGTATTTATATCGAGATCGCAATCGTGATTAAACTGTAGTTGGTATCACCACTCGTGGAACCAATATCCATTTAATTATATATTCTTTAAAAGTCTTGCTTTGGGCCGTTTAGTCTCGAATGAAGAAATGAATCCCACAAAATTATTAAAACTTCTTTAATAAATTCTTACTTCATCGTAATAACAGTATATTCATTGTTTCCTTATTGATTAAACAAATTTACTTGTTATATTTTTTTGAAATAGTGTCGGTTATGCCAACCGGACACTAGATGATGCAGTCAACGTGATTGTGTGTGCAGGCGCACGTCAAATTAATGTAAAAATTTACTTACATGCTAGTTCCCGCTAATTGCTTAATTTTAGAATTTATGAATCAAAGTAATAATTATAATAAAATGCTAATTATAATATATGTATAATAATATATATATATAATAATAATAATAACATTAATATATATATATATGTAATAATAACAATATATATATGTATATATATATAATATATATGTAATAATATATATATGTAATATATGTATGTAATAATATAATAATAATAATATATATGTAATATAAAAATAATAATAATAATAATAATATGTAATAATAATAATAATAAAACTTTGTATTTAAAATTATTAATTTAAAAAAATTAGTAATTCTACGAAAAAGTGGCTCTACTAGAGCGTAATAAAAATCTCAGCTTAAGGACGAGATAAATTGTCTTGCGTTATAACCAGAGTAGAAAGAAATTTTACATGTGGATGAGAGAATAAGCTTGAATAAAATAATTTTATCATCGTTCATTCTAAATAAAATTGTGTGGTTGGCATAGTTCAAGCTGAGCCTAAACTTCCAAGTAATTTGAAATAAACGTAAGTAATTTTTTATGCAAAATAATTTTATGGAACAATTCAATTTGAAAAACGCAAATGCATACAAAAAGAGTCGTTGCATCATTTCAACTGGTTCAGTTTAAAATTAATTAAAGGACAAAGATGGTACAATGTAGGCATAAAGTTTTCATTATTTAATAACAAAAATCCATTCTAAGTTTGAGCTCATGAAGATTTAAAATATTTGTTTGGAGATTAGCTTTTTGCATGAGATGCATATTTTTTGTCTTAAAGTGGATAGTGTAAATGAACACGTTGCGAGTCGAAAAGCTCGGAATTTGCAGTCGTCTAGCAGGAAATGTCTATGGTTATGACTGTCGTATATTGTTATAATAATATATTATATTTATTGTGGTTGTAACGTTAAAATTGCCACACATATAGAAAGCAATTCATTTTGTATTCCGTCGAAATTTTTGGCATATCGGCCGGCGAGCCAATCGCATTACGAATCTTGCCGGCTTTAGCGGATAAATGCTACTATCTTATTTCATTTGAAGCCACAAGTTCGATATTCTTATGCAGTTTTATCCTGTGTTAAATGGATAAATACAGAGTAGGAGCATGCCTGCCAGACGTGAATAGCTACATTTGGCTGCTGAAGGGACCTTAAGCCATTAGCATCTAGGTAGATTAAGCTCATCAAATTGGGTCGGCATGCCATTACCTATTAGAAGTATAAATCTAAATAAAACCTATCTGCATGATGAATGAAAAAATTAGTTTTCTTTGACCGTTCACAAAGAACCACGAATAATATAATCAAAATTGATTACGTAGTGTATCACTGTCGAGCAGGATTAAAGTGGTCGCCTTATCTGATGAGTTGTTCAGAATGGATTAGAGAAATCAGGCTAATATAGACAAGTTATTACAATTGCATATATAGTAGTTTTCCGCCACAAACAGTATCCAACATTTATATATTTAATTGAATGATGCCATGATTAACGCGAAATGCGACAACTGATATCGATCAAAGCCAGATTGAATGGAATTGCTTGAGTAACAGGTGGTCAGAAATAGTTGTAGTTCTCAATTTTGGTGAACTTTAACATTCATTGAAATCTATCGTGTTAGTACTATGTACCTTTTCGGTACCATAATGTTGGTATTGGGTACTGACACAATTGCCATAGTGTTGGTTCCTTTTACAGGCTCGGTATATATATTATATATAGTGAATTAGCTTTGAAGTCGCATTGTCGAAAACTTTATATGAAGTTAGCTTTACTATTGCAGGTTTACACATACTTATAGTGTCCTATTTTCCTACATTCCTCCAGAAATACACAATTGCATATAAATAAGTTCTCCGCCATAAACATTATGTAAGTTTAAATCTTGCTTTCTTATAGATGCCCTAATTAGGGTTAATGCTGATTTAATTCTTGGGACCAATTTCTCATATAAAAGGTTTTTAAATATAGGTAGTTCTTTTATTAACCCAGGCTAGTTTTTCCCGTTTGCTCATTTAATAAGCAGACATTAAAGCAATTTTAGCAAAAGGAACTTCAGAACTTATGTTGAATAATTGAAGTACTGCTATAAAAAATATTAAGTATCCAAAACTGCAATCAAAGCTTCAACGAGGATAAAACTATTGTCTAGATGACAGTAAAAATTTGATATTTTATCGCAGTGAATTGATTTTGAAAATTAGAGAAATAATATCAAAAATTGATTACGTCATGCCATGAATGTGAAAAAACGGTAAAAAATCTCTGCGCGCAATATTTTCTAAAGCTTCACCATTTTGAATATCATGGAGGTTAGCAGAATGACAAGAAAAACTCGCATCAAGTACGAGACTTACAATTTGATTTTTTACGCTATTCTGTATTAAAACGAAAAAATACTATTCCTTTGATCTGTTTCTGAAAATTTCTATTCTTTATTTTTCTGATATTAATTTATTTCTTGTAGAATTAACCTGTATACGCACATAGGGAATAATCTTTCTTCTTTAAATGCCTCACAATTATCTGCTTCTTAGGTTAGTTCTTTTAATCAAGTTAGCGAGATTGAAGTATATACCAATCCCATTGTATTTAACCAATCGTCAAATAACATAGCAAAACGACGGCCAGTCGCACACACTGACGCGTTTCGTCCTTCCACGATCAACATCAGAGTACAACGGCAAACTGACTAGCGAGGATCAAACTGCATTGCATATAAATGGAAAGCAAAATTCGATATGCGGCTCCCCCCTCTTGTAGTCTCGCATATATTGTACTTGACTGTAAATGCCGGCTGCACAATTTCTATGCGATCAAGAATATTAACTGAATGCAGCTTTCTGCCACAAATATATATATATATATATATATATATATATATATATATATATTCTTATAATTAGGAAAACACAAATAATAAAGTGGATAAAGGCCATTTATTTCGTGAATACTAATCATCTCTTATACAATCATACATATTTATTCATTTTGTGTTTTCAATTGATTATGCTAGTGGCAACAAATCTGACTTGTTTTTACTGCTGTTTCTTGTTTTGACTAGTTGGTGAGTGTGGATGCGTTTGTGTCTGTGTGAATGCGTTTGTGTCTGTGTGTATGCGTGTTCGCGTGTAAAGTTCATTCTCGTAGTATTGCGAAGTGATGTCTGAGACCTTGTCATTATTGCTTTGCTAGCTTGAGAATTAACCATTTGTGCGCATTGTTCACTGTTACATATACAAGTTCTATTTTTCCCAGTATAGTTGAGCGTTTCACCTCGTTGCGCAAAGTTTTCACGTGGTAACAACGCCAGTGTTGATTGCAGTGTTAAACGCTCACATTGTTTCGAGACTACAGTCATCGTATGCGCCTCTGTTATTTCCACTTCAGGTTGTTGCCAATCCGATTGTACGTTTGTTGATTCTAGTCGAGGGCCTGTTTGTTCTTGGCTGGATACTAGTAGAATGTTGTTGAATTTTGATATTCTTGGCCAGTCGACAAGAATATCATGTTGATGAAACTTTTGAATTTTAATGTCAGGTGCTTGTTGTTTTATGTAAAGGGCTTCGTAGATAAATAATACTTTTTCTGATATTGCTTTATGTAGAATTGTGAAATTGGTCGAATTGACAGGGTGCCCCGTTGCCAATATATGATCGGAAATAGCTGATTTTCCTGACGGTGGCAAGCCTTTGTTAATCAATTTCTGTGGCAAATGTTGCTGGATTCTGCTTATCAATTGCTTCTTCGTACGTCCGATATATGTGCTACCGCACATACATGAGAATTTGTAGACTATGAATGATTTGGAGAGAATTGGCAATTGATCTTTGGCATCCAACCTCATGATTCTCTGTGTACTAAATGTCATATTAACTTTAACACTGGGAAAGTTGTCCTTAGTTATTCTATTCAGCCGCCGTGCAATTATTGAGGCTGGTACGTCGCCTCTAAATGGTAAGTTTAGGAAAATCTGCTTGCCGGTATCCTCTCTAGTACGAATCTGCCGTGGTCTGATGTTGACATCAATGAAACGCTCTGGGTAGTTGTTCATTAGCAAAATTTTCCTGAGGTAGCCCAGTTCTTCCTCAATCTTGTGTTCAGAGCAGATCTTCCTGATTCTGTTTGTTAGGTTGTTTACTAAGTTTCTTTTGTGGGATTTTGGCACACTACTGTTGTAGTGAATGTATTGTCCGGTGAAAGTGGATTTTCTATGTATGGCCAGTGTCAAATCTCCGTTTGCTTCTCGAGTGAGTTTGATGTCAAGGAAGGGAAAACTGTCGTCTTTCTCTACCTCGAGAGTGAATTTGATGTCTGGATCGACTCCATTTGCTTGTTTGAGGATTTCGGAAGGGTCTTCTCCTTCTGAGATTAACAAAAAGATATCATCTACATACCTTTTTTAGAGTGCGCATTGGTCAATTATACCTTTTAGGCTCGTTTTTTCCTGGTGATACATGTATACATCTGCCAGGAGGGGTGCGATGCAACTTCCCATAGCTACACCATTGATCTGACGGTAGTATATCCCTTCGAATGTAAATTGCACGTTTTTAGTACATGCTAATATGAGGTCTTTGATGTCATTGGTGTCTATAGGGAAGTCACACAAGATCTCCGTTGTCTTATCCAGTGGTATGTTTGTAAATAAGGATGAGACGTCAAGCGAGACCATTTTATTCTGTAGGATGTTCTTCCCCTTCAATTCATTTGCTAGTTCGAAGGAGTCCTTGATAGTGTTAGCGTTTATGATGCTCCGTATTGGTTCAAGTAGTTTGCAGAGAAACTTGGCTGGTTTATGTTGTGGAGCGTTGATCATTGACATAATGGGCCGCATCGAAGGAGCTCCTGAGGCTGTCACGGCTTTATGAGTTTTTGGTTTGCCGTACAATCTTGCGGCGTTTGTTCCGACTGGTTTTGCTTTTTGGATGTCTTCTGTGAGTTTTGATCTAATCTCGGAGTCAGCCATCGATGTTAGAACATGTTTTTCCATCTTTTTCAAAATTGCATTAATTCTTGATTCGATGTTCGTTGAATCATCTTTCTGTTTGATGTCATGCTTAAATTTAGATTGATCATTTATTATATCGTTCATGGCCTTCCTGTAAGCGTCGGCTTCAAGTATAACAAATTCTGATCCTTTTTCGGGTGTGGCAAGTCGTATGGATTTGTCTGATTGGAGTTTTCTGAGTTCGTCTATGTGCTGTTTTGTGATGATTTGGCTGCCTTTGAATTCCTTCTTGTATTGTTCTAGTGCGCTTACTACCTCAGCTTTCAGTCCTTGTCCATTGAATGCATGTGGGGCGGTGTCTTTCGTTAAGTCATTGTAGAAATTTTCCGTTCCAGCCTGAATGTCAATAATGTCACGTTCACTTAGGTTTTTCTTGACTACGCAGAATTTTGCTCCTAAGGAGAGTAATTCTTTCTGGTGTTTTGACTAGATCACTTTTGAATAATTGTGAATAAAAGCGTCTGGGTTCGTAGGAAATTTTGATTGCGTAGGAAATTTGTCCAGGTCTCTCGTGAGGTCCTTGGTTTCTTTGTCCGCTGTTATTTTCATCAGTGTTTCTATCTTCTTTGTGAAAGCGGTGTATTCGCCATCGTTCAGTCTTGCAATTTGACAAACAAGTGATTGAATGATGCTCTCAGCATCTTGCAGTTTTGATGGATTGTCCTCGATACCATTGAGCAATAAGCGACTTATAAGTTAATTCGTCGGTTTTTGGTTATTTCTTTTGCATTGCTTGAGGAATCGTTTTGGCACAACATCAAATTCTAAACAAAAGAAACTTAGTAAACAACCTAGCAAACAGAATCAGGAAGATCTGCTCTGAACACAAGATTGAGGAAGAACTGGGCTACCTCAGGAAAATTTTGCTAATAAAAAACTACCCAAAGCGTTTCATTGATGTCAACATCAGACCACGGCAGATTCGTACTAGAGAGGATACCGGCAAGCCAGGTTTTCCTAAACTTACCATTTAGAGGCGACGTACCAGCCTCAATAATTGCACGGCGGCTGAATAGAATAACTAAGGACAACTTTCCCAGTGTTAAAGTTAATATGACATTTAGTACACAGAGAATCATGAGGTTGGATGCCAAAGATCAATTGCCAATTCTCTCCAAATCATTCATAGTCTACAAATTCTCATGTATGTGCGGTAGCACATATATCGGACGTACGAAGAAGCAATTGATAAGCAGAATCCAGCAACATTTGCCACAGAAATTGATTAACAAAGGCTTGCCACCGTCAGGAAAATCAGCTATTTCCGATCATATATTGGCAACGGGGCACCCTGTCAATTCGACCAATTTCACAATTCTACATAAAGCAAAATCAGAAAAATTATTATTTATCTACGAAGCACTTTACATAAAACAACAAGCACCTGACCTTAATATTCAAAAGTTTCATCAACATGATATTCTTATCGACTGGCCAAGAATAACAAAATTCAACAACAATCTACTAGTATCAGCCAAGAACAAACAGGCCCTCGACTAGAATCAACAAACTCACAATCGGATTGGCAAGAAACTGAAGTGGAAATAAACAGAGGCGCATACGATGACAGAAGTCTCCAAACAATGTGAGCGTTTAACTGCAATCAACACTGGCGTTGTTACCACGCTGAAAACTTTGCGCAACAAGGGTGGAAACGATCAACTATACTGGGAAAAATAGCACTTGTATGTAACAGTGAACAATGCGCACAAATGGTTAATTCTCAAGCTATCAAAACAATAATGACAAGATCTCAGACATCACTTCGCAATACTACGAGAATGACCTTTACATGCAAACAAGCATACACACAAACACAAACGCATACACACTCACCAACTAGTAAAAACAAGAAAGAGCGTGATCAGCCTTTTACCCGTAAGGAACTAAACACTTATATTGCAGCCAACTGTACGTGTGCCAAACTTCTAGAAATAATTAAGTTCTTCAAATCGTGTTTAGAATCAGATGTTGTGCCAAAACGATTCCTCAAGCAGTGCAGAAGAAATAACCAAAAACCGACGAATAAACTTATAAGTCGCTTATTGCTCAATGGTATCGAGGACAACCAATCAAAACTGCAAGATGCTGAGAGCATCATTCAATCTCTGGGTTGTCAAATTGCAAGACTGAACGACGGCGAATACACCGCTTTCACAAAGAAGATAGAAACACTGATGAAAATAACAGCGGACAAAGAAACCAAGGACCTCACGAGAGACCTGGACAAATTTCCTACGCAATCAAAATTTCCTACGAACCCAGACGCTTTTATTCACAATTATTCAAAAGTGATCTTGTCAAAACACCAGAAAGAATTACTCTCCTTAGGAGCAAAATTCTGCGTAGTCAAGAAAAACCTAAGTGAACGTGACATTATTGACATTCAGGCTGGAACGGAAAATTTCTACAATGACTTAACGAAAGACACCGCCCCACATGCATTCAATGGACAAGGACTGAAAGCTGAGATAGTAAGCGCACTAGAACAATACAAGAAGGAATTCAAAGGCAGCCAAATCATCACAAAACAGCACATAGACGAACTCAGAAAACTCCAATCAGACAAATCCATACGACTTGCCACACCCGACAAAGGATCAGGAATTGTTATACTTGAAGCCGACGCTTACAGGAAGGCCATGAACGATATAATAAATGATCAATCTAAATTTAAGCATGACATCAAACAGAAAGATGATTCAACGAACATCGAATCAAGAATTAATGCAATTTTGAAAAAGATGGAAAAACATGTTCTAACATCGATGGCTGACTCCGAGATTAGATCAAAACTCACAGAAGACATCCAAAAAGCAAAACCAGTCGGAACAAACACCGCAAGATTGTACGGCAAACCAAAAACTCATAAAGCCGTGACAGCCTCAGGAGCTCCTTCGATGCGGCCCATTATGTCAATGATCAACGCTCCACAACATAAACCAGCCAAGTTTCTCTGCAAACTACTTGAACCAATACGGAGCATCATAAACGCTAACACTATCAAGGACTCCTTCGAACTAGCAAATGAATTGAAGGGGAAGAACATCCTACAGAATAAAATGGTCTCGCTTGACGTCTCATCCTTATTTACAAACATACCACTGGATAAGACAACGGAGATCTTGTGTGACCTCATCAAAAATGAGTTTTTTGACTTCCCTATAGACACCAATGACATCAAAGACCTCATATTAGCATGTACTAAAAACGTGCAATTTACATTCGAAGGGATATACTACCGTCAGATCAATGGTGTAGCTATGGGAAGTTGCATCGCACCCCTCCTGGCAGATGTATACATGTATCACCTGGAAAAAACGAGCCTAAAAGGTATAATTGACCAGTGCGCACTCTACAAAAGGTATGTAGATGATATCTTGTTGTTCATCTCAGAAGCAGCAGACCCTTCCGAAATCCTCAAACAAGCAAATGGAGTCGATCCAGACATCAAATTCACTCTCGAGGTAGAGAAAGACGACAGTTTTCCCTTCCTTGACATCAAACTCACTCGAGAAGCAAACGGAGATTTGACACTGGCCATACATAGAAAATCCACTTTCACCGGACAATACATTCACTACAACAGTAGTGTGCCAAAATCCCACAAAAGAAACTTAGTAAACAACCTAGCAAACAGAATCAGGAAGATCTGCTCTGAACACAAGATTGAGGAAGAACTGGGCTACCTCAGGAAAATTTTGCTAATGAACAACTACCCAGAGCGTTTCATTGATGTCAACATCAGACCACGGCAGATTCGTACTAGAGAGGATACCGGCAAGCAGGTTTTCCTGAACTTACCATTTAGAGGCGACGTACCAGCCTCAATAATTGCACGGCGGCTGAATAGAATAACTAAGGACAACTTTCCCAGTGTTAAAGTTAATATGACATTCAGTACACAGAGAATCATGAGGTTGGATGCCAAAGATCAATTGCCAATTCTCTCCAAATCATTCATAGTCTACAAATTCTCATGTATGTGCGGTAGCACATATATCGGACGTACGAAGAAGCAATTGATAAGCAGAATCCAGCAACATTTGCCACAGAAATTGATTAACAAAGGCTTGCCACCGTCAGGAAAATAAGCTATTTCCGATCATATATTGGCAACGGGGCACCCTGTCAATTCGACCAATTTCACAATTCTACATAAAGCAAAATCAGAAAAATTATTATTCATCTACGAAGCCCTTTTTACATAAAACAACAAGCACCTGACCTTAATTATCAAAAGTTTCTTCAACATGATATTCTTATCGACTGGCCAAGAATAACAAAATTCAACAACAATCTACTAGTATCCAGCCGAGAACAAACAGGCCCTCGACTAGAATCAACAAACGTACAATCGGATTGGCAACAAACTGAAGTGGAAATAACAGAGCGCATACGATGACAGAAGTCACAAACAATGTGAGCGTTTAACATTGCAATCAACACTGGCGTTGTTACCACGTGAAAACTTTGCGCAACGAGGTGAAACGATCAACTATACTGGGAAAAATAGCACCTGTATATGTAACAGTGAACAATGCGCACAAATGGTTAATTCTCAAGCTATCAAAAAAATAATGACAAAATTTCAGACATCACTTCGCAATACTGCGAGAATGAACTTTACATGCAAACACGCATACACACAAACACAAACGCATACACACTCACCAACTAGCCAAAACAAGAAACAGCAGTAAAAACGAGTCAGATTTGTTGCCACTAGCATAATCAATTGAAAACCCAAAATGTATAAATATGTATGATTGTATAAGAGATGATTAGTATTCACGAAATAAATGGCCTTTATCCACTTTGTTATTTGTGTTTTCCTAATTATAAGAATATATATATATATATATATATTATTTATTTATTTATTTATTTATTTTATTTATTTATTTATTCGAATTTTACATTAGGAAGATAAAACACATTTAATAGCAGTATGTATAATGGCCGTTTAATTTATTAAATTCATAAATACACTTCACAGTCCTTTATCTATATACACCCTGGATTTTCATTTGATTATAGTGGTGTCAGCCCGCCTGATTTTCTGTTTTACATATGTTTCTTGTTGAAGTTAATTTATAAGTTCATTGACGTATGTGTCTCTATGCCTATCTGTGTGTGTGTGTGTGTTGAGAGGTCATTATCATTTTATTATACATCGAAGTTTAAGATGTGGTCATTCTTGAATTGATGGATTGAGTTTTCACCAAGTGTTCGCTTTTTTTGCTGTTAGGTGTACGAATGTTCATTCTTTCATTTCGACTTAATTTTCAGTTTCATCCTGTCCACTTGGCAACAGCGTTGGGTGTGCGGATGTCGTTGCTGATTAAACACTATACAATTCTTAGTTTATACTGACATATGTAAATAATTAATGGGTCAGGTGTTTATATCAAGACCGCAACCTTGATTATAATAATTGTTATCACCACCCGTGCAACCAATGTTCGTTTAATTATATAAATGTTCATTTCAATACCATTTCCCCATGTAATGTGGTGTCTGTTCAGTAATGACAGATTGGGCATGGTTAGTTGGAACTTTGGGTCTAAATGGATGCCATATGAGCTCCACCTAAAGGAAAAATTGACTAACCAAGTTACATTAGTTAGTATATAACTGAAAATTGTGTGTAGTGTAGTGTGCGGCAGGATAGCTCAGTGGTTAGAGCACCAGATTCCGAAGCAGACGTGCCCAGGTTCGTATCCTGTCCGCGGCAAATTCTGGCCAGTACTTGATGAGTTCCCAATAAGGACGAAACCGGTCTACTGGATGAATTGCCTTTTCTACACTATACAATTCTTAGTTTATACTGACATATGTAAGTAATTAATGGGTCCGGTGTTTATATCAAGACCGCAACCTTGATTATAATAATAGTCGTTGCTGATTGTTCATATTTTGTAGTTTCTTTCACAGTTAACAATCGTTGTGATGCCGTTTGTTTACGTGCTTTCACTTCTTTAATTTGTCGACAATCAGGACGAATATTTCTGGAAGCTGGTCTAGCTACAATGTTAAACATTAACTGATTGCCTGGGTGGTGCTAACAATTGTTTAAATCAAGTTTTCGAGCTTGAGGTAAACACCAATCCCATTTTATTTAACCAGTCGCCGCATAACAAAAAAAACTACCACCAGTCGCACGCAGTGACGCGTTTCGACCTTCCATGATCATCATCAGAGTACGACGGCAAACTGACTAGCGAGGATCAGACCTCATTGCATATATATGGAAAGCAAAATTAGATATGCGGCTCTCATCTCTAGCAGTCTCGCATACATTGTACTTGACTGTAAATGTCGGCTGCATAATTTCTATGCGGTTACAAACATTAACTTTGTTCAGATTTCACCACACACACACAAACACGTACGTATATATATATATATATATATATATATATATATATATATATATATATATATATCCACAATATAAATCTATATATGACTCAGATAAAACATTTTGCTCGTTAAGAAACTTTCAATTCTGTTGATTTAAACAAGAAATGTTTCTGAAATTACTAGCAACAACCGACTTTATAAATAGCTTTTTTGTCAGAAACAAGCATCAATATTGTTAAAAATAACAGTGTTCACAACAGAGAGATTTATTTTATACGTCAGAAACAAAAACGGATAAGTTTTGGACGAGACGAATAATAATACTGTGCTTAGAGCAGGTTTTTATCTGTCTAATGAAGTTGAAAGTCATTTGGGAAATCATGCATATATAAAGTAGGCAAATATGAACTGCTCTCAACTCAATAATTACCTAGGCAATTAATACAAAAGTAGCGACACCTTTTCCAGCCGTAATTCAATTCACCGTCATTTTTCTTAAAACGAAGCGGAAATTTAATAAAATGTTGCACAACACAAGTTTTAGGTAGAAAAACTTTTTTCCCAAATACCGAAAAAGATATCTAATTATTTCTTTTCGGGAGAAAATACAGATAACAAAGTAATAGAACAAATCTTATCAGTATTCACAAACCTATGATTTCTATCAAAAGTAATTTAAGAAATTTAAATATTATTAATAATTAAAATTATAATAATAATGCTTATAATAATAATATAAGTATACATTTTATTCATAATTGTAATAATAATAATAATAATAATAATAATAATAATAATAATAATAATAATAATAATAATAATAATAATTGTAGTATTAATAATAATAGTAATAATAATAATGATAATAATAAAAATAATAATAATAATAATAATAATAATAATAATAGTAGTAGTAGTAGTTATTATTATTATTATTATTATAATTATTATTATTATTATATATTATTATTATTATTCTTATTATTATTATAGTAATAGTAATAATTAAACATATTATTATTATTATTATTATTTATATTATATTAATAATAAGATAAATATTAGAATTATGATAGAAATAATAATACAAATATTAATAATAAAAGGAAGAATAGAAACTACACCTTAATAAAAAGGGTAAACGAAAGTGCTACTTTGACAAAAAATGTAAAATCGAAATAAAACAATTTTGCACGAACTAAATTTCAAATTAGGCCACGAGTAAGTGTAACAGGATGTAGGCGATTTATTGGAAATGTCACCAGTTTCTTTCAGAACTCACAGGATTTTAAAAAAATATTCGTTCTGTAATTTGACTTATGCAACGTAAAGCGAGCGTGTGCGAGGAATGAAATCAGAAATACGCTTCTATGCGGTTAGTAACGACTTTTCTTGGCAACCCTATACTTGTCTTGTGCATTTCGTTCACCTCTTACAAGATTACGCTTCCTGGATTTTATTTGTGATAACTTCTTGAATACTTGATTGACAGTAATTAAAACATGTAAATTTAATTTTACAATCAGATATAAGCTCCACAATTGAGGTAATATTGAACAATATGCAATTAATTCCTCAGCTTTACAAATGGCAGCCGGCCAATTTTCCGTGGATTATTCAAACCGCACGGCGTCCAGCCTAGTGAAAGCGATTACATCACAATGTGTATGATTGTCAACACACGTAAAATTTCTGAAATGTTGACTCTACAGAACTCTATGCGCAAAAAAAGCGTCTCTCTGGCATTCATCACTTGCATAATTGCGTTTTTATATATTGAGTTTAGAACTGATTTGATGTTTTCAATTTTTGAATTTGCAAATGTATATTTTATTTACTATATTTGTATAGCCGCGCTCAAATAATTGCAAGGGCAAACCTTGGCAGTCGAATAAAACGAAACTATACATAGGTTAACAAAAAGCGAAACTAGCACATAATTCCAACATACAAAAATGCTCAATACCCAATAAGGACGAAACCGGTCCACGGGATGAATTTCCTTTTCTACACTATACAATTCTTAGTTTATACTGACATATGTAAGTAATTAATGGGTCAGGTGTTTCTGTCAAGACCGCAACTTTGATTATAATAATTTTATCACCACCCGCGCAACCAATGTTCGTTTAATTATATAAATGTTCATTTCAATACCACTTACCCATGTAGTGTGGTGTCTGTTCAGTAATGACAGATTGTGGACGGTTAGTTGGAACTTTGTGTCAAAATGGATGCCATATGAGCTCCATTTAATGGAAAAATAGACTAACCAAGTTACATTAGTTAGTATATAACTGAAAATTGTGTGCAGTGTAGTGTGCGGCAGGATGGCTTAGTGGTTAGAGCACCAGGTTCCGAAGCAGACGTGCCCAGGTTCGAGTCCTGTTCAGGGCAAATTCTGGCCAGTACTTGATGAGTTCCCAATAAGGACGAAACCGGTCTACTGGATGAATTGCCTTTTCTACACTATACAATTCTTAGTTTATACTGACATATGTAAGTAATTAATGGGTCAGGTGTTTATATCAAGACTGCAACCTTGATTATAATAATACAAAAATACTCAACAGATAGAAAATTGAATTAACGCCTTAGCAAAGCGATTCCAGTTGATAATTCGCTTAAATATTAAACTATTACTGTGGCTTTTGTGGTTGCAGAATTTCTTTCTAACAAAATGATGATTTAATAAATTTCGGTTTCTCAAGAATTTTATTAACTCCAGAAAGATGTTAAATATAAATAAAATTGTTTAGTTACATGCGTAAGACAATAATTACTATCTGTCAGTGTAACGCATTTGAAATTAGACTAGGAATAAACTGCTGTTCTGTTGAATTGATTGGATTTCAGTTGTATAATTCTGAAGTACAGCAAAAGAAACTGAACTTATTTTTAAATCGCACCTTCATCAATAAATAAAATTTTATTTGGAGTATTTATCAGCACAAATAAATAGACAATTATAATTTAGCTTGCAAGGACACTATAAAAAATGCCTATTATTTTACCCGTTTAAAGGGTTTAGATATATTTTTTGAACAGTTTTCCATTTACTATAATCAAGGTTGCGATCTTGATATAAGCACCTGGCCCATTAATTACTTACATATGCCAGTATAAACTAAGAATTTTGTAGTGTAATAGAAGGAAATTCATCCAATAGACTGCCTTCGTCCTTAATGGGAACTCATCATGTACTGGCCAGAATTTGCCGCGGACAGGGCTCGAACCTGGGCATGTCTGCTTCGGAATCTGGTGCTTTAACCATTGAGCCACCCTGCCATACACTAGACAAAATTTTCAGTTATATACTTAATAATGTAACTTGGTCGGTCTTTTCTTTCAGGTGGATTTCATATGGCATACATTTAGACACAAAGTTCCAACTAACCAGCCCCACTCTGTCATTACTGAATAGACACCACACTACATAGGGAAGTGGTTTTGAAATGAACATTTATATAATTAAACGAACATTGGTTGCGCGGGTGGTGATAACAATTACTATAATCAAGGTTGAGATCCCGATTTAAGCACCTGACCCATTAATTACTCATATGTGTCATTATTACCTAAAATTGTATGTGTAGAAAAGTCAATTCATCCAGTAGACCAGTTTCGTCCTTATTGAGAACTCATCGAGTTCGCAACCTTTATAATATTAATTGTTGTCACCGCACGCACAGTAAATATTCATTTAATTATATAAACTTTCATTCCAATACCACTTATAGAAGTAGGAATGTGTCTGTTCATTACTGACAGGTTGTGGAGGGTCAGTTGAAGATTTGTGTCTACATGGTTGCTATATGAAATCCACCTGAAATAATAGACTAACCAAGTTACATTAGTTAGTATATAACTGCAAAATTGTGTTTCTGAATTATTGGTCTCTCTCACCCAAAAATATGACGGCAACCTCAGTTACGTCATTTTATATGGAGTATATAAAACAAATAGTCTAACACATGCAAATGGTAAATTCTTATTCAGCCACTCTAGTCTCACTTAGTTAGATGAACATAACAGTTACAGAAATGCACACACACATTTGACACGCAAGTATCTAGTAAAATATCAGTCTGAAGTATAAATAATATGACCAGAAGAAATATCGCGTTAGTTTATTTTATAAAACTGGTGAAGATAGACCTGGCAATAAATAATAATAATAATGTTCGTGACCATATAGAAATTGCCAGCCGACACCGTCAAGTCGTCTGCAGAAACTGCTAGAAGTGAGAGCCGCATATCGAACTTTGTATATATATATATATATATATATATATATATATATATATATATATATATATACAGCATATTCTTACTCGATCAAATGTTTTTGCTTGTTCTCTATTTGGTTCTGCGTTGTTTTATCGGTTATCGGTCTAGATGCCGAACTTTATGAATGTCTACATGTGAGTTTGACACCAGTACTGCACTACGCCGCGTACATAATATAAATTGCACTATTCGTTGGTTCTACACTATGTGGCCAATCTATAACAGGTTTAAAGCATAGAAACGGCTGAAATTGATGAACAAACTGTAAAAAGTAAACTAGTACATCGATAAGGCTATATGTCATTTTGATTCTCTCATTTCTGTTTTATTCTAAAAGTTCATAAACAAAAGAAAATTGAAGTTGCGCCCTATATATTTAGCGAAGTCGTGTATTCTGGCACTTAACAACCAAGATTGCGGAAGTATTATACTTTTGACAATTTTGCTTCATTCCGATTCCCAGAAATGTTAGTTTCCGACAGGCGTTAAGAAGTCTGTTATTATGAGACAGACACTACTATAACGAAAGAAATTATTAAAGCATGATCAATTTTAGATGTACTGCTTGAGAATAAAGTGATGATGGGTTTAACACTTCACCTCAGCATCAGGTTTACACCTGAGTGTTTGTCATTTAAAGACGAAATCTTGGTTATATACATGGATTGCATTTGCTATCATATGTTGTGTTTACGTTACACACTCATTACGCAAATAATCAAATGGTGTCACGTCACTTTCCATCAATACTTATTTCCAAATCTATATCCACAAATACTGGTCAATTTTGATAATTAAATAAATCAAGACAAAATAAATTGTTCAATCCTAATTCTTTAAGACAAATAGTACAATTAAGTTTAGCTAATGTAGAATGGAAATATTATAGCGTGATCAATTTTATATGTATTCGCTTTGAGTTAAATGATGGTGAGTTCAAGTCACCACCTGAGCCTTAGGTCTACCACTGATGCGATATCGTCCTAGGACGAAATCTTGGTTATGTAGATGGATTGCGATTGATATCCTATATTGTGTTTCAGTTCTACAATCAATACCTATATAATCCAATGATGCCACAACGTTTTCAATAGATATTTATATTCGTATTTCTACCCATAACCACTGGTCAAATTTAGTAATTGAATAATTCCGGACAAATTAAATTACTTAATTTTGTTAATTCAAGACAAATAGTAAAACGAAGATTAAGAGAGGAAAACAAACATCTAAGTGTAAAGCATTTGATATATATGACCAGCATTTGATGGTAAAATAGAATTATCAACATTTTTGGTTGCTGTGTAATTAAATTAATTTACTCCTAAAAATATCCGGACAAATAACGTTTTTCCTAATTTCAAATATAGCCTATATTTCCACATCTCAAAGTGATATATTTGGTTAGAATAAACTAAACAGTATTAGTATGAAACTAAAGTCATTTAACGGACAAGTGGTCAATGCTACTAATCAGACTTAAGTAGCACAAATAAATGACGCAGCTAGAGAACAAACATTTGGCCATTGGTGTAGAATCATGTATTTCATTCTTTAAGCCATAGTGACAATGAATTGTATATTCTACGTTAGGCAATGCTAATTATATACAGGAAATATCAAAACCCAGCCATATTACTTCAAAACAATATCACTTCTCTAGCTGGCACGGCGTCTGCCTTATAACTGTTTCGTTGAAACTTTAATTGATAAGCAATGTCCAAGTAGGTAAACCTGAACCAGATGTTGACCCAAGTTGAATTTTGCGCAAAATTGACAAAAAGCACGTAATGTGCTGCAAAATTTCGATATAGTTTGGCAATTATGTCTCTGAGACATACACTCGAAGTTTCCATCACTGACCGTAGCAATTCAGGTGTACCCAAATAGGACACCACCTGGTATTTTCGATTAGTGACGTTTGTTATTAAATAAAATGTTCCATGTATTCCAGCCATATTAATGTCGTTTACATATTAATATATTAATATTGATATTTTACTCCAGGATATTTATGTTGTATGTGCCGTTATTATACACTAAATATTACCTAAATTTACAAAAACTATTTAATAAGAATTCGTTAATAACTTTTCAAAACTTGTTGTGAACAGAGTACAAATTGACCAATGTTCCTTCAGGAACTTGCACACGCAAATTAAAGTCGTATACCTAATTTTGATTCTGATTAGTCTTTCCTTCAGGTGGAACCTATTAGGAATCCCTTATGAAATGAAGTCATTATAGAACAGACAACATTTCATTTGTAGAAATAATATTAATTTGGAGCCTATTGGCGGGATTTTGATTATATATTTTATCAGTACAAACTACATATTGCATCAGATAACAAAACCAATGCATCTAATAAACCAGATTCGTCGTTATTTGGAATTCTTGTAGACTTATCAAGAATTTGTCGCGGACGAGAATCTAACTGAGACATCCTTGCCAATTTTAATTAATACTGAAAAAATACATTAAAATAAAAATCCTGGAATTAGACTTCAAACAATGTAACTTCCTCACTTGGCATAGTGTCTGTTGTGTAATGGCAAATCGGAGGTGACTAATTAGTACATCTCGTCATAAGGGATTTCAAATAGATGACACTTGAAGGTAGGTTTAACTGGAAATAAAAGTTGGTATATATTGAAATTTGCGTGAAGTCAACGGAAAGTATAGCACAGTGGATAGAGACCCTGAGTCCGATGTAACTGGGCCTTGGTTGGAGGTCGGTCCGTGGTGAATTTGCGACAGTATATTAATTGCTCCAAATAAGGACGAAACTGGTATACGGGACTAATTGCCTCTGCCATCAGGTGCAGAGTTTAGCTTATATTAGCAAAACATGTATAATCAAAATTATGGTCATTAAAGTTCATATCAATGTAACTTCCCCAAGAAGAATGGAAAAGTGAACATTTTTTTAAATAATTACATATGAAGCTAATAACTTCAATTTTGGAAAAAAATAAATTGCAGGAAATAGTGAGAACAGTTTGGATAAACTGGTAAATTTGTTTGAATGATGTTTCAGGTTTCCATGATATCATTTGTAAAGATTATAAATTAGTTTCAATTAGTGTCAGATAGTAAAACTTTCGGCTGTTAACAATGCTCACATTCTATCATTAATAAGCAGAATGAATGTGGATTTTGGTAGCTTAAATTCAAAGCTTTTAATAGGTAGAAGGTTTTTAGTTCATCACCTGAAAACTATCGTCCTTTTATAATTAGTATATTTGTAATTTATGAATTTTCAGAACTTATTGGTTTATACTTTCTGGCTATCTCTTTTACCCATCCTTTGCATGTCTATCTTTCTCTTCCTATCTATTAATATATGCACATATATATATATATATATATATATATATATATATATATATATATATATTTATTAAACTTATATCTACATGTCAAAACAAATCTCTTATTTTCGTTATCTGAAAGTTGATTTGATGATAAATATATTGAAACACCCCTGTACAAATTAAAGAAATAATTCTTGTTTTTGTCTTAATTTACTACAGTTATTGTAAAAACGAATTTTATATCTGTTGCGTTTAGAAAATTTTCAGCTTACTGCAATCCATCAAAGATAGTTTTTTTATTAGCAGTAGGCCGAAAACGGGCATTAACTTTGTGGAATGTGCAATTTGTGTTGTTTGCATTCAACCCCATACGGTCATCTAGGTATAATAACCATTCAAACTGACACTATTATTGATTGTAAGCATGCATATTTCTACAGCATATATGCATAAATGCATACTATATATATATATATATATATATATATATATATATATATATATATATATATATATATATATATATATATATATATATATATACAATTATTTGTTCTTAAAACAGGAAACGTAGTTGACAGCTTATTTGTGTATGTAAATTTTAATGATTAAATTTACCTGCTTAGGTAATCCTAATTTTTGTCGTCAGGTGAACGAACTATTCATTCCTAAAAAAAGCTGTTTAATGGCCTCTGGCTTCATGCATAACAGCAGACAATCTCTTATGTTAAGTTCAGATATATCATTTATTTTTTTGAGAAAGTTATTCTAATTGTGTAAAATTATGACAGAAAAAAATATTGTTCAAAATGGAAAAAATCCTGATAAACTGTTGGAATCACTGGGAAACACGCTGAACTTAATCAATGTCCATATTATATAATGTAAATATACGAGGATACATTACGCAGTCAATCTAGTTATTGGAACGTCATATATATATATATATATATATATATATATATATATATATATATATATATATATATATATATATAATTGAACATTACATTGGGTAGCAAAGTAATTCAACCTGGAGACCCGTTTTTAGAAATTTTCATTACTATGAAAATTTCCTACAGAAAAACTACTCGAACCTATAGGAATATTTGTTTGGAGACAGGACTCTATAAAAGCGACACCAGTGTTGCCCAATATAAGAGCAATTTGAAGTTTTATACCAACTTGTTATTAATATTCCGTTCGTTCAAGTAGAATCTTTTTGCAATCTATTAAGATGTGAAGTTATATATTGCCACTCAGATCGTTTATTTGAAGTGTAATGGTAGGAATTTTGATTATATATTTCTTCAATAAAGGTTATACTTCGAAGCAGGCATCAAACAAGTTTTTTTTATTAGACTAGATTTCTCCTTGGCAAAACTCTAGACAGTACTCGAATAGTTCTTAATGAGAACAGGCAATTTATGATATCTATATATATATATATATATATATATATATATACTCTGCTCCTATATATATATATATATATATATATATATATATATATATATATATATATATATATAAGGTTCTATTACATAATTAACATTAACAGCTTAAATTAAAATCAATTAAATGTTCGAGTATTAATATTGCATCTAAACTCTAATGACCTAGTTACCATGATTTTGTAAACACAAGCAAAAATTATAAATTTCATGCTAATTTGCTACCAACTTCTACTCTCTCTTGACTTCCATAAATCTCGAGCTGATGAGATAACATATTTGACAGAACTTTGCTAACTTTTAATTTTGTGTGAAACTAACCGTAAAAATGGTATTTAAAAGATATTGTTGTTGCTAGTACTAAAAGAAACCTTTATTATATGGAGTATAATATAAAAAGCCGTATATTTAGTTAAGTATAACTTCAATTAAATTAGTGTAGCCAGGTCATCGCAAATTGAGTTAAGTAATTTTTGAGTTCCCAATAATCACGCAAGAAGGTCTGTCTAATTAATTTACTTTGTGTGCTAGCAAATTGGTGAATTTTGTGATGATCAAGCACCCCCTCGACCATACTCAACAAACTGAAGGCGATAAAGCAACTGCACATACGGAGGCATACATGTCGAAACAATATGAGCATGTAACACTTCAATCCGCCGCTACGCTGTTACCGAGTAAAGAAAACAAAAATACGGAACAAGGGGACACGAAATACAACACTCGGAATAATAACATTCGTACGCGTATAATAAAACAATGCGAAAAGTTGGTTAACTCTCAAGCTATCAATACGAGAATGACCATATCCTAAACATCACCTTTACATGCAAACAGGTACACACTCAGACACAAACGCATAAACACTTACTAATCAGCCCAAACAAGAAATAGATGTAAAAAAGAGTCATATTTGTTGCCACCCCCATAGTCAAATGAAAATCCATAATGTATATTAATGAAAGATTGTAAAGCTAAGTTTAGCATTCTCGAAATAAATTATCATTAACCACTTTGTTATTAAGGTGTTTTTTCTTCCTAATTTTAAATATACTGTGCAATTTTCAGAGGCAATGGACTTAATTAAGAATACATATATATATATATATATATATATATATATATATATATATATATATATATAACTGTATATTCCTGATTATGAAGAATAAACACATTAATAACAAAGTGAATAATGACTATTTATTTCGACACTACTAAAATCTCATTGCAATCTCTCATTTATATACTTCCTTGGTTTGCATTTGATTATGCGAGTGGCGACTAGTCTGTCTCTGTGTTACTTATAAATCTTGTTTTGGCTGATTGGTAAGTCTACATGCGTATGTGTCCGTGAGTGCCTGTTTGTCTATAGGAGTCTTGCTCTAGTTGCCATTCTCATTATCAAATGTAAACACAAAATGTATATAAGTGAAGATTGTAAAGTTAAGTTTAGTAGTCTCGAGATAAATGGCCTTTATCCACTTTGTTATTAATGTGTAATTTCTTCATAATTAGTAATATACAGTAATATATGATTATACAGAAGCTTATATATATATATATATATATATATATATATATATATATATATATGTGTGTGTATATTCAAAATCATGCCATAAAATTTCGTTTCAATAAAATTTTCTCATGTGAGAGAGCGCCTGTTCTATAATAGCGGCTATATATTCAAAACCTGTCCATAAATATTTGTTTCAAAAATATTTTCTCATGTGACAGGGCATCTGTTGTATAATAACGGCTAAGTATAACTTTAAGTCGAAGGAGAAGACAAATAGGCACCAATTGAAAATAAACGTATCCAAAACATACGTTAATATAGATTTTTAAAATGTGAATTACGGCAGGGGTGCCGCAGTAAATGAGCGCAAAACTCCGAAGCGAATGTGTCCTGATTCGAGCAAATGTGCGGCAAATTTTCTTAAGTTTTTTGTTTCTCAATGAGAATTTAATCGATCTAATTGATTAATTGCCTCCGTAACTTTATGCAATGTTTAGTTTATATTGACTACAGATTATATATATAAAGGGAAGTATAATTTACTACCATTTTGAATTGCGATGAACACATATGTTAACAATCTAGGAATTATACAAGGTTGTTGAATAAATGGGTAGGTAAATAATAAAGTCTTATTCTTTTTTTATTTTTCTCCTTTGGCAAGGATTAAAGGATTGGTAAATTCCTGAATAAAGTAGCAGGAAATGACTTTATAATTACTTAAGAGATAAATTATGACGGACAAAATGGCAAGAAAGAAATAGCTTGATTGCTAATAAACCATTTAGCTGTAGACGTGTTGCATATAAGGCAATTAGTAAGCCAAGGGAGCAAAATTGAAAACGCCGTATAAAACAGAGCACATAATTCAAATTAGGGTAAATAAAATAATGCCACTTTGCGATATTTTTGGCCTTGTACGCTAGCTCATTGGAAGCAGCCAGGACTAATCGTAGGGATATTCGTGATGTCACAAACTCGAGTCTTACCGGTATATTCAGATTCGTATGATGAATTAACCAATTATGTCTATCTACCATTTATATACGGTGTGTCTTTCAAACTAGAAGATTTTTAATACATTTATCAACAGATCTATATGTCCATGTGTGAGCTCGGCATATATTAGAGAATGAAATATTATTTTGGGCATCACACACATGATTATGGCTGTCATTTGTGCGAAGCACAAATGAAAGTTTACATTCTTTAAATAAGTTATCAATTTTTGTTTATAGATTATACAATATTGCTTTTAAATGTAATATAATCTAATGTAACCTTAAAGCTTGAATGTGATAAAGGTTTAATGCAATCTACCGACGCTCATTGCATCGAACGCTTCTTATACGCGACTTTCGAGTAAATCATGGCGGACTATCTTAAGAGAGGACATCTACATTACTTAACAAATTGCAGACAATCAATTTTACAAATTTCGCCGTCTCTTTAAGTGCATGCATATTTTCTGCGTCATATTCATTAAAATCAATTTTTGAGCATGCCACTAATAAGCACCTTTAATTAATAACACCATATTAACACGTTAAATATAATTCTGTGTATCCCAATTTAAATATTCGGATATTCTCGGGATTATTTTGACAGCTTAATGATGCAAATTAAAATGAACAGCAGCATGTAGTCTTAAAATAGTTAAAGCCTGTTAGATTGGCGGCCGCGCCAGGGAATTATTATGCACTTTTTTAGATTGGTGCCGAACGGTCACTCGAGCCATAAATCAATCGTTGCCAGTTATATACATTTTTGTACAATTTTTTGTGTTATTTTATAATAAAATCTCGTTTCCATTAATGGATTAATATGACTACGTGAAATATACAAATGTTTCGTTAATTATCTACCAGAAATACGATGACATTTGTCCAGAATTAAAGGGCCAATCCGCCGCACAAAGTGGCTCGATAATTTCTGGCAGGTTAAATAGTGTACTGGATTGCGGAGTCTGAAAATCCTTATTTTGTGCATCTAGTGCGTCATAGCTATTTACAGCGCTAACCGGTGAGCCTAGCACACGCAGACTTGAATTCGAGACACGAACACATTGAACCATTAGCTTGAGCGAAATAATTCATCTTTGAAACTTTGGAAAGACTTAATGCAAATAACTTTATGAGATTAGACTGAAAGCAGATACCAGCAGGAGTGATAAATTTCTCAAACGGCTGTTTTTCACCTGCAAAAATGTCGCTGAACTTGAATGCAATTAGTAGGCGTACAATTGTTGCATTCCCATGATTGACAAATGATGTCTTATCGCTGGCAGATAATTCAAGTATTTTTTTTTATAGATTTCATGTAGACTAGTTAATCGAATGACGCAAGCGAGATTCAATTAAAACACACCATTATAAATTCTCCGGATAAAATGATGGATTCAAGATTCCAATTACCGCTCGACGCCAATTTAACTCAAAGCACAATAATTCCCTGGCGCGGACCCCAACATAACAGATCTCCCTCAGCTAATAGGTTGTCAGCAATTTGAACAAGCATTGCATGGTTAATTTACATCCCTACGCTGTCTCAATAATCCAGAAAATATCCGAACATTGAAGTTATGTTCCACAAACGTATGGTGAAATGTTAACGAAATGTTATTAATTAAACGTAATTAACCGTAGGATTTATGAAAATGACTTCAATGCTTATGATACAGAAAAAAGGCACGCACCATATTGGACGGCAAATTTTGAGGAATAGACTGCCCGTGGTTTGTTAAATGCTCTAGATAAAGTTAAATTAAGTGTGTGATGAACACAAAGCTAAATATGGTACAGACAATGTTTGTGTAATTAATCTAGTAACATTTTAATTTGTCATGTCAGCACACACGTCATCATATTTCAGAAAATCTGGTTCCAACGCCATCTTCCGACGAGAAGCTGATGGGCGGCTTCAAAGTGAAGGGACAAATGAGAACCCATGAATTAATGCTTAGCATAAACTGTGCACATGAAAATGTAAATGATTGAATATTTTACCGACCTATGAGTGCTATCAATTGTCCCGCCAAAGAAAAGGCGGAAAAAAGCAATTATCAAAAGCGCTGAACAAGGTACAAAAACATTTAAGACATCATATATCTGTAATTGTAAATGACAAACGTCATTAGGAGCTACTGTAAACAGGCAAAGGACAGCACTCTGATGTAACCATAAAAATACGCTTAACTGATTTGTGTGCAATAAAACAAAAACATTAATCTAGATAAATTAAAATATTAACCAAAAATGATCACTGTTCTTAAATTAACAAAATGACAACGAATAAACTGTAATTTTGCAATAAAATATTGTTCTATAAGCATAGAAATAAAAATGCCCATAAGAAGGGATTATGTAAAGTGCGACATTCTATATATATATATATATATATATATATATATATATATATATGTGTGTGTGTGTGTGTGTGTGTGTGTTGTGTTGTCATTATAAGCTAGGTTCGTCCATACTGGGAACACTTCAAGTACTGCTCAGAATATATCGCGGAAGGGACTCTAACCAGGGCAAATTTGCTACATATTTAATCCACTGCGTTACCTGTTGCGTATACTGCATGTTCGTTTAAACCATGTAACAATTTATATTTTTCGGATGGTTTTTCTCTTAAGTGGAACCTATTTGAAAATTCTTAAGACTCTAATCTCGTTGGTGGCCAGTTATAACTTCCAGTCTTAAGAGATGCCAAATAGGTTCACATTGAATTAAAGGCTAACTCTTAAGAACATATGTTGGTTTATGACTTACACTTGAGTATAGTACACGCCAGGGTTGGCCCAGTGGATAGAATCACAGACACAATAGCTAATTTTCTCCGGTTCTTATCCGGACCATGGCGAATTCTCGACATTGCTCGAATTGTTCCCAATAAGAACGAAACCAGTTTACTAGATGAATTGCCTCTGATATATAATGCAATATTAATTTTGCATAGACAATTTACATATAATCGAAATCTTGACACTAGATTTAAAATCAATTTAATTTATTAGAAAGAAAATCAATGCTCATTTAAAAAATTACAAAACGTATATATATATATATATATATATATATACATATATATATATATATATATATATATAGGCTCAAAGTGTTGAATAAACAGGATATGGAACTACGCACTGTTTTAAATGATACTTGGGTAATTTCATGGTGGCTTTCCAAGTACAACAATAAGCTGCGCTTAGTTACGCATTCTCTTTTCCAGCAATATTATTTTCCCAGGTGGCGTGGTGTCTATTTTATAGTGGCATATCTGGGTTAGCTAATTATTGCTTCAGGTCTTAGGAAACTCCAAATAGGTTCCAAAGCAAGTAAAGGCTAACAAAAAACTGTTTAGTATATAATTTATAAAGCAATGCAGTATGCAGTATGAGTAGTTCATTGAATTGCCGACTTTGAATCAAATGTGTCTGGGTTCGAGTCCAGACCACTGCAAATTCTGGGCAATACTTGAATCTATAAGGATGAAACTGGTCTACCAGATGAATTGTCTTTGCTATCTGATGCAAGATCGAGTTTATATTAACCATTTATACACACTCAAAATCTCGCCTTCATACTTCAATTCAATATATATATATACATATACATATATATATATATATATATATATATATATATATATTTATTTATATATATGTGTGTGTGATTATTTGGGCCTTTATTTGAATTCAATGTGTATGGATTTTATTTGAAGAATTGTTTAGAAATGATGTTGTAGAATAATTGCAGCCCGTGCAACCACTGTCGATTTAATTACATAGAATTGAAGTTGTTACAAAACATGGAATTGTAGGAAAATGAAGATTTATTTCGATTGGTTAAGGCTTTACTACTCTGAGTCAGATATTTGCTTATCTTGTACGCGTGGAAATATTGTATCCAACTGTGTTTAACCGCATTCAGAACAAATAAAAGGTCTAGTCAGAGAATTATAAATTAAATCATATGATACTTTTAAACTTTACTGTTATAATTTATAACATCTGTCATATAAATGTCGTTGAAGACTTCCTCATTGGTATAGCTCAGCATCACTATCCCAGCATGCATGGTATCAATTTGATGATAGAGTGTGTTGTCAATTTGACATTTAAATTGAAAGCTACACCAGAAACTTTTAGAATAGAGAAATTTAGTTGTAAAAGACATAAATCTGTACAAAATAGAACATTTTGCATACGCAATATTTTCCAAAACAAAATTTAACTAGATTCTGTATGTGTTTCGTCGAATGGTTTTTACGAAAAATAATAAATTGAGTAAATTTTAAACTGTATACTGATATCCGAAATGTTTAGTTGCTTAAAGAAGCAGATATTTTTCGTTTTAAATTTATGTTCTGTCATACCTGTATTTTGAAATCATAATTAATTTTGAGAGTACGCCAAAATTAAATACGCATAAACTGTTTTGTTAAAAATTATATTAATTAATAATAAGTTTAAAATTAGTTAAATTTGCAAGCTGATGATTAAAAATTATGGAAAGCGCGACAGATCTAATGAATTATAATTAGTACCGATGACAAAATTGATCATTATTTTTGCGTAACAAAATAATTTTTATTGCAAAACTATCCTTGTGGTCATAATTCAATTTGATGTGCAATTAAATGCTTCTGTAATATTGAGTTAAAATAAAGCACGACTTCATGTGAAATTTATAGCATAATCCTTTAAATTGAAAACTAAAATATAATTATTTGTGAAAGCGCGCACATCAAATGAAATAAATAATAACAAATACTAAAAAAATATATCCGATATAATTAAAAATCAATAAATATCTGTAATTATCTTATAAGGATGCTTAAAATATTATTGCCTCTTGCAACTGCTCAAGTTTTAACACCAGAAATCCAAACTTAAAGATAAAATCAATTTTATAATAACTTTTTCCAGGGATTTATTAATATGCTTTGCAATATATGCACATATTCATTGTCGAACTTAAGTCAGCCGTTTATTTAAATATATTAGCGAATAGAAAATTTATTTCAAATATACCATTTTTGCGTGATAACGTAAACTAAAAATAATATTGGCAAATATATCTACGAAGTGGATTTAATTGGTTTTGATTTATGATTGTAAATTTTGAATGCGCAAATTGAATTCTATAGCGCGAGATAGTTGATGGATTTTAGATTATCGCATTATATTAGAGAACCGAAAATTTGTTTATCCATAAGGCTTCGTATGTGGCTAGCTCCGTTTTGTTATTGCATTTAGCAATTATTTTAAATGCTACGTCTGATGAACATACGTGTGAGGTTTCAACGATGTGTTGCGCAATTGCAGACGTGTATTCACCATTTGATTTAAAATAGACATTTAAGTTACAATGTTCTATCATTCGAGTAATTAACAGTCTGGTCGATTGGCCTACGTAAGTTGATCGACAACTTGCGCATGTATATTGGTAAATAATATTTGATGTCGAATATTTGATGTCGAATGAGAGAACATTGAAACATAAACGCCCGTTTTTAAACAAATGGTGAATAAACGTCTGAAATTGCGCAACACATCGTCGAAACATCACACGTATGTTCTCCAGACGTAGCATTCAAAAGAATTGAAAATGTTAAATATTCGGTGCTCACACACTTATGTGAGCTATAATTTACTTAATTAAACGTTTAGGTTTCAGGTAGTAAATATAAATTATATCAAGCCACTAGAACTTACGTAGAAGAAATATACCATTAAATCTTAGCGCTGTAGAAAAGAAAACGTTTTACGTGAAGATGTTTTACATTTACACACTTTGTGAGTAAGAAATACCCTTCATATTAAGCGCAATAATGATGAACTATTATTCAGAATAATTTATTTTCTGTAGAAAAGTTTTCATTTTGATTAAATTTCGAACCATCCTGCCGATTGTCTTCGTCTGAGCCGCGCTCCTTATAGCCACAAGGCACATATTTTCAAAATGATAGCTCGGACATCAATTAGTACATATTCAGATTCATTTATATAAAGAGACTCGGCAAAATTAGATATCGCTGCACAGTGTGATAGTTTTAAAAATAGGTACATTCTTTTTCATGTCTTTCTAGTAAAAGCAGCAGTTATTTATTTCAATTGGATGCAGATTTACCAAAAGTTCATCCAGATGAAAAGCTGAATATATTTGCCAATGAAATGTAATCTTCATTGGATTAAACTGTGCCTCAGATTTTTTATCACCACCATATATCACCCTGTTGTCAAAAGTCATGGGACGTGCTTTAGCAAAGAAAGCATATTTTCGGCAATTAACAGAATAAATACAGATCCTAATCCTCGTTTGAATATCTACTAAAGGCTTATCCATAAAAAGAAAATGGAAGGTTAGAAAGTTTATTTTTGAAACCAAAATTCGGTTAAAGTTGTCGCCATAATAAAAGTACGCTGGAGTTCAACATATTGCTAAAAAATATGCAGCGTGAACCAGTAAGAGTTTCTCAAAATGTGACCACTGCGGATGCGAAAACAACGCATTTAGAAGCAATTCTGCGTCAAACTACTTAGCCAGCAATTATTCATTTATCAGTTTTCAATACGACAGAGGAATATACATTTTTTTCAGTATGAGCCACACATTGCATTAAATAGCAAATTTAATTCATTATATAGACTAGGAGCAATTTTATTTCGCACACATGACGTACTTGTCAGGTTTTCCGCGGCTTGAACTCGACTCAATTAGCATTCTCTTCGTAGTTTTGCAACTCATCTACTATGCTTATCAAAGCACGCATTATATGAAATTTTTTTCTTAATCAACTTTTAGTTTTCGGCCAGCCTTTTATTCAGGTGGACCTTATAAGACATCCCTTTGAAAATAAAATTCCAACTGGCCATCCTCAATCTTTCATTATAGATCTGATACCATGCCACTAGGTAAGTATATATTATATATATATATATATATATATATATATTGTCAGTAAAATTAAAGATAGCATATGCTAGTAAATGTAATTCATCAGATAAACGAGCTTCCACCTAAGTTGGCACACATCAAGTAATCTTAAGAATTGCCACAGTGAGGGTTCTAGTCATATCCAATACAATGCATGAATTACGCATTGCATGGAAAATTTTATTAACCTTCAGTTCAATATCACTTGTCCAGGCGTATAGTGTCTGTTCAATAATGAACAATGGAGAGTGGCCCATTGAAACTATATGACCAAAGATATGTCGTGCAAAATCCATGTAATTGAAGGAAACTCAAACAATAAAAGGTGGCATATACACCAAAAAATTGCACGAAGTGCACTGCGTAAATGGCGTACTGAAAGATTTGCAAGTCTCTGAAAATAGTCCGCCCTGGTTTGAATTCCAGACACGGAAATTTAGGCAAGAACTCAATGAGTGTTAAAAAAACGAAACCGGTATACTTTATGAATTGCATTTTCTTGCAATGTCGAAGTATATATCCTATATATTTCAGACAGCATCAATTTTGACAAGCGAGGATCAAACCGAATTGCATATATATGGAAAGCAAAATTAGACATGCGGCTCTCATCTCTAGCAGTCTTGCATACGTTATACGGGACTGCAAATGCCGGCTGCGAAATTTCTATGCAGTCACGAACATTAGCTATTTGAAGCTTTCGCCACACACATAAATATAGACAATCCAATTAAACAATAATTGATTGCGCAGGTGGTGGTAACAATTATTAAATCAAGTTTGCGAGCTGGATCTAAACACCAATCACGTTGTATTTAACCATTCGTCAAAACACATAACAAAACTACCGCCTGTCTCAATATATATGTGTGTGGCGAAACCTACAAACAGCTAAGGTTCGTGAATGCACAGAAATAGTGCAGTCGACATTTCCAGTCACGTACTATGTATGCAAGGCTTCTAGAGGTGAGAGCCGCATATCTAATTTTGCTCTCCATATATATGCAATTCGGTTTGATACTCGCTAGTCAGTATGCCGTCGTACTCTAATAATGATCATGGGAGGTGGAAACGCGTCAGTACGTTGCGACTGGCGGTAGTTTTCTTATGTTGTTCAACAACTGGTTAAATACAACGGGATTGGTATTTTCTTCAAGCTCGCAAATTTCATTTAAAGAATTGTTACCACCACCCATGCAATAAATTATTCTTTAATAGTATTTATTTTGTTTTTGCCTATTTATTCATTCCCATAATCCACAAGTTGGAAGAGAACACTAATTTTTTTTAAATTTCCCATATAGATTATTTTGTGAAATTTTCGCCGTTTTTGGAATTGTTAAGTGGTATATGGTAACATTATACATTAAAAGTATCATAAGTATAAATACGTCAAATAATGTTTAAATTTTACAATTTCTACTATAATGGAACATTAAATTACAAGAGTTGCAATAAGTTAATGGGAGATGACATGAGCGTGTATCGGGCAGTTTATTGTTCGATAATTTATATGCACCTGGGGTGTCGTATATCTGCAATTACAGCGATTTCATTATTTTTTAATTTATAAATAGGCTCTCGATTGCAATTGTACGCTGGGTTTTGTAGCATCTGGTAAGTGGATTTTTGTTAAAATGAAACATTCACTCTATTTTGTCTGCGTTATTGTAAAGATAAAAAAAGTTCTTAATGAATTCTTAGTTGTTATTCTGTGGGATTTGTGCTAAATTTCAATTTGTGCTACTGTTTTATTTCCGAAAAATCTGACAGGTAAATCATTGCTGAATTGAAGTCTCAACATTGACAGCCTACAGCGTTGACTTGTTTATTTCCCGTTCGTATGCCTATTTTTATGCAGGTGATAACTTAAATGGTAATAATAATGTCATTATTGGTATTGTTTATGGTTTCATTCCCGCTGCTATCATTCTAATCAATCTGAAGCCAGATAAAAGGAATGTAATGCACATTTAATTTCCATATACAGAGATCGGGCTACTTTATTTTTATAATAAGTGCCTTATATATTACAATTATGTTTTTGTTATTCTTTGTAAAGTTATATTAATACAATTAATCAATAAATGAATGTGCAGGTGATGGTAACGCTTCTTTAAATCAAGTTTGCGAGCTTCAAGTAAACACCAATAACATTGTATTTAACCTGTCGTTGAACAACATAGGAAAACTACCGCCAGTCGAACGCAATGACGCGTTTCGACCTTCCATGTTCATCATCAGAATACGACGGCAAACTTACTAGCGAGGATCAAACCGCATGGCATATATATGGAAAGCAAACTTAGATATGCCGCTCTCACTTCTAGTAGTTTCGCATAAATTGTACTTGACTGGAAAAGTCGGCTGCACAAAGTCTATGCAGTCACGAACATTAACTGTTTGCAGTTTTCGCCACATACACACACACACACAAACATATATATATATATATATATATATATATATATATAGATAATTCAATTAAACAAACGTCATCTTGCGACATAATTTGAATATATGGTTTTATTTTGGCTAGATGAAGAGATAGACTAATATCTCACTTCACATCGTATATATAGACGAGATGCATTACTCTGAAACGAAACATCGTTTCTTCTCGCACGATGAAACGATTAGTTATTGCACCACGCTTGGATAAATTGGTCGTATTTGACTGGAATTCGTATTTACGTTTAAATTGTAACTTCAAAGATCATCACGACTGCCGTATCTATTATCAATGGTCACATCCTGCACATGCTGAATATCTACCACTTGTTACGATTCTGATCAGCAAAATAACTCCAAACTGATCCTACAACTCGACAAACCGTTCTTCAAAAGGCTTCCATCTACCCAGTTAGGATTAAGCATTACACAAAAACTTACCACAGTCCCCTACTTCACGGCACCGTAATGAGCAAACCTAAAGATTTCACCTAAGCTGTCAGGGTTTCGCCGAGCGCCACATTCGCTCCGTTGCTTATATAAATCGTGGCCTTTCGCCAGTGAAGGTGACATCGGCTATTTGCAAAGCCAATTATTTAATTTATTACTTTCCTGACTGCTCGTAGAGTGTCGCCTCATAACCACATGGTGCCATACAACACTAATGGTATGCTGCTTTTCCTTATAGCTGAGCTGCTATTGTTGATAAATTTGAGCATGTGGGCGAGGCGTGTTTGGAATGAATTTGTGAGATGATATTTAGCGTCCACTTTAATGATGTCAGGTAAATAATATAGCATTTATATTAGATGTTAGCATAATTGATTTTATGAAATCTATTTAATCGCCTGCATATGGGACATGTTCACAACACCTGTTTTTGTGTGATGTCAACATCAAATCTGAGTTCTATGAGTACATATTTTGCAATATATCTATAAATTTTGAATTGTTTTCCACCCTGTGATCATATTATATTACCCTCATGTTGTTGGACAGGTTGTTCAAATAAAAGTCCATATTATGTATCACATACCATTGTAAAATTCATGCTTAATTGCCTATCGGAAAAGAAATAAGGACTATTCTAGAACTGAAGAAATATTTATTTCAAATGTTCTGCTCAAGTATCAACATACGAGCAAAGAACGCTGAAATTTCAGTGTAGGAATAGAAGAAAGGGTGAAAGTAAAAGAGGAAAATGAAGAGACAGTAAAAGATAAAATCTCAGCAGTCCTGTTTCGGTCAAAATGTCATGTGAAGATTTTCTATATCAAAGTACACGAACAAAATGCGTAATCATAGGTCATTTGAGGGTTTAATTATCTGTTGCCAAATTACGAATTGAGTGCACACCACTCGGCTTAAAACACAACTAGACTTGAATTTTTTACTTTTTCGACAAAAGTTATTCTTATTTGTGCCAATTCAAAGCGCATAATTAACGAAAAGACATGCTGATGAAAAAGAGTTTCGGTTAAATTACCAATATCTTTACTACACTATAACGCCTCTATAGAATAACTTTTAGAATAAGGGCAGTCTTCCAAATTGAGTTAAATATTCCTATTATCGCAGACTGCTCAAAGCACCTGTTTTTGTGTCATGTCTACATCAATACTGAGTTCTAAGTATACATATTTTGAAAAAGATCTACCAATTTTGAATTTTTTCCATTATGCGATCATATAAATTTGTCCTCATGTTGTTGGACAGGTTGTTCAAATAAAAGTCTATATTGTGTATCATATACTATTGTAAAAGTCATATTTAATTACCCATTGTAAAAGAAATAAGAACTGTTCTTGAACCGAAGAAATATCTATTTCAAATGTCCTGCTCAAGTATCAATATACGAGCAAAAAACGCTGAAATTTTAGCGTAGGAAAAGAAAGAGTGAAAGTAAAAAGGGGAAATGAAGAGAAAGTAAAAGATAAAATCTCAACAGTTTTTTTGTCGTTAAAACGTCCTGTGAACAGTTTTTAAACCAAAGTACACAAACAAAATGGCTAAGCATAAGATATTTAAGGGTTTCATTATCTGTTGTCCAATTATGAATCGTGTGAGCACCACACGGCTTAAAACCAAACTTGACCTAATTTATTTTTATGTTTTTTAATTAAAAGCGCATAATTAACGTAGAGATATGCTGATGCTCACGAGTTTCGATTGAAGTACCAATTTCTTAACTAAACCTCAACGTCTCTATCGAATAGCTTCTAAAATAAGGGCAGTAAACTTCATTATTTTTCACAATTTGAAATAAAGTAAAATCTTGGATGTTTTGGCGCTAATCGTCATTGCAAGATCTTGCCGGTCAACATTCAGGACAGAAAGCGCCACTACGCCGAGAAGATGAAGTGTATATGCATGGTCTCAATTAAATAAAGGCTTTTTATGTAGTGAAAGATTATTTTAAAAATGACGTCCGAGATGCTGACACCTTAACAGAACAGGCTAAGTAGACGAACATAATTGCAATGAATGAGGATCACAGCACCTGTCTAGAAGATATGTGCAAAGAAATTGTGTTAATAAATTCCCTTCCACCTTCGTCGTCATTTGGAGTGATTTTCCATTTTGAAAAATATGCCATGTCTATGCCATATACGTTAAGCAAGTACGTATCTGTATAGAATATTGTTTCACTATTTTAACAAACAAACATATCACATATGCTTGTAATTTTGACGATTAATCTCAATGTTAATGTGAATATGATTGACAAAAATGTTTAATCTCATGAGTCTTATCACCTAAAGTAATTCGTATCTCGTCACTTTTATCTTTAAACAGTGTGGGATAGATTTTTGAAAAATTAGGCTAATGGTTTCTACGATTAGCCAAATTTAATTGAAAACATTTTTATGTTGGTTACACACCACTAATTATAATATAATTATTTAAACATAATCTATAGCTAATTTTAAGAATTTTTACCCTCGCGTCAATAATAATGATACTAAGTCTACCTAGCTATTGTAATTAGTTGAAATAGCTAATGTTATGCGCTACAGGATGTTACGCAATTATCTCATACTTGTTATTTCGTATAAGTTTATTTGGTTTACTAACTAGATTTTGCATCGATGACTGCCGAAAATCATTCTCAAGTGTCTTTCTCAACAATTTGCTCATCAAATAGATTAAAAAACAACTTCCAGCCAAAGATTGAATATTCTTTAAATCAAGTTTGCCAATTTGAGATAAACATTAAATTGTTTGTATTTAACCAGTCGCACAACAGCTGAACTACCGTCAATTAAACGTACAGATAAGTTTCGAACTTATGCGGCTTTCAACTGTAGTAGTCTTTACATTGTGTTTGACTGAAAATGTTCACTGCACAATTTCAATACAGTTACGAAAATTAATTTTTGCAGCTTTCGATATATATATATAGGAAATACAATTAAACAATCAATGATTTCGCGGGTGGTAGTAACAATTCATAAAATCAAGTTTGCGTGTTTCAAGTAAACACTAATCCTATTGTATTTAACATGTCGTCGATTAACAAAGAATAACTACCGCCAACCACATGCACTGACGCTTTCAACATTTTCATGATCATCATCAGAGTACGACGGCAAACTGACTATCGAGGATCAAACCGCAATGCGAATATTGAAAGGCAAAATTAGATATGCGCTTTCAACTCTAGTGGTCTTGCATTCTTTGAACTTGACTTGAAATGTCCGGTGCACAATTTCTATGCACTCAAGACATAAAATTTTCGCAGCTTTCGTCACATATATAAACAAGTAATACAATTAAACAACAATTGATTGCCCGAAAGGCATATACACTAAATGCAAAATCAGATATGCGGCTCTCACATCTAGTAGTCTCGCATGCATATTTCTTGACGGGAAATTTCGGCTGCACAATTTCTATGCCTTAACGAACATTTACTTTTTGAAGCTTTTGCCACACGTATATAAATTTTGTCAATCAAAAATCAATGATTGCGCGGGTGGTGATAACAATTATTGAAATCGAACTTTTGTGCTCCAAAAAAACACCAATCCTATTTTATTTCACTTGTCAATTAACATGGCAAATCGACCGTCTTTCACACGCACTTATGGGGTTTGAAAACCTATAGTAGACAACTTTTGGAATATTGGAATAAGATTTTTCTATTTAATGAATATTCGCGTGACCATCCATTGTAATTTCATCCGATGTTTGTTGAGATCCTATTGTATCTATTAACATAGGTTTTCTATGGTAGCTCCAACTTATCAATAATTATTTGTTTTCAATGTTAATTATTGTGATATTATTACTATAATCATTATTTTACTACGATATTATCTAAGCTTAATATATTTACTGATTTTTGATAGTTTACCTAGGTATGATATTACTATTGAAGTATTTGTTGTAATTATCTCCTCCTTAGTCACGGATGTCATTCTTGTGAACGTCTTTTCATAAGATAATAATAAAGCAATAAGTCTAATGCGTGCGATGAAAATTGAAATGAAATCAATATATTTTCACAAAGACAAGTGTACATGTTAGGGTTGTAAAAAATTCAAAGCTTTAGAAACACGGATAAACATTTATTTTACGAAAGATTTTTTAGCGAAACGTTAGTTATTCTTTAAATCAAGTTTTCGAGCTTTAATTAAACAGCAATACCATTGTATTTAACAAGCTCGCAAATATTTTTAAGGAATTTTTACCTACACCCGCACAATCAACGACTGTTTAATTGCATTACTTTAGTAGTTGTTATGAGATCTGCGAATAAATATGAATGGAGCCGATTAAACAAAAAAATTTCACGTATTTATTAGTTGACTATATTTGAGGTAATGCATGAACTGTTGAGAAAGACACATGGAAGTATGAACCGAAAATTTCAGATGTCAATTTTTTAAAGTACGACATATGACATACTATAATACAAAATTATCAGGTAATGATAAATATGGCTGGTATAGCGAATTGGTTGTTCTTTCAAATCTCTTTCGCACTGCAAAACTATGTTTAAAGCTGAATTCATGCGGATTTAATTTCACTAGAAAAGATTTTATAAAGATTCCTGAACTATGGTACTTCCTATGTCGCTCCAAGTGGCACATAATAATCGACTCTCAAAAGGCAAAGTCGTGCAGAACTCGTGCATAAAGAAAAATGAAAGAGATTGCATTGTGTGAACTCATTTGTAATTGCTCAACGTTAATAATTTTGGCACCACAAAGTTTGGCTACGTTCTACATGAAGTATTGTGGGAATGCGTGGAATTCGTTCATAAAACCGTCATCAACTGATGTTAAACTGTTGAAAACAATTTTTTGCAAATAGACTGCTATATATTTCCTGCATTATAAATCAAGCTATTTTATACCCTTTAATCGTTAGAATTGTGAAGATAGGCATATATATATATATATATATATATATATATACATAATCTACAGAGTCAGCCTACCGACCAGTGGGTTCAAGCTAGTCGTAGTGGAAGATAACCTATCCAACACCTGCGAAAATAAAGCACCCTACTTCATCTAAATTTTTGATATGTTTTGTTTATTGCGCCGTTAAAATACAGTTTTATATACTTTGAGACAGAAAGAGAGTAATATTACAGGATATGGAGGGTCAGTTTCAGCCGCTGAATAAAATTTTGGTCAGTGACGTTTTAAAACAGTATGTTCTAGAAAGTTATTGCAGTTAATTCATAGGCGGTATGTAATCTAAGTATAGGATATCCCTGAATTTTAATCATATACATCGCTAGGAGTGGTCGACTTCGCATATTTCTACAGTATATATATACTTATAAATATAGTTTTCAGTCATGCAGGATAGAGTGTCAATTTTAAACTAATATATTTCTGTTTATTATCGTCATAATTGTGTTGAGTAAAGCTCTGCTCTTTCGGAACCAATGAAGAATGCTATATAAATTTACGCCAAATATAGTATTAGTACTTGAATGACGTCATATCAAAATGTTAAATTTAATTTTTGCACACAAAACATATTGTAACTCGTTAAGATATAGTGTAGAATGACAGGTAGCTAACATGCAATAGCAGAAAATGGCTGATATAATGGTGACAAAACTGATGGTCGTAGTGTGGGCGACAGAGCTGGTGAGAGTGTACATGTGGTTTTGTTTTTATTGGTTGTGCTGATGTTTGTTGTAGTGGTGAATATTGTGACAGCGGTGGTATGAGAGTGTTTAAGAAGATTATTATGGTTTTAGTATTATTGTGGTGTTGACGGTCGTATTTTAATTTGCGGGGAAGGTGGTGCTAAAAGTGTGAGTGTAGATTTTGCTAAAGTTGGTGCTGGTTGAGGATGGAGTGGTTTCGGTTTTGTTATAGGTTTTGACGATAATAATGGAAGTAGTTATGATAAGAGTGATCTTAGTGTTGATTGTAGTTGGATTGAAAATAGACGTGGTGGCAATGACAGAGTTGAAGGTTGTGAGACTGTTGATGGTATTCGAGACTGTGCCATCTAGATTTGGATGTAGTGTGACAATTATCGTAGCTGTCGATTGAATTGGTATTTGTGGACTTAGTGGTGCTACAGGTGGTGCCGGTAGTGATGGTTTTTGAGTTGCTCATAGTGATGATATAAATAGAGGAATTGATGATGGTAATAGTGTTCAAGTAGACAAAAGTTGCTATCGCATTTAAGGCAGCGACGTTTACAACGGTGGAAATGGAAGTAATAATATTGGTGATAGTGGTAACCTCCGTTCTGTTGACGAAGATGATAATAGTATATTTTGACAAAGTTGAAAGCCAGATCAATTAATCAGATGCAGTCCTGGCAGACTGACGAATTGTCTAATTAGCATCACTCAAAATTTTATCTACTTTATTTTGTGAACACTATTGGCGTTAGCGTAATAACAGATTTAATTCTGAAACGCGCCTAAATTGTTTAAATTTTTTCTTGATCGAACTATTGAACCAAGGCATATTTTCGTGCTTAACTTCAATCACCCACACTAAACATTTTATAGAATTTCAAATTAGGCTAACCTGTTTAAATTTTATACTATAGGCATAGATTTTATGCACTTTTAACTAATTATATGCCGGATTATTTTAAGTCATCCAGATGGCAAGAACGGAGTAGGAAATGAGTGTAAGGGAGTGTTGTGCGGAGCCAATTTAATTTGGATCTTATATGCAGACTATTGGGTTACGTGACAAATTTATATTTGTGTGCTTTTATTTTAACACGTCGTTTAATGATAATTATTTGTGAGTAATTTTATAAAGAGGCTATATAGGCCGGCGATTTTTTTACCTGCATTGTGTCTCATTTATAATTTTGTAGACTTTACATGTTTCTATTTGTTTATTTCTGAGAACTGAGGCATATAGAATAATTACTATAGTCCCCATATTATAAAGTTTTGGCTTATACGAAAAAAATTGTATTTTTTTGCTTTTATTTAACTACACAGTTTATTGAGAATTATTTAGAGAATAATTATATAATAGCGCTATATAAGTCAGCCTTTATACCATTTCTTGTCAATTAATCCTATTATTATAGTGGTAGAGATGATGCTGTCAGTGATGCACAGAGTGATAGTTTTTTGAGTGGTAATCATGATGATCGAGTTGCTGGTGGTGGATTCAGAATTGGTGATGGCGATAGTGTCGATCTGGATTTCAGTAGTGGTGCACATGATGATAATGTTGGTATTGGTGGTAGCGGTTGAATTAGTGATGGTGGTAATGGCGGGGCTAGTTGGAATGTTAAATTTGCTAGTGTTGGTCGTGTTGAGGTCAGTAAAGGTGATATTAATGAAGGCGTTGCTGATCGTGTTGTCAGCGAACGTGGTGGTTGTTGTGCGGTTGGTGTTGATTATTGCGTTGATAACATCAGAACAGGTAGTGCTTGTAGACGTGGCGTTGACGGTGAACCAAGGATTACTGGCGTTGGATTTTAGGGTGATAGTAATGTTTCTTGAGCTGGTCGCGTTTATAATTGTGGTGAGGGTGTTGAGGCTTGCGCTTATTAGAGCATTTGTGTTCATGATTTCTCTTGGTCGTGGTCGAGTTGGTGCAGGCTGGGTGGTGCATTTTTTGTAATTGGTAGCAATCTTAGAGGTTGTGTTGGTGGCGAGTGTGGCGTAAGCATTGATGGAGGAAGAAGGTGGACGCGGTGTTTATTGCGTTAGTGCTAATAATGGATTTTAAGATGGTTGTGGCGATGATGTTTTTGTTTTGCTGGTTGTGGTCGAGCAGTTGTCCCTGGTGGTAATATTCGATATCAGGTTTTTATTGGTCTTGGGATAGTTTTGTTGATGACATCGGCAGCCAGTAGTGCAGTGGTGTTTTATATCATAAGTTGTCTTGATAACATGCTTTGATGCTTATTTTGCTATACTGGCAGGGTTCGTTTCGTAAAAACGTCTTTGGCAACAAGACATAATGTAATCATTTGTGAAGCGCAAAAATGGCCTGAACGTTAAAGTCCAGTGATAAAATTTCATACTTCTGACTTAAAAAGACGAGATTCTATCCTTCACAGTTAGATACTGTTTATGGCGTATAACCAATTTAAATGCAATTGTGTAGTAGATGTTGTGCACCTAGTAACAACTTGGCTCAACTATGAAAAGAAGTATAAACGAAAGACGACATGAACGGAACGTATAATCTTGTGCATATTCGTTTCGTGTTTAACTGGCGACCAATCAGTAGGAGCCGGTATTACGCCCGTTACTCCTAGACGAATGTAAAAAACCTGTAGAAGTGAAGCTAACATCATATAACGTCTCAACAATGCGACTTCAGAGCCAACGCACTATATATAATAATTATACCAAGCCTGTAAAGGGTACCAACAATAAGGCTATTGTGTCAGAATCCGATAGCAACACTATGGTTGCCGGAAAGGTACACGGTACAAACACTGGTTGCCGAGTCGGTTCGTGCTATCAAACTTTAAATTTCAATATCTCCTAAACGATTTCTGAACACTTCATTCCAGAAAATCCATACACCCTGTCCTTGTTACTAACTGCGCAACATTCAATACACAATAAGTCATGATATGACTGAATCCGCGGGAATAGTATACATAAACATGGCGGCAAACAAAGACACAGGTAAATTTGCACCAAATACTCATATAACTGTTTTCAACGTACTTTTCCGTTGAATAGGCATACAAAACCTTTCATTATAAATGGGTCATTAAATTTTATAAAGCATCCGAAATATCCAACAGCGTTTGGATAAAATTGAAGTTGCGATGCAAATTTGCAGCGTTATTGTCTTATTCCATGATTTATCTGATGCATCAGGTAAAGATTTAAAAAAATGCAAATACATTTGAAGTCTGGCTAAACAGTGGATACAGATTATTTTACACTTACAAAAATGTCTTAGCGCTGGATAAGTTTGTCCCATGCATATATGTGTGTATGTGTCTGCATGTGTACACTTATGGATGTTAAGTTCCAGTAATTTACTGACACCAACTGACGATTCTCAGGATAAACGTACACCATGCCCATGTGTCTTGTAAACAAAAACTAAATTAAAACATAATTTAAGTAAATAAATAATGAATTGACTGCAAATGTTGGCCAGTACGTGATGAGTGCTCAAAAGGGACGAAACCGGTCTACTGGGTGAATTTCCTTTTCAACACCATACAAGTCTTAATTTATACTGGCATATGTAAGTAATTAATGGGTCAGGTGCTAATATCAAGATCGGATTCTTGATTATAGTAACTTTTATCACCGCCCGCGCAACCATTGTTCGTTTAATTATATAAATGTTCATTTCAATATCACTTCACAATGAAGAGTGATGTCTGTTCAGTAAGGACAGATTGGGTTTGGTTAGATAGAAATTTGTGTCAAAATGTATGTCATATGAGCTCCACCTAAAGTAAAAAAAATTAACCAAGTTATATTAGTTAGTATATAACTGAAAATGGTGTGTAGTAGGCGGCAGGTGGCTCAGTGGTTAGAGCATCAGATTTTGAAGCCAGCGTGCTCTGGTTCGAGCCCTGTCCTCGGAACATTCTAGCCAGTACGTGATGAATTCCCAATAAGGACGAAACCGGTCTACTGTATAAATTGCCTTTTCTACACTATACAAGTCTTAGTTTATACTGATATATGTAAGTAATTAATGGGTCAGGTGCTCATATCAGGATCGCAACCTTGATTATAGTAAATGAATTAACTTATTTAACTATTATATGTACATTAATGGCAAAACAGCATTTAGCCCAAGCCAAAAGAATTTCGAAACATCCTGATTCAAATTGAATTAACAGAGGAAAACAAGAGGACTTCTTTCAACACAATAAAAAGTATTTCATATTGGTAGGCTACCGAAGTAAATAAAGTGTTCGTTTAATCCAAGTTCAGCTACTGTTAACTTATGGCAAATAGAAAATCGGCATACAGTTCAAACAGTCATGTTATAAAAATCGATTTATTGGCAAATTGGAAATATTCACCAGGAAACCAGGGTACGAAAGTAAAAATATATAATTAAAAAAAACATCCGTATATTTTTAACGTTTCCTGTGTTTTAATGTGGAATGCAAGTTTTAAATTGTGTGAATATGGTCTCATGGTGTTTTACAACATTTAGTCAATAAAATCAGGAATTTATAAGGGCTCCGAAGTTTTCTCATGTCATTGAAATATTTTATAGAAATTGGAGTTAGCGTAGTGTCTCCTTCTTTATTTGGTAACGTTAAATGTCTCGTATTAGAGAATTCAAACAAAAGAAAATGGATAGGAAGAAATCAATGGCTAAAGTTGTTTTCGGAACTGGTATTATACGTACCGAGTACCAAGTTTGATACTGTTTGGGTCGGAGAACTATTATATAGGAAATTGTGTATTAGGTGTTGCGCACATAGCAAGAAATTAGTTCAAAATGACCAGAAGGATAAACCAAAGACAGTATGAATGGAATTCAATCTCGTGTATATTCGTTACGTACATACTAGCGACTCATCAGTAGGAGACAATATTTGTTCCCACATACTTTAACTAAATACGTAGAGGGTAAAGTGCGCAATACCGGGTCCTACTGATCTGTCGTCACTAAGCACGGAACGAAAGTGCACAAGATTGTATTCCGTTCTTGCTGTCTCTGGTTTATTCTACTGGTCATATTTGAACTAAATTGTGTATTAGGCGCGCAGCACCAATTTTGTTTAAATAAAGAGAACACATCTACACGTGCAGATTCTTGTTAGTTGGTCACTATTAGTAAATCCATATCACAGATTTCCTAATGAATTTTCAGTGGCGTTTCTAACAACTACGTCACACTATTGGCTTTTAAATAATTAAGGTTATACGATACATTGTTCGCATTATTGCCCATCTTAGAGTTAGGGAGCATAGCGTGTTTTGATGAATTCAAAGTTTACAACCGAAATGAAGTTTAAGATCAACACTGTTGTAGAATAATATATATATATATATATATATATATATATATATATATGTAGTAGTAATTATAACAATATATGCAAATTGGAAATCCAGCCAAATTGCGAGGCGGCAGCTCAATCAAATAAAAGGCATCTAACACACAGTGCCCAGAAATTCCAAATATCCTTACGAGAAAAGCATGCATATAAAATTAAATCAAATGACGCTTACTAAATTCCATTAATCTGCGAATAAACTATTCATAGAAATATCTGTTGATAGATATATTGAGAAAAAAACGAATTTAATTTGAGCGTAAATAAAATTTGCAAATTAAGTCTGTGTTGTTTATAGGCGTTCTTTTAAGTCCACATATTGGCAACCAATTTGACATTTACTTCTATAAAAAAGGAAATAAAACCAGAGGCTGATTGAAATAAAATGTTTAAAAAAATGGTTATCATAAGTCATTGATGCATATAAAAGCCAGTTTGAGTTAAAATAAAAAGCGACAACATTATGATAAATAAATACAGAAATTAAAGCTGAAATAACCAGCAAAATAACGTGATTGAGCTGTTAGTAGGCTTTAGCCATATAATGTTATTATTTCAGAAGATTATTTAAAAAAATCAATAGATACAAAAAGCTATCTGAGCCGTTGGCACGAGAAAAATTTTTTTTTGTTGATTGCTATTATAAACATCAAGACAATTGTAAAATTGACAACAATAACTGTTGTATATTTCTGATATGTGTCGCTCCGATAGCTACATGACATTTACATGTATAGTTACGGCGCCTATTTATGCAGCTTCTTTTTGATTGTCAATCCCCATCTCATTGATGTGGATATATAATATTATATATATATATATATATATATATATATATATATATAAATAATTTAACATCAAATTTCTTGAATTACTTCACAATTCCTATTCACTTTTACAGAGGACTTGATAAGCCACATAAAGTCATTACAAATATTACCATATACGTCCAAGAAATATTTCGAATGATAAAGCGGAACGATTATTTTAATCGAATTTGCTAGATTGAAGTAAATACCAATTCCATCGTATTTTACCAGTCTTCGAACAACATAGCCAAATTACTGTCAGTCGCAAGCACTGACGCGTTTCGACCTTTTCATGATGAACATCAGAGTACGGCGGCAAACTGACTAGCGAGGATCAAACCGCATTGCATATATATGGAAAGCAAAGTTAGATATGCGGCAAAAACGATTTAAAGAATTGCTACCATCATGCGCACAATCAATGATTGTTTAACTGTATTAAATATAAAGTGGAATGATGGTGTTTCTATATATATAATAGAAACGTTAAGTAGAAACTTTAAAATATTCAAAACGGGAATACTGTAAGTATTATAAAAGTAGAGAATGGCAATAAGTATTGGCATTTTAAAAAACCAAAATTATGCGGAGTAAACATATTTTATCAACTATTTGCCTAGTGGCTTGATGATTTTTTCCTTTTTATAAGAGGAATTTCCGACTAAATAGAATGAAACTTTCAACATCGTTATTTCTTGTTTATGGAAAATGCTCTTGCTGGCTTATTTTTCACTCATTATTGACATCACCAAACGTATCAAAAATCTACTATGGTTTTATTAATGAAATGAAGAAATAATTAACAGTTTTAAGCCCAAATTGCGTTACATGCCACAATTTTTCACTCTGTACCTATTTTAAATGACATTTATTTAGAAATAATGGTAAATCGAGAAGGATATATTTTAGAACGCTTGCTGAATCTTATCGATAACAGCAAGAAAGGGTGTGTGATAAATGCACGTGGAATAGCCGAAACGGAAGCAGATGAGCAGGTATACATACATACAGCAAAGCATCTACATACACAATTCACTTATTGGTGAGTCATGCCACAGAAAAAAACTTTACCCACTCTCAAACTCATTAGTTATTTTATTACCTAGATATGCTCATGCAACGGTTAGTCTCTGGAGACCATTCTAAACTCAGGTCCCCCAACCATCCATGATGAACCTACTTGCCTTCTAATCTAAAGAGCCGATCACATATGGAAGTGCAACGAGCAGTAGTTTTGCAATATTAGGCGTCTGGTCATTTCATTACACTTGATTCAAACAATTTTTAATTATTTGTATCTGAGGCTTCTACACACGTTTAAGCGAAACTGAAAATTATGGATTCAAAAACAAAAATGCAAGCCCATTGGCTTTTAATACTTTATTTCATAAAGTATAAGCAATGAACCTTCAACACAATCTTGAAAATAATCCTGCTCTGCAAGTAAAGGTGACCCGAAACTTGTTTCTTCCGAGTATGAACAACCATATCTAAATTAAAAAACGTTTTATTTGGAATGCATCAAACGATTCTGCTGGTTGCTGTCACCATTGAATCGGTTAGTTGACAGACCTCTAGGGAAAGTGGCATCGAAAGGGGCCTCTTAACGCAGATTCATTAGTAACCGTAAGGATTTATAATCACTTCCTCAAAGATATTTCAGTTTCCAGTTTTTTGTCATATCTGTTATTAATTTTATCAATTGCTGCATGCACTGGTTCGTCATAACGCCATAATATCCGAAGATTTCATGCATTTTTATGCATGATATCATCTAATTTGGTACATACTTGCCTCGTGTGATTACTTGTGGATAGCACATCTAAAACAATGTGTTATTTAGCCGGGACCCACTGATTATTTAGGACGAAACGTATTTTATTGTTGGATGTGATATTGAATTATAGCCCTAAAGAATTATTGTAAACGCTTATACATTGCTGATTCCGTATTTTGCTACCTATTGTTAGTTTTTTTAACAAAAATATTATATGTATATAGAAATTCCTATAAATAGACCATTTATTTGCCATAAAAAATTGTTTATAAAAATCTTGTTTCTACATGCGTATTTTTTGTTTAATTAATATATAGAAAATGGTGTGTGACGACAATTTAATGTCGAAACGGATCATATCTCATTAGTGATAATTTTTTAATCTCAGTTTTAGAAATTGTTCGTGAAAATAGAAAGAACCACCCGCAAGAAATCCGTGGAATCCATCAGCATCAATCAGGATCAAATTTTCAGCAAGGCTGAATACAATTTCTAGGGTAAATTTGAAATTATTTTAAAATATATAACGAAAATGTACCTAGATGAGAACCCATAACTCAAATGGCCTTTATAAGTGAATTTATGTTGACATTTGTATGTACGTGACATTTATTTGTGCAACAGTATGTGTTTGCGAATGTTAGAAAGCTAATGGTTGCATATTTATATTTTATATCCTAGATTTGTGTTTGCATAAAATTTTTCGCATCATGAATTCTGTTAATGAATGTTAAAATAAAATTATTTTATAAGTTCTTACTCAAATATAAATCCATTTTCCTAGATAGCTAATCGTGAAATTATATAGCGAATCTGCCATCCAGTATATAACAAGAAAGCGGCCTTTATACAATAAAACGAACATTGGTTACACATGCAGTGATATCAAATATTTATATCAAGATTGCGATCTTGATATAAGCATCAATCACATCATATATATATATATATATATATATATATATATATATGTCAATGCAGTGTACAATGAAGAAAAGAAAATTCATCCAATAGAATGGTTTCGTCTTTATTGATAACTCATCAAGTACTGTTCAGAATATGCTGTCGGCAGGGCTCGAAATTGGGTACGTTAGCTTCGGAGTCTGTCACCATAACCGGTGAACCACTCTGTCACACGCTAAACAATCTTTTTCTTTACGTGAAATACTAATGTATTTTGGTTAGACTCTCTTTCAGTTGGAGCATATATGGCATCTATTTAGACCTGATTTTCCCAATAATAATGATACCGGTCCACTGGATGAATCACTTTTATATAGTATATCCTGACACACTCACACAGAACCATATATATATATATATATATATATATATATATAATTAGATTTATGTTTATATGAAGATCGTAACCTTGAATTAAATTTAAAGTACACAGCAAGATTGGCCTTAATTACGCCCATACTAAGTGAGTACAGGCGAGACGTGCGTGAGAAAAGTATGATTAATTCCAAAAATTAGATTGAAATTTTCAAGTGTGTTTACAAATCGCATACAAGTTATGTCAGCTTGGATGGCTAAATAGGCCAAATGGCAGATTGCCTAGCTTTAAATGCATTTTAAGCTATTTAAATTTCACCAGTTTTTACCATATTTATGTAACTTATTCAAATAAACATTCACTCATTAAAACAATCCATTGTATATTATTGTCACGTTTTTACTCTATTGTAAATATGGTCAATATCTTTTACTTGATTTTATTTGCACAATAGAATCTGGATTGTAATACAATTTTTTTAATAAATTTAATGGAAAATAAGTTTAGATTGCTCGTTTTAGTTAAATAATATAAAACCATAATAGAAACAAACGAAATTAATTGCAGTTACAATTCAGCCTCGTGCTTTTACGTGAGAAATGATTTTAAAACGATTTCTGTGAATTCAATAGATCTATGAAAGTCTTTATAATTCATTACATCCCTATTCTAGCATATTATTGCTGGGATTTCGCCAAAAACATGTCTGTTTGCAACTTCTTCTCAACTCACACCTGCGGCCAATTTAAGCCATATGCTTGCTCTCTCTATCAAGGGAGATTATCAAACGGTATCTACGAGAATGTATGAAACAGTACAAGCAAAGATATTTCTGTTATGCTATAATAGAACCAACAACATGCAACTTCGGCAATTGATAATGAATGAAAGTAAAGTGGCAGGATTTGATTAAATTTATTTTGACTAAGAAAAAGGAGTTCATAGGTATAATGGATGAATTGTAGAGCCCTAAAAAACATACTATATCGGTAACGACCCGAACGTGCCAATTCAGACGTGTAATTGATGAGTGCTCAATAAGGTGATACCAGTCTACTTGATAAATTTAATTTACTATCTTAAGCTTTCTTTAGTTTATGCTGAAAACATTACTACAATCGAGCCCTGCCATTGTTCTTTAGTTTAGGTTATCTTCTTGGTGTCTTTTCTTCGTGGACAGAGCAGGAATAGCGTGTTGGAACCATAGGTCAAAATCAATGCCGCATAGGATTCACTTGAATAAAAAAATTTCGACGGAAAACAGAACTGTTTACCTTAAAGTGGTATGCAAAACTTGACTGGTTGATGTAAGGATAAGTCGCAAGCCTGGAGCCAAAAAATGGCACATGCCCTTGCTATTTAACTTATCGTCGTTTCCTAGCTAAAGATTCAGGCTGAAACATGCCTATTCAAGAAATTAGATGAAGTTGTACGTATTTATGCGACTGGTTAGTAAGTGTTATCGATTCATATAATAATTACACAAAATTGATTTAAATAAATGAAAATATCGCTGAAATTTCTGTAAAAATTGGTAGAACATAAAAACGGCAGCAATTAAATCATCATTGAGTATTTTATCAATAATAGTTAGGATTTTAGGTGAGGATCGCAAACTCAAACATTTAGTTTATGAGAAAATAGCTACTGTTCATGCTCAAGTTTAGTTGAAGTAACAAAGAGAAACTTATATTGTCAGAATTGAATCTCGTATATTTCGCCTGAATGTTATAAGTTATTGAGAATAATGATAAATTAAAGAAAGAGGCTTAATAGTTCATGCAGTAACATTAATGTAGTAGGTATATTGCTACCAGTAAGAGAGACTTTTCGTATTAATTTTAAAAAATAATTTTTTTTAAAAAGTAACAAGCAAAACGTGTAAAGTTACTAAAAAATTCAGTGCAATATTACTTTTGTTTTGAAGTGGATAATATAAGCAACGCATTCTGCTGCGAAATAAGAATTTTATAACGACTAAATTAAACAAACAGTGTTTTTAAACAATCGTTGATTGCGCGAGTGATGGTAATAATTCTTTAAATCAAGTTAACGAGATTGAAGTAAACATCAATCCTATTGTATTTAACCAGTCGTTCAACAACATAGAAAAACTACCGTCAGTCACACGAATTGACGCGTTTCAGCTTTCCATGATCATCATCAGAGTATGACGGCAAACTGACTAGCGAGGATCAAACCGAATTGCATATACATGGTAAGAATCATTAGAAGTAAGTCTTCCTTATTTTCGATTTCACGTCACAATAAGAAATTTGATTCTATTGACAAATAGATAAAAGATTTTAAAAGACTCGCATCAACACAATCCGTTTTAGTGTTGCTAAAATGTTAAATAAAACTGTCGGTACAAGGTGCTTGGGATGAGGCCATCTTAAAATCGCCCATTTGCCTGCTGCATGTTAAAAGGAGTGTGGTGCACAATTCGTTTTTAAGCAAACAGGAAACTTTAGGTTCTTTAATCTGAGTTTTACTCAACAGAAGTGTTCATGAGTTTCAACGATCAACTAGTTTCATACATTATAAAATATAAATTTGCTAGCTTGAGATAAATGCAAATTTCGTTTCTAAATTTATTCGAGCAATAAATAAATAATATCGATATGCGCATGTACTGACGCGTTTCAGAAAACCATTGCCCCCCCCCCTCCCCCCATAAAATCAAGACTGATTAAACAAAATTGCGATAGTATTTATTTAATATTGTTCATCTTGATTTAAAGTATCTTTATAACCACATAAAAAATTAATAAACCTTTTTATATTTATATTCTTTAAATAAAGTGCGTGAACTCGAGACAAGCGCAAACTCTATTGTACCTATTTACTTGATTTTCGGATTACGTACCGAAATGTTTGAATCCACTGACATCATGATTTCACCAGATATTTCGATATCCATGTACGGATATCTTTTTCAATGGGACGCACATCACACACTTAGTTGACAATCAATATTGTACCTATCCGATAAAATGTTATAGCAAAAAAATTCAATTTCCTATTATCGACGTAATTTGGCTTTCCGTGAGTATTAACAGAGCAAGACTGCAAATCGAAATTAAGAGCACCAAGTGTCAATTCATATATAAGTTATGCCTATCTCGTTCCTGTTAGTCTCGCACACAATGCAACTAAGTGGAAATTTCAGGCTGCAGAATTTTTGTGCAGTCATTAATGCAACATTTGGCACCTTCACCACACGTGAAAAAGTTATGCAATTAAATAATCATTGATTGCACGAAGTCTATATCAACATTTCAAATCAAGTTTGCGAGCTCGAGATAAACGCCAATTCCAAGGCAACCAGAAAACATTCATTAAATCACGTTTGCGAGCATGAAGTAAACACCAACCCCATTGTGTTTAACCACTCGTCGAATAACATAAATAAACTACCGGGAGCCGCAACGAACTTTTGTTGTTGTTGTTGTTGTTCGATGACAGGTTAAACACAATGGGTTTGGTATTTACTACAAGCTAGCAAACTAGATTTTTTTTTAAATTGTTGCCACCACCCGCGCAATCAATTATTGTTTAATATATGTGTGTGATGAAAGCTACAAACATAAAATGTTCGCGATTGCATAGAAATTTTGCAGCCGATATTTCCGATCATGTAGAAAGCAAACAAGACTACTAGAGGTGAGAGCCGCATATCTAATTTTGCTTTCCATATATATGCAATGCGGTTTGATCCTCGCTAGTCAGTTGCCGTCGTACTCTGATGATGATCATGGAAGGTCGAAACGCGTCAGTGCGTGCGACTGACGGTAGTTTTGTTATGTTGTTCGACGACTGGTTAAATTCAATGGGAATGGTGTTTACTTCAAGCTCGAAAATTTGATTTTATTTTAAATTGTAGTTATCACTCGCGCGAACAATTTTTGGTTAATTGTATTATCTATATAAATGTGTGTGGAGAAAACTAAAAACAGCTAATGTTCGTGACTGCACAGAAATTGTGCAGCCGACATTTCCGATCACGTACAATGTATGCAAGACTGCTAGAGGTGAGAGCCGCATATCTAATTTTTCTTTCCATATATATGCAATGCGGTTTGATCTTCGCTAGTCAGCATGTCGTCGTACTCTGATGATGATCATGGAAGGTCGAAACGCGTCAGTGCGTGCGACTGGCGGTAGGTTTTTTTTATTTTGTACGATGTTTGGTTAAATACAATGCGATTGGTGTTTACTTCAATCTAGCAAACTTGATTTAAAGAATTGATACTACCACCCGCGCAATCAATTATTTTTTTAATTGTATAGTCGGACAACATAGCAAAACCACAGTTTATTTTACGTATTGAAAGTACAACATGTTTGTTGGCGATTAAATCTGAAAATTGGAAATAATTTAATGACATATTTTTAAAAGCCTATTTTAGTCGATCGGTTTCAAATCAATGAAAGAATGATTGATTTCTAGTTTTTATATTTACACTCATTACGAGGAGCAGAACACATATGTAGAAAGTGGGATCAAATTGTACTTTAGGAAACAAAGCGTGATGTTAACATGTCAGTACTTGTTGAACCAAAATTGGAACAAGTGATTTTTTTGTGTTTCTCATTGTATAACCTAAAGGGAATAAAATAGCAACTACTTAATTGGGAGAGACTATTGTGTTGTTCTGCTTAGACAATATATTGCAAGGTAAGTATGGCTATTGATGAAATATGACCAATTTGAAAGACAACGTTTGAATATATTTTTTTTATTGTTAGCAAAAAACTGATGCAACACTTGAGAATGTGCATAATCTGATTTTCATTTCAATAAAAGAATGTAAACGAGATGAAAATTTTCTAGATTTAAAATATAGAACCTATATGTTTCAAGAACGATGAGCTGTAAAAAAGCCCAGCAGGTGGGCTATAACATATCACATATAAATATAAATCGCCATATGCGGCAGCGATACATTATTTCTTCATTTCTGTGTAATCTCGCAGATGAGCATAACGCGACAGAGGCGTACAGCAAATCTAGACCTAGTGAGAACGATGCAACTAAATCTGTATGCAGGTAGCGCACTAGTACAATTCAATAGAATTCTTCAGTTTTACATAGATTCCAATCAATTCGTAATTAATGACAAAACTCTAGCCACTAGCAACGAGTGAAGAAATATATTTTAACACTATCGGATTTGTCCAAATAAAGTAAAATCTCTTACCTTAATAACCAAAATTTTACCCTTGGCAAAAAATTGTACGCTCACTATCTCTAGTACCGCTAATGTGTTTTGAAAGCTTTCCTTCCAGTAAGACAAACATTAATTAACATGCCTTTGTGCATCGTTTTGCCAAATAATCAAATATATCAGTGCAGTACGCTAGACCCACCGCAAACTGGTTTAGTGAGCATAGGATTCGTCATTGTTTCTCAACTACCAACCATTATGATGGTGGATGATATCAGACATCGCAAGCAAATGTTACTGAATTATTGATAGGATCTGCATTTTTGTAGCAAATTAACTGGCTTCATACGTCAATGGAATGTTTATTGATGCTAACCAAATATTCTAAATTTCCAACTAAAACGATTTCGAATTTAAGAGTATAAAAGAATTATCAGGTTGCACATAAATTCATGTTCAAAGTTCCCACGAATCTGTTTTTAACTGATGGAAATGACACCATTAATTTTTTTCATTTTTAAAGCAATTGTTTCCTCTTCTTGTTCTATTAAAGTATGTGGAATCAATGAGGTTTCCCAATGAACTTGAAGCTACTTATACTAATTTACGTGAAGCAGATTTTGTTTCCTGACCTATCCTCCTGTAATTACTTAATGGTTGTCTTCGTCATTTATTTTTTGCTAAATCTAAGATTTAAGGAATTGATATTACAACGGGTTTCATATTTCTTTCTATTTAAGGCAAAACTAGAAAACTAGTTTCAAAACAAAGTATTACATTTCATGACTGTTGAAATTCCAATTAATGCTATAAATGTCGTGAAACGAGGAGTGAAAAGAGAAGAATAATAAAAACTACATTTCCTTGAATCAGTTGTGCTACAGATAATAAAAGTGTTTTTCCTTTGGCTTTGTAAACAGAGTACTTCTTGATATCATACATTTGTTAAGTAAAGACAATTCCAACGAGGAATTCGTGAAATAAATATAGTGCAAAACGAGCATTTTTTGTTTCAAGAACTGATTATTATTCTAATAAACGATTAGATTGATAAAATAAATTATATATATATAATATATAATATATATATATATATATATATATGATATATATATATATATATATATATATATATATATGTACGTACAAAAAGCAATTGATTAACAGAATCCAGCAACATTTCCCGCAGAAATTGATTAAAAAAGGCTTGGCACCGTCAGGAAAATCAGCTATTTCCGATCATATATTGGAAACGGGGCACCCAGTCAATTTGATAAATTTCACAAACCGACATAACGAAATATCAGAAAAATTATTATTTATTTATGAAGCCTTTTATATAAAACAACAAACACTTGGCCTAAATATTCAAAAGTTTCATCAACATGATATTCTAATCGACTGGCCACGAATCACAAAACCCAACAACAATTTACTAGCATCCAAAAGCAAAAACCCCCTCGACCATACTCAACGAACATTCGATTTGTTTGGCGAAAAACTGGAAGGGGAAAACAGCTGCACATACGGAGACAGAAATTTCGAAACAATATGAGCACTCAACATTGAAAACCGCAACTGCGCTGTTGCCAAGTGAACAAAGGGGAAGTGAAAGACTACACTCAGGAAAATAACATTCATACACGTAACAGCCAACAATGCGAACAGTTGGTTAACTCTCAAGCCATCAATAAAAGAATGACCAGATCTCAGATATCACTTTGCAATACAGCGATAAAGACTTTTACATGCAAATAGGCGCACACACAGGCATATACGCATAACACACATATACATATATATATATATATATATATATATATATATATATATATATATATATATAAGGCTGATATCTAAGAAAAAACGCTGCATTAACATAAGACACAACAGACTTACTTAAGCAACTGAAGTAATAAAACCTTTGTTCACCTGGTCTTAATTCTCTGATCTTGTTTAAACAGTAATCTATCATGTAATGAGAGCAATAGATTTTATCACGCAATTCATAAATTGTTACACAAAACGCTAGTTGAGCTCTACGGAAGCACAAATTATAAGACCTGCTAGGCAGCACAAACATAGATTATAAGTTGAAATATTGTGCGCGGCAGATGACACCAAATACTTAAATCAGATTTGCGCACATGAGTGACAGACCAACGCATTTTAATTCAACCAGTCGCAAAATATGGCCTAAATAACGTCACTCGCACACAATACATTTATTTTTTATGAGAAATCTCTAACACTTAGTAGTCTGACAAACATTATTCTTGACTTAAATGTTAGCTTCCCAAATTCTAGAAAATATCATAGATAGATTTTCCAGCCTGTACAGTGATTGCTTATTTCAATTTGTTTCTCTGGATGTTTTCTTTGTCATAAAACTGCGTACTAAATTGACTACTTAATATTTTATTAATTTAAGGTAAATACAGGTCTTTATGAATAAATGTATATGAATAATTGAAACAGAAATAAATATATCAAGATTGCACCCATGATCAAAAGCAATTGTTACCATCGCCCTTGCAACCAATGTTTGTCTACTTATATATATATATATATATATATATATATATATATATATATATATATATATATATATATATTGATTTCAATATTACTTCCCCATGTGACGTGGTATATGTTCTCTAATGGAACTTAGGGTTAAAGAGATGCTAAACGGGCTCTAAATAAAGGAAAGGATTACCAAGAATCATTAGTTAGCACATAACTGAAAACTGTCTGTGGTATGCGGCAGGGTGGCTCAGTGGTCAGAGCACCAGATTCCGGAGCAATCGTTCTCAGGTTCGAGCCCTGTTCGCGGAAAATTCTGGACAGTACCTGATGAGTTCCCAATAAGAACGAAACCGGTCTACTGGATGAATTGCCTTTTCCACACTATAAAATTCTTAGTTTATACTGACAAATTTATGTACATAATGAGTCAGGTGTTTACATCAAGATCGCAACCTTGATTAAAATTAAGAAATAAATACTTGCAGTTCACCGATACTTGCTTATATTTCGCAGTAGAGAAATTATTCCACATAAATTGATTTGCTTGCAGTACGATTTTAGTGGACAAATTGTTTGGCCTTTACGGATATATTACCCTATTTTTCACCCCTTTTTAATTTCCAAATGCCCTAATTTACGCATTCTCTGGTTAACAGCCTGTTCTTTCACACTACCGACTGGGCAGCAACTCCATATGCGCGCAGGTTTATAAAGCTTTCTGTTATAGTCTTCACCCATTGGTAACAAATTTTCTAACTTATTCTTTCCACACTTCTCCTTGTTTGTTATGCAACACCCATGTGTATTTCAATCATGATGAGTACTGGCCAAGCGTAATTGGTTTTTTCTGGCTCTAGTTTAGCACGATGACTATTCTTTAAAATAAGAGCTAAATATTATGATTATTTTTTATTTGCTTTGGCGCTACTACGTGTTAACTATTTAATTAAAGCCAGAAGGAAACTTCATTTAATTTGCAATGTAACTAACGCCTGGAAACAATGTCAAAATTCAATTAGGCCTTTGTGGGAAATGAACAGTAGGCAAAACGTAAAGCGTCAATAGAAACTGAAATGTATCAAGCGCTAATTTTAGTCGTTACATGTCATCAACTATGAGTTAATTATATCAGTGAACAAGTGATTAATCATATTCAATATGTTATAATATTTATTAAATTTATAATAAAACATTTCAAGTTTTACGGTGATAGTCTAGTTGCGCAGCGCAAAATCAGTCACTGCTCGCCTACAAACTTTGTACGTGAAAAAAATAATGACAACAAGATGCAGACTGCAAAGTCAAACTTAACATTAATATACGCCTACGCATATTTCTGTGATAAAAATAATTCATCAGTTCATTTAAACATATTAGTTAAAATAATTATATAAACTGAAATTAAATATACTTTTTTGGCACCAATTGTTATTACATAAGTCTCGGTCTACTTTGATATTCATCGTTATTTGCCAGTATTGATGATTCTAAACAACATGCTCCTAATTCCAAAACCCAACAGCGGCGATTCTTCGAAATACTAAAAAGTGTCTACTAAAAGCTAAATTACATTCAATGATTGTGCAGGTGGTGGTACGAATTCTTTAAATCAAGTTTGCGAGTTTGAAGTAAACACCAATCCTATTTTATTTAATCAGTCGTCGAACAACATAGCAAAACTACCGTCAGTCACACGTACTAACGCGTTTCAAAATTCCATGATCATCATCTGAGTTCGCCTATTTAGGATCAAACCGCAATACGTATATATGGAAAGGAAAATTAGATATACAGCTCTCACATCTTGTAGTCACGCTTAAAAAATTCTTGAAAGGAAATTTCGGCTGCACCTTAACATATATATATATATATATATATATATATATATATATATATATATATATATATATATATATATATATATATATATTCATAGTACCCTTTCCATGTGCAAAAATAAAAATGTGAGAGAACATTTCAATTTAAACCCTGTTTCAAATCAAATGGTAAATACACGTCTGCAATTGCGCAACACATTGTTGGAACCTCACACGTATGTTCTTCCAGACGTAACATTTACAATAATAACTAAATGCAATAACAAATGGGAGTTAGCCACATATATCTCTCTTCTTGTTTACATTTTTTCTCTCTTGATTTGTCCTTCAATTTATATAAAAAGAGATGTTCATTTGTAGATAATTGAGGAGAAAATGAGAAAGAAGCAATTCTTAGTTTCTTTGATAAAAGTTTTTACTTTACTATGTCGCATTCCAACATGTACTAGTAGATATATATATATATATATATATATATATATATATATATATATAAGGTAATAAAATTAAACAATCAATTATTTCGCTGGTAGTGGTTGCATTTATTTAACTCTAGTTAGCGAAATTGTAATAGACAAAAATCTCAGTTTATTTCGCCAGTCATCGAACAACATGGCAAAACAACCGTCAGTCACACGTATTGACGCGTTTCGACCTTCTATGATCATCATCTAAGTACGACGGCAAACTGACTATCACACCACAATGTATATAAATGGAATGCAATATAAGAAATGCGGCTCTCACCTCTATTAGTCTCTCATATATTGTTCTTGACTGGAAGTGTAGGCGGCACAGTTTCTATTCAGTCACGAATATTAACTTTTTTGCAGCTTACGCCACATGTATATATATCTTTTACAACTATAATATCAATTATTGCGCGGGTTGTAGTAGCAATAATTTAAATCAAGTTTGTGAGCTTGAAGCAAACATCAATCCCATTGTATTTAACCAGTAGTTGAACAACAGCAAAAATAGCATCAGTCACATGTAATGACGCGTTTCGAGAATGGAAGGCAGCGAGCATGATATAAGCACCGGTCCATTTATTTATATCGTAATACCTCGTTTTGCGTACGCAGGTTGTAGCTTTGCACCAACAGTTTCACAAAGATCCGATTGATCCCAATTTCCCTCTCCGTATCTGTTTTGTCTTCGATCGGGCTGGGCGTGCATTCGTCCCTTTCTTCCGAAGGCTTCAACATCGTTCATACTAACCATTGGAAATGCGATTCTATCCAATCTTTGTTAGAACCGCATTTCCAATGGTTAGTATGAACGATGTTGAAGCCTTCGGAAGGAAGGGACGAATACACACCCAGCCCGATCGAAGACAAAACAGATACGGACAGGGAAATTGGGATCAATCGGATCTTTGTGAAACTGTTGGTGCAAAGCTACAACCCGCGTACGCAAAACGCGGCATTGCAGAATATGAAGCTCGCACCCTGCAAAAGTTCAAAAAACATTTATTTATACGTTTGGTGCTTACTTCAAGCCTGTAATTTTGATTAAAATAATTATTACCACAACCCGCGCATTCAGAAATAGTTTAATTGTATTAACTAAGAATATTTGCATATCATGAAATAACGCTGGCAGCTGAATTATTTAGTTATAGTTTATTTTCACAGTTAGATTATGGAAGCAAAAAACTGCATAGAAACAGGCACAAATCCGTTGGTTTGTGGAAATTATGCTAAACATCACGAAATCGCAGTTCATTAATTAATCATCACATTTGCGCAGCCATTGAGGAAATCAACGGCGCACATCAAATTCGTTCTGTCTGGTAAAAAAATTTTAAAAAAACACCGTGAATCTTATTTGTTAAATATACTGCGCTTATAATTTATTTCCATATCGCTTCCCAAAAGGGTCAAAATGAATATAAATAAAACCGTAGCATAAAAAACATCAATTTAAATAGTTTAAAATTGGAGAATTAAATTTGGCAGTTGAATTATTAAATTATAATTTACTTTTTTACAATTACAGTATGGAAGTAAAAAAAGCCTGACAAAAATAAAAATTCTGTTGGTTTGCGGAAATTATGAAAAATAAAATAACGTTTCACTGATTAATTAAAACTTTTTTGCTTTATTGAGGAAATCAACGGCAAACACCAATTTTTTGTCTTGATGTTAAAAAAACCAAAACTCGTTGAATCCAATTTACAGAAATGAATATGCTACCGCGAACGATAAAGTCGTCCGATTTTGCATGAAAATTTTATAAGGACAGAACTCATAAACTGCAACACAACATTTTAAATTAACTGTTTAACTTTGTGCAAATAAAAGTTAGTTAATATATTACGCCTAAAGTAACACAACCTGTTTAAACTGAAAATGTCATCAGATGCAGTTAGCTGCGTGACAGCATTTAATTGCTACAGAAATAGTTCGTATCAAAGTAAAATACGTCTACATCTATCAGAAGCGAAGACCTTGGCACAAATTGAAATGCTATTATGCAGACACGCCTGGCAATTTCAAAGTTAAATTAATCTGGTTGACACAGTGTCTGCAAACATACTGCAATTAACGGATAAATTACCCAACGGGTTGGAGCAACAATCTAACAGCACTGATATTTGCATACCACTGTCGTATTTGTGAAGCTTTACATAACTATTTCCTTGCCAAAATTTTGGTATCCATTGTCATCTGCATTATTTCTAATGCTTGGTCGGTCTTCGGTTTTGCGAAATTGGCAATAAGATGATGGAACAGAAATGCTTAGCATTTATGATTTTATGTTAACAAATATTCCAATTCAGTAGAGAAATTTACAATATAATATTATATATATATATATATATATATATATATATATATATATTCATTATTATGTCCGTTGCCTTCGATGATTGCACAGTATATTTCTAATTTGGAAGAAAAAACATTAATAACAAAGTGCATAATGGACATTTATTTCGAGATTTCTAAACTTCGTTCTACAATCTTTCATTTATATAAATTCTTGGTTTTCATTTGAATATGTGGGTGGTAACAAATATGACTTGGTTTTCGATTTTTTCGGTTGATTGGTAAGTGTGTATGCGTTTGTGTCTGTGTGTCTGCGTGTTTGCATGTAAAGGCCATTCTCACTGTACTGCAAATTGATGTCTGAGATCTGGTCATTATTGTATTGATGGCTTGAGAATTAACCAACTGTTCGAATTATTCGCTGTTACGTGCACGAGTTCTATTTTTCCGCGTGTAGTCTTTCGTTTCACCTTTTTGCGCAAATTTCAATTGGTAACAGCGCAAGTGTGGATTGCAGTGTTGAACGCTCATATTGTTTGGAATTTCCGTCACCTGTGCATCTGTTTTTACCTCTTCAGTTTGTTGCCAATCCGATTGAATGTTTGTTGATTCTAGTAGAGGGCCTGTTCGGTCTTGCCTGGATACTAGTAAATTGTAGGTGAATTTTGTTATTCAAGGCCAGTCGATTAGAATATCATGTTGATGAAACATTTGAATATTTAGGTGAGATGCTTGTTGTTTTATATTTGTGGGTTACCACCCACATATTCATATGAAAACCCAGACTCTATATAAATGAAAGATTGTAGAGCGAAGTATAATATTCTCGAAATAAATGGACATTATCCACTTTATTATTAATGCGTTTTTTCTTCCTAATTAGAATATATATATATATATATATATATATATATATATATATATATACATGTAGTCAAATACAGATTAAACGTTTTTTCACAACAGAGATATTCTTGATTGTTCAATGGTTTTATTGTTTTTTATTGTTATTATTATTGTTACTATATTATATATATATATATATATATATATATATATATATATATATTGTCACTATAACCTCAATACCGCATCAGGTAGGAAAACAATTCATCGATCGATCGGTTTCGTCCTTATTAGTTACTATACACTTACTGTCAAGAAATTGCCGATACTGCGTACGAGTATGTTTTATTTCGCTTCCAAGACTGTGACTCTATTACCTGAGCCATCCGTGCAGCGAACTCCACGCAATTTGAAGTAATATGTAAAATTGTACTTTCTAAATTGCCTTTCCATCTGGCGGAATATATTTGAAAGCTTTTAATATCTGAAGTATTAACCAAGCACCCCCAATCTTCCATTATAGAAAGGACACCATACCACTTGAAAAAAATATATTGATTTCATTGGTGTAGTGAATAGTACCACATACCTTAAAGCAAATTTTCCCAGGTTCGTATCCCATCCTCGGCAAACTCTAGACAGTAATTTGAGAGTTTCAAATAAAGACGAGACCGTTCTACTGGGAAAATCGCTTTTGCTATCTGATGTTATTTCTGGCTTATAATGGTGATATATTTTTAACCAAATTCCTGTCATTATACCTCAAATCAGTATATATATCAGTATATACGTCAGTATAAGTGTAACATTGCATTAGTTAGCGAAAGAAATCCATTCAATAGACCAGTTTTGTCCTTATTTAGAATTCGTTGAGTTCTGTTCAGTGTTTTCCGCGAAAAGCACATGACACTAGGCACATGTTTCAGAGTCGGAGACTCTGTGCACTGCGCCATCTGTGTTGCATACTACACGAAATTTGAAGTCATATACCAACTTATACATTCTGAGTAGCCTTTCTTTCAGGTGGAATCTACTTGAAAACTCTTAATACCTGAAGCTTCCACTAGCAAACCCCAATCTTTCATAATACAACAGACAAAAAGCAACTTCAGGAAGATATATTGATTTGCAGTCTAACTTCTGTCATTTGACTGAAAATCAATATAAATTCACCAAGTGGCATGGTGTCTGATGTAAAGTGAAGATTCCGCCTAAAGTAGAAGATAACTGGATAATAAAAGTTGCCATATAACTTCAAATTGTGTGTAGTGTGCGACACAGTTAGCTCAATGGGTAGAGTCTCATACTCTGAAGAACATCTGCAGAATTTACGGATTAGTTGGAGTAAAAGGTATTCATAAATAGTTTTAATTATCAACTCTGGTGAACTCTAGTATACTTTGAAATCTATTGCGTTTGTATCATGAAACGATTTGTCACCATGAACCTTTTCTGTACCATAACGTTGGTATCGGGTAGTGACACAATAGCCATAGTGTTGGTATCCCTCAAGGACTTTGCATACATATGAGATGGCTTTGAATTCGCATTCTCGAACACTTTATATGAAGTTAGCTTCACTACTGCAGGTTTACACATTGGTATAGGAGATTTTACTGTCCTAGTGCCCACATTCCACACTTAAATATGTTGTTTGTAAAGGGCCTAATAGTGATGAATCGCCAGTGACCACGAAATGAATGTGCACGAGATTATACTTTACTTTCATGCTGTCTTTGTTCTTATCCTTCTGGTTATATCTGAACTAATTTGTTACTAGGTGAGCAACACCTCATAGATAATTGCATTTACATTAGTTCTCCGTCACAAACAGTTTCTTACTGTTAAATGTGCCCAGGTTTGAGTCGCGCGGTAATTACGGGAGAGAACTTGACGTATTTCATACAAGGATGAAACGGGTCTAACAGAATAATTTTCTTTCCATCTGAGGCATATTTTATTTTAAACTGAAACTATACACACGCACATACATATATAATCAAATAATTAGTGGTAGTAATCAATACTCATTAAATGAACAAGGAAGATCATTTTTTGGGATTGTCTTGCTAGAAAAAATATAGGTTTATTATATGAACGAAATATCCGCTGATACTTTTACTGTATAAAAATAATTAAAATGTACAGTGAGCGCATTATTCTTTCTTGTCGGACAACACAGCTGCGACGATGGTTTTGAAGCATGCTGAATTGGCAGTCGCAAATCGAAAAAAAGGAATTGGGCAGGGCACATTTTGTACCTAGATATGCGCCTTACAGAATACCGAGTGTGTATGATTTGTCAAAGAAATTATGGCTATCGCGTTAACGTTGAAGCCTGCCGACATGCAGTCTCATGTCGAAATCAAGTACAATTAAACGTAGAATATCGTTCACCTAGAGATAGGCATTTCAAAGTAACGCGTGTGTATCTCTCACTATTGTCGGACAACACATGGCTACAACGGTTGTTTTTTAAAAGATAAAATTAGAAATCATACGATGCATGCACGCGTGAAATTTGATTCAAACCACTTAAGTTATATTCAGAATTCTCTTGTTTAAATGACAAATGTTGTCATATCATTAATTAGACGCACGTCACGCATGTGCACTTTTGTGTTTTCATGACTAAAATAATCAATTGCATATAAATATTACATATGTACGTCCATTTAAATGAATTTGAAACCAATAGATATTAATTTATATTTTGCATGCGCCAGACTATATTTTATTCTTAACGTTTAAAATGCTGTATTACCAGAGTGATCTAAAGAGAAAGGGTGGGGGCGAGACAGAAAAAAAATATATTCTGTAATATAAGCAGCTTAAATAAGATATGAAATAAAATTGGTTATTGGTTGGGCAGGAAAAATAGGAAATTATTTAACGAAAGGATAAGCAGTATTAAGAAAGAAGATAAAAGTCTAATAAACGTTCAACTCACTAAGAGCTTGACAAAATAAACGAACAGTAAAAAGATGAAATTTATATAGGCTATATTGTCGATAATTAATTTACCAGTAATTAGTTAATAAGCCCAATAATAAACCCGTCTTAATCCGATGTTCTGAATTATTTAATGGAGCTATTTTCAGGTTGTGATTCGTGGAAGTGTCATTTTCTACCATTATATAATACCGAATTATAAATCGAACCTAATGTAAAGTTTTCAGCTGTTTCATTCAAACTATCAACTCCAGATTTAACCTCGATAGATATTCTAATTAATCGCGTCATCCTGTTACAACTTCATATTACTATGCGTCTAAAATCATTCCAGGTAATAGTATGTCCATTCTCCACTTCATGACGGGTACGATAAGATTTATCTACATGACTATACTTACTAGCTGTTCTTCGCTCACCTCTTCTTACCTTGAACCGGCGCATAGTCGGATCAACATACATGTGATTACAATCATTGCATGAGATTTCATGCACACCTGGTGTTTCTAAACGTTCAGATTTTATTATTTGGTTAGAAATTCTAATACCCAGGGTAAAGAACTGTCCTAAAACGGATATTATATTATATTTAAATTCATTGCTTTTACTTTCTCGCTTTGTTTAGACTCCTGTAGCACAATAATCTTACGAATGTCCTACCCTCTATAAACATTTATGTACATAAAATTATGATTAAAAATTATCCATGATTATATCACGCGGATTGTGTAATCGTAACATCCTATGCTTTCAGTCTATTAATCCAAGGCTTATTAGAGTTAGTGTTTTAAGATACCGATTTACATAGGATTCGGTTGATTGGACTTGAAATTAGTAAGAATGCCATAATAAGTGTCCTTCGTAAAATATTATTTTCGAATTTCCTGCTATTTTTAGATAGCTTGATATCTAAATATAGTAATTCACCTGATGACTCACTTTGAAGAATAAACAAAATTTCGCTCACCTGATTCGTAAAATATACTAAATTTATCATTTAATCCTTATTATTGTCTCACATCAATAATACTTCAACCAAGAACCGTAGGTACAATTCTGAATTCAATGGTGTCTCATACAAAAGATTATTTTATAAATAAAGCGTACAAATTTTCGCTGTTTTGATCGGAATAGGTTGCCACATTGGGAAAACTCGAATTTATTTATTTATTTCCCAAATTTAAAATAATTTGAGGACATGCATGTGCATAACGTTACCGTAATTTGTCCAATCGTCATTTTGCTTCCTATTTATATTAACCGTGGTCAACTAGGAGACGTCAGAACAATCCAGGGATTCAAGTACCGGTATATTTGTCTCCGTAGATACTCCATCTATGTTCACTAACATATCACGACCATCTAGTACACTTTTATCAACAATTTCAAACAAATGATAAGGGATCATCAATGTATAGTCTAAGAAATTTGGTTATTTTCTTATTATATGATGTGGAAAAATAGAAATTTTATATGTTGGGCATTGTTGGTCATTGACTATAATTATCAGTGTGTTACCAGGTATATGCAATTTAACCAAAATATACACTATAGGTGCAACTCTTTCTCTTAGTATATGTGTTATTATGTGCCGAATCAAATTCTTCTCTATCAATCATATTATTGATTAACAATTTACTTGCTATAGTAAACTATTAGTTGTGTCATTTGGTATTTTATCGTAGTAATATTTTCATATTATAATCAAATCGTTTATCAGAACCGTAGCTCCTTCTTTAACTGCTTTTGGACATAAATTTTATTCGATATTAACCCATTTTATAATTTTACTTTCTTGTAGTGTTAAAACCATTGAGTCAACAGCTAATTCAAATTTCACCTTGTCACGGCCTTTGTAATAAGCCATATTTCTAACTGCTATTCCATTTGTAATTGACATTTTCAAGCCACGAATAGAATTTAGTGTTGTTACATTTACTATCAGATTAGTTACGATTAATTTACTACTGATTTGCGAAGGTCTGTATATTCTCAAATTGGCCAGATTGTTATCATCATTATTCTGACTTCAAATTTATCCATCGCAAGCTTTATCAGTAAACCCCACTCTACATTTCAAGTCATCTGCGTGCAAAAGAAAAGTACCAACGATATTAATTTTGTTTACTTCTTAGTAAGTAAACATTTACGTTCATATAAATCATAAACCAGCGTTAATAATATTTGCGAAATGTCATACTTAAGGGACATAACATACGAATTTAACTTCAAATTTAATTCAAAAAGGAAAACATTAAGGAATTATATAACATTTTATACAAGACATTTAAAAGATCAAGTATGTGGCACTTGCATCGCGAATTGCTTCTTTACTTGCGTGAGCTAATCGTACACATTGGCGTCGTTGTTGGAGTAATTCTATGTCAAATATTGCTAAAAGGAATGGAGAAATTCGAAACTGTGACCAACACAAACTGAATTCCAGTTGTTGAGTTCCTTGAATATATTTCGACAGCCTTTGGTGGCTCTAATCTTCAGCTTACCATTCGTCGCAAGTTTCAAATTTCCTCTAACAATATAATATATGGTCCAGAATGACCTTTTACTAGATTTTTGCGTGTCACTTACCTGTGTGTGTGTGTACCCAGTATTGATATGTTCTCCCAACTAAGTGAAACTTGATTTCTGGTCCACAATATGAAATTGACTGTATGAATGATGCAACGGAAGTAGCCTAGAGAGTAATTTCAACCGCGTTCTCCTATCTGCTACAAGATGGAAGGGTGAAACATACCAAATACAAACCACAGAGGCCAGTTGAATCAAACAAAAAGACACATGAACACATTTCTCATTTGAGACCAAAGGATACATTGAAATCTATACAAGTACAGGAATTGGCCAAATGGTTAGCTAACCTTGTGACTTATGTGAGAAATCACTTGTATGTGTACTGTTTGAACGATTCATTTCCATTTACTGAAAGGTAGACAAATTGAACATTTAAATGTATTGAATGTTTGCGTTGGATCTTAATTAATTATATATTAATATCCCTTTACTTGGAACTATTGAACTTGTATGTCATTATATTCGGTACAATTTTAAACGGAATGAAGCGCAGTTGGAGAGATTATTGAATTAATGTTATTCAAATATTCAATAAATTTTTAACGGTCAACTGTAGCGAATGAAAAATAGTCTAGGAATGGGTTCCGCTCCTACCAAAATCATGCCCGATATGTCTACGTACATATTGGAACGAAAGAATTATGCATTATTATGTAAAGTGAAACAATACAGCTTTTACGTTGACGAAATTTTTTTGTCTACGACAGCCGCGTGCATGCATGCCTATATAACCTATTAGCTGAGTCTTTTTAATTTTAATTTATACTTCAGCATTACTTAAAAGTTCTAAAATTTTATTTTTATTCAAACTTGCATAGATCGTCTGATCTCCAATTTTATCACTTACCAGGTTATGAAGTCATGAAAAGTGTATCTGATTTATTGGGTTCTCCACTCTGTTATGTGAAGGCGACCTCAGTTACGTCATTTAACATGCTGTGTATAAAACACATATTCTAACGCATATAAACGGTAAATTCATGTTCAGCCATTGTATTTTCACTTAGTTGGATGAACATAGAAGTTATGCACGTACACACAGATACGTTACGCGTAACTATCTATTTAAAGATCAGTCTGAAGCATAAATTATGTGGTTAGAGGGAATATCGTTCTGGCTTTATAAGTTTGTTTATTAAAACTTGTGATGTTGAGTGAACTGAAGATGACAGCCGCTAAAAGCTGTCGAAATAATTTAAAGGAACAAAATTATTGGAATTCAGCATGTTTTTTCAGTTTCGCAATTTTCTTCATTCCGTTAAGCATATACGTTGTTATTAAAATTGTTTCTTACTTACAAAAAGCATACTGTGTAATATTTGATAACAATGAATATAACACGGAAAGAAATTTATTTATTTTTTTAATCATAAATAATATGCATATTTTGCTTTTCTTATGGTGTATATAATAAAATCAACAGTTCGTTTCAGAATAAAAATATTATTTTTGTCAAAACATTGTTTTTTGGTTTTTTGCATGATACTTGAATTTTGTTGATTTAATCATACGTATCGATTTAATCAATTTAAAACGTTTTGGTACGACCATTCCTGGAAAAAGTTGATAAGAGTGGAGTTGTATGGAAATATCTTCAAGTAAAAAAGATGACTCAGTGCGATTATTGGAATTATAGAATTAATAATGTATACGTGAGGAATGTTAACATTTTGGGAGTATGTGAAAGAAAACTGTGGTATTTAATTGGGACAATTCCAGTGACCTAGAGCATTCTTTAAATCAAGTTTGCGAGCTTAAAGTAAACACCAATCTCATCGTATTTAACCAGTCGTCGAACAACATACCAAAACTACCGTCATTCGCAAGCACTAACGCGTTTCCAACTTCCATGATCATCATCAGAGTACGACGGTAAACTGACTAGCGAGGATCAAACCGCACTGCAAACTTGATTTGAAGAATTGATACCAACACCCGCGCAATCAATTAATGTTTCATTGTATTATTTATATATATGTGGGCGTGTGTGGCGAAATGCTATGCCAGACTAATGTTCGTGACTGCATAGAAATTGTGCAGCCGACATTTCCAGTCAAGTACAATGTATGCGAGACTGCTAGAGGTGAGAGCCGCATATCTAAATTTGATTTCCATATATATTCAATGCTGTTTGATCCTCGATAGTCAGTTTGCCGTCGTACTCTGATGATGATCATGGAAGGTCGAAACGCGTCAGTGCGTGCGACAGGCGGTTGTTTTGCTATAATGTTCGACGACTGGTTAAATACGATGGGATTGGTATTTACCGCATGCCCGCAATCTCAATTTAAAGAATTGCTGCAACCACCCGCGAAATCAGTTAATGTTTAATCGTATTGTCTATATATATATATATATATATATATATATATATATATATATATATATATATATATATTTATTTATTTATTTATAAATATATGTGTGTTGTGTGTGCTCTTTGTGTGTTGTGTGTGTGAGTGAATGCTGCCATAAAGTTAATATTCGTGACTGCAAAGAAATTGTGCAACCGACATTTCCAGTCAAGTACAATGTATGAGACTACTAGAGGTGAGAGCCGCATATCTAATTTTGCTTTCCATATATATGTAATGCGTTTTGATCCTCGTTAGTCAGTTTGCCGTCGTACTCTAATTTTGATCATGGAACAACTAAACGCGTCAGTGCGTGCGACTGGCGGTAGTTTTGTTATGTTGTTCGACGACTGATTAAATACAATGGGATTGGTGTTTACCTGAAGCTCGCAAACTTTATTTGAACAATTGTGACCACCACCATTGCAATCATTTCTTGTTTAATTTTATTGTCTTTATATATATATATATATATATATATATATATATATATATATATATATATATATATATATATATATATATATATTCATTGTACCCTTTCTGTGTGCAAAAACAAAAAGAAATTTTATCAGATATAAGAAAATTTTCTTTCGCATTGTCTTCTCAAATATCTACTAATGAACATATCTTTATATATAAATTGGAAAGCAAAACAAGATAGAAATATGTGAACATAGAGAGAGTGTGAAAAACGGAAACCAATCAAATTGCGTGCATCACATCCAGTTCAAGCTCAATGCTTGTACGTGCTTCTTCTGCTTGCATAAATCCGGCTGCAATTTGTTTATCCATAAGGCTTCGTATGTGGCTAGCTCCATTTTGTTTTTGCATTTAGTAATTACTTTGAATGCTACGTCTGGAGAACATACGTGCGATGTTTCGATGATGTGTTGCGCAATAGCAGACGTGTATTCACCATTTGATTTAAAACAGGCGTTTAAGTTGCAATGTTCTCTCATTCGACATCAAATATTCGACATCAAATATTATTTACCAATATACATGCGCAAGTTGTCGATCAACTTACGTAGGCCGATCGACCAGACTGTTAATTACTCGAATGAGAGAACACTTTAACCGGTATTGACCTAAAGATTGATAGGAGCATCTTTCATCGAATATTACGTTATAGTGCTTGTTCTTTGTTCTAATCCGCACCATCAAAACGTGGTAATGACTTATTCATAGTTGAACCATTTGAAGCCGTTTTTGTTGTGATTATGCTGTTTCGGACTAAACCGGTGGGGCTTAAACATTGCCTAGTTAAATTTTTTGTTTGTGTGCTTATGAATTTTCGAAAATGCAAATTGAATGTCATTTAAGCGGAGATAACTTTTGATTAGATCCGGCCCATGTTGATTTATATGAACCTTCCACAACTGATGTAAGAAGCATTACGACAAAAAAACATTTAATTGAACTAATTAAACGAACATTGGTTGCGCGGGTGGTGATAACAATTATTATAATCAAGGTTGTGGTCTTGATATAAACACCTGACCCATTAATTACTTACATATGTCAGTATAAACTAAGAATAGTATAGTGTAGAAAAGGCAATTCATCCAGTAGACCGGTTTCGTCCTTATTGGGAACTCATCAAGTACTGGCCAGAATTTGCCGCGGACAGGATACGAACCTGGGCACGTCTGCTTCGGAATCTGGTGCTCTAACCACTGAGCTATCCTGCCGCACACTACACTACACACAATTTTCAGTTATATACTAACTAATGTAACTTTGGTTAGTCAATTTTTCCTTTAGGTGGAGTCATATGGCATCCATTTAGACCCAAAGTTCCAACTAACCATGCCCAATCTGTCATTACTGAACAGATTCCGAAGCAGACGTCCAGGTTCGTATCCTGTCCGCGGCAAATTCTGGCCAGTACTTGATGAGTTCCCAATAAGGACGAAACCGGTCTACTGGATGAATTGCCTTTTCTACACTATACAATTCTTAGTTTATACTGACATATGTAAGTAATTAATGGGTCAGGTGTTTATATCAAGACCGCAACCTTGATTATAATAATTGTTATCACCACCCGCGCAACCAATGTTCGTTTAATTATATAAATGTTCATTTCAATACCACTTCCCCATGTAATGTGGTGTCTGTTCAGTAATGACAGATTGGGCATGGTTAGTTGGAACTTTGGGTCTAAATGGATGCCATATGAGCTCCACCTAAAGGAAAAATTGACTAACCAAGTTACATTAGTTAGTATATAACTGAAAATTGTGTGTAGTGTAGTGTGCGGCAGGATAGCTCAGTGGTTAGAGCACCAGACTCCGAAGCAGACGTGCCCAGGTTCGTATCCTGTCCGCGGCAAATTCTGGCCAGTACTTGATGAGTTCCCAATAAGGACGAAACCGGTCTACTGGATGAATTGCCTTTTCTACACTATACAATTCTTAGTTTATACTGACATATGTAAGTAATTAATGGGTCAGGTGTTTATATCAAGACCGCAACCTTGATTATAATAATTTAATTGAACTGATGAAATTTTCCACACATACACACATATATACATCATCATCATCATCATGTCCAGCCATACAAAAGTCACAAGTGACTAATGTTTCACTGCCATATAACCATACGGAGAGAAAAAATATATAATAATAACGAAATAATATTTTGACAAATTATGAGTGAGAGTTAGAGAGAGAGAGAGAGAGAGAGAGAAGAATACCTATTACTATGAGTAAATTTATCAGGATAACTCACAGAAATGAGGCAAACTAAACCTCTCCACAACACCATTATGGCCAAGTTAGCATTCGGGCAAGGCGACATCAGCAATACAGCTTCCTTGCGGCTTTCACTGTATCACGTCATAAACAAACCAAACCTCGCAGCTAACTTTGCCCTTCTAAGAATAGAAAGTTACGAAGATGATTCTATTAGACATCTGTCACAAGATCGCCACTGAGCTCGATTCAATGTCATATCGCTAATGGTTTCTAACCATGAAATATGATGCGCACGAGGATCCATTCCTGGCAGACGAGTGGGTCCTACAAATGCGCCTACGTTTAAACCTAATCTAGGTTTAATGAATGATCGTCGAATAGATCTATTTTCGATATTTGGCAATCTGATATTGGGCTCAGTGTTATGATCTACACCAACCATATTCATAGTATCTAAAAGAGTGTTATTGTTAGATTGAGAAGAGGAAGGGGAAGGAAAGGAGGCAGAATCGGAGATAAAGTTGCCTGCAGTAGCCCGATTTCGCTTATCCACCCTGCGCGGCTCAGCAGATAAGGCGACCCCTTTTATACTGCGCGACGGCCGATGCAGTATGTAATCATTGTAAGTTGTACTTGTCATGGTTATATGTGGACTGTAAAAGAACACTAGGTCGCCCATTCCTAGTGATGGTTTGTATTCGGAGTTTTCCTTCTCATAGATAGTCTGCCAACCAAGGCTGATGAGCACTATCTGCCCAGATGCCAGTGGCCAAAGTTTCCTTCAGCAGCCGAAACTTGCCCTTCGCATCTGGAACGCTTGCTCTCATTCCGTCACTACACATTTAACAAAAAGTTACTGCGCAGTTAGACCAAACTCGAGGCTTCACATGAAACGGGATGATGGCTGTGTCCCTTTTTGATCCGGCAAGGTTCATGCTACCAATCCCGGGTTGACTAGCTTGAGCCCGCCGGTCGTCAGGCCGGAATTTCTATGGCTACAGGCAGACACACATACATATAAAATTCTGAATGAAATAAAATCAATTTTATAGTTAAATCTGTTGTAGTAAATCCGAGTTTAACTTTTAAATCATTGTATCACATATTTATACTTATAAAACTTTCACGTTATAGCGCTTTCCTGCAATAAATGATTGCTAATCACAGCGCACAAAATTCAGTTGAGAAAACTACGCCAATTGCTCTGACCTGGCTAAAAGCAAGGCGTTGTCCTTCAGCTCAGTTATAAACTAAAATTAGTGTGTTATTGGAGCCCTAAGGGTGAATTTGAAATTGATTACAAGCTCAATTAGATGCAAAGTTTTAAAAGGATTAACAAAAGAACCGAAAAAAATTTAAATTTATTTTCCCTTTGCGGATAAAAATATTTGCTATTTTTAATAACGAAAGTCTAATTTTTTCAAACCACTGTATAAAAGCATTTATTTACTGTATAAAACTGTTTTCTTTCATCAAAATCAATCTTACTGAATAAGATATTCCATATGTTTCAATTAATCTTAAATTAACAAGTCCATGCCACTAACTACAACTGATAAATGGTTAATCTTTTACCAAGTTCGGCTTATAGTCGTGCAGTAAATGCTCTAGTCTCAAGCCAGGTCAAATTTAAAATGTATGTGCAATAGCGAGTTGAATAAGCCAAGGCATAGGAAATATTTGACGCGATTCATGGAGGAAAGGAGAAGCATACCAAGAAGATTAATGTCGACACCTAATGACGAAATTAACTTCTTTAAGAAACATCGATGCCCAAACCAGATGTAACGAATCTTAAATACATTTATAAATAAACAACTATTTAACAAATCAAACAGTCACAACAGAATGAGTAAAAAACATCCCAAATGACATAAATTATTTGAAAAAAATCAATCATACGTGAACACGAAATGTATCGTTTTACCTCGGAGGAAGGTATCTCCATCAAATGATTGATTTAGTCATAGAATGTTGACTGATGTATTTTTCAACTGATGTAATTATGCACGACTTTAGAATTGATTTGAATCCCTCATAGAGAAGTGTCAGAATTACAGAACCTGTGAGAATGACCTGTAGAGCAGTGAACCGGGCTGTCCACCCCATGCTTTTTTACTGGTAAAGATATACCAATTTGAAAAAGTAGAGGTCTAGTGTCAAATTTATAAAATTAAACAATCATTGATTTTTCGCTTGTTAAAAAAATTCCTTGTATCACGTTGGCAAACTACAGGTAAACGCCTAATGCATTTCAGTCGTGCAAAACAATAAAACTTGTGTCAAGCCCTCGTTCTGACATGTTTCAACTTTCCATGTTCGGTATCAGAAAACGATGGCAACTTGCAATGCATATATAACGTATAGAATATTAAATACGCGGATCTCACTCCTATTAGTATTGCACACATTTTACTTAGCTGGAAATTTTCGCTGTGCAATTTCCAGACAGGCAAAAACGTTAAAATTCTTTGGCTTTCATCAGAAGTAAATACATTATAGAAAGAAAAAATCTTTGATTGTATGAGCATTAAAAGACATTCTTAGAATCAAGCTTGCAAATTTGAGATAAAAAAGTTGTATTTTATGTAAAAAATCTCAAAACAGAGCAAAACTTAATAACGTGTTTCGACCTTCCAGGGTAATTTAAAGAGCATATCGACAATCTTTCTAACGTAGAACAAACCTCGATGCATGTATAATATCTGGAAAATCGGATATACAGTTCTTACTCAAATTTATATAATTAAAAGAACATTGGTTGCGCGGACGGTAATAAAAATTACTTTAATCAAGGTTACGATCACTTTAGATGAACTCCTGAACCATTATTTACTTAAATTTGTGAGTATAAACAAAATATTGTATAGTGTAGAAAAATTAATTCTTTCCGCAAACCCCTTTTTTCCTTCCTGGGAAATCATCATGTATTATCCAGAATTTGCCGCTGGCAGGGCTTGAACCTGGGCCCGTCTGTTTCGGAATCTGCTGTTATAACCACTGCGCTACCCTGTCACACACTAAACACAATTTTCACTTATATATGTTCCTTAGTTAGCATTTCCTTTAGAAAGAGACTATGCGACATTCTATTAGACCTGAAGTTCCAACTAAACCTTCCCCAATCTAGCATTATAGAACAGATACCACGCTACATGGGACATTTGTATTGAAATAAATATTCATATAATTAAATGAACATTTGCAATCTTGATATAAACACCTAATCGATTATGTATATACATTTGTCAGTATAAACTAAGTATTGTATAGTGTAGGAAAAGCAATTCATCCTTATTGAGAACTTTTATTTTTCTGGCATGCATTTTACTATACAGGAAATATGGCCTTCATCACAAGTAAATAAGTTATTGCTCAAGTACCTAGATGAATTCTACGAATCAAGTGTGAGATGTGAGAAAAAGACCAATAATATTTTATATAACCAATCCAACAAATCTGCAAAACTACTTTTAGTTGCATGTCCTACTGATTTCTACCTTCAACAGTCACTTTGTATAATTTTAAAATTAAATTAGATTAAAAATTCACTCAGCGTATCATGTACCGCTATCGGTTCACAAAATTTATTTCTACAACTGAGGAAAATTAAGAGGTATTCCGTTTATTTAGGTTTAAATTGATTCTTTTAAATAACTTACTCAGCATCGTTAAAATTGAACAATATTTTTTTCTGATCTTAACTCAACTTAAATATTTAACTTTACTTTCGTTAAAGTTTATACTGCAAGGCGAAAGAACATTTAAACCTTTAATTTATAAATTATACTCCAAAAATCCGGATTGAAGAAATGCACATGAGAACGCGCATAAAGTTTTGTACGAACGTCAACAATTAACTAGTTTTCATTCAGTTTAATTACAATTTTTTTTCTATTTGGTGCAAAAGAGGAATGTTGCACCATAATGTATCCCAAATGTGCGTCAACATCGCATTCCTGGCTTTGAAAAATTATCCGCATACACATATAGTTTGAGGCGACTTACCAACCTCAATAATTGCACGGCGGCTGAATTTAATAACTAAAGAGAATTTTCCCAGTGTTAAAATTAATATCACATTTAGTACATTGAGAATCAATTTCCAATTCTATCCAAATCATTCATAGTCTACAAATTCTCATGTATGTGCAGTAGCACATATATTGGACGTACGAAGAAGCAATTGATAAACAGAATCCAGCAACATTTACCACAGAAATTGATTAACAGAGGCTTGGCACCGTAAGGAAAATCAGCTATTTCCGATCATATATTGGAAACGAGGCACCCAGTCAATTTGACCAATTTATCAATTCTACATAAAGCAAAATCAGAAAAATTATTATTTATTTATGAAGCCCTTCATATAAAACAACAGGCACCTGGCCTAAATATTCAAAAGTTTCATCAACATGATATTCTAATCGACTGGCCACGAATAATAAAATTCACCAACAATTTACTAGTATCCAGGCAAGACCGAACACGCCCTCGATTACAATCAACAAACATTCAATCGGATTGGCAACAAACTGAAGAGGAAATAACAGATGCACATAGGATGACAGAAATTTACAAACAATATGAGCGTTCAACACTGCAATCTGCACTTGCGCTGTTACCAAGTGAAGGACACAATTTTGCACAATAAGGTGAAACGAAAGACTACACTCGGGAAAATAGCACTCGTACACGTAACAGCGAACAATTCGAACAAATGGTTAATTCTCAAGCCATCAATACAATAATGACCAGATCTCAGACATCACTTTGCAATACAGTGAGAAGGACCTTTACATGCTAACAGGCACACACACAGACACAAACGCATACACACTTACCAATCTGCCAAAATGAAAACACAGAATGTATATAAATGAAAGATTTTAGAACGAAGTTTAATTTTCTCGAAATAAACGGCCATTATCCACTTTGTTATTAATGTGTTTTTTCTTCTTAATTAGAAATATACTGTGTAATATTCGAAGGCAATGGACATTATATATATATATATATATATATATATATATATATATAATATACATAAATATATACATATATATATATATATATATGCATATATATATATATATATATATATATATATATATATATATATATATATATATAAGTAGATGTAGAACATTTTGACAACTTCAATCAATCTTTTAAATATTGTTTTATTAAAATTTGTCGAGATTTTTTAGAAAGACACAACATAACGAAACACGATTACGCATTGGACGAAGGAATTTCCAAAGTAATGCTAATACAGGAAAAATATTTTATTACTTTGCAGAATAGCCATCAAATAACGAAGCACGTAAACACGTTTCGCCTCAATTAGAAGTGAAAATCGGTGTGTTGGATTTTCGCAGTGTTATCATGACAAGACATCTGTTGTTATAAATCTATGTGCAACATCAATCTCATTTAAAAGAAACATGTAGCGCGACATGGGATTAGATTATTTACCTTATTTTCGGATTGCGTACCGAATTGTTTGAATCCACTGTCTTCATAATTGCGCCAAATATTTCGATCTCCGGGTATGGAGATCTTTTTTTCAAGACAAACGAGAACACATTCACACAGGCATGACGTCCGCTTATCTAGTGAGTTTTCAGTAATTGTCATTAAATCACTGTAATCTCATTTCGAAGGGTGTACACATGCAGACATATACACAAACCAATTTGACATACACCATCCTAACATTAAAAAAACAAGTTATGCTTAAGAGATCTAACAACAAGTATAAATGGGACAGTTTAAACTAATCTTTCCACTCGACATATTGATTGTCAATTAAGTGGGTGATGTGCTTGCCATTGAAAAAGATCTCCATACCCGGAGATCGAAATATTTGGCGAAATCATGAAGACCGTGGATTCAAACAATTCGATACGCAATCCGAAAATTAGGTAAAAAATCAATCTCATTTGTCCCACGACAAGTAGATATGCGCTCTGACGAGTGCCAATTCACTCTATTATTCTAATCAAGGTTTCGATCATGATATAAGCACCTAGCTCATTAATTACTTACATATATAGTATAAACTAGTATAAACTAAGAATTGTATATTGTAGAACAGGCAATTCATCCTCTAGACTGGTTTCGCATTTATTGGGAACTCATCACGTAGTTAGAGCACCAGATTCCGAAGCAGACGTACCCAGGTTCGAGCTCTGTCCGAGGCAAATTCTACCAATACGTGATGAGTTCCTAATGAGGACAAAACCGATCTAATGAATGAATTTCCATTTCTACACTATGCAATTATTAGATTATACTAACATATTTAAGTAATTAATGGGTCAGGTGCTTATATCAAGATCGCAACCTTGAATAGAATAATTGGTATCACCGCCCGCGCAACCAATGTTCGTTTAACTCTGTCAAGTGATGTAATTTACTTTAAAGCATGAAGTACATAGTATTGAAAATTTACTTCAAATATATGCCTTACTTTGCACTATTATTATTATTATTATTTTCCATTAAATAGGTAATTTTATAAATTTGTTTTCTGAGCCTCATTTATTTAAATTTGTTATTCCAGCAAAGCGTAATATTTTAATAACTTTTGAATATTTACTCTAAAATTATTTGGAGACTGGCATTTTCACATTTGCTTTTCTCCTTCGCAACAAATTCTGCCACTTATAAATATTCAATTAAATAAACTACGCGTAAATAAATAAGTTTGACGTGTGCAAAGAGAAACTGGCACTATTAATTGTACATAATTATACTAAAAAGGTTGCGCGGCTGGTGATAAACATTACTTTAATTAAGGTTGCTTCCTTGATGTAAACACCTGACGCATTATGTACATATAGTTTCAGTATAAATAAAGCATTTCATAATGTAGAAAAAGCAATCCATACAGTGTGTTAGTTTCGTCCTTATTGGGAACTCATCACGTACTGTCTGCGGAAAATTCTGAGCAGTACAAGATGAGTTCCCAATATGGATGAAAGATCGCAACCTTCATTAAAGTTAAAGACAACAGTTTTTAATTTCATTTTAGGCTAGACTCATGTTATAATTATGTGTTTTAGGTGCCGCTCAATCATCAACAATTTGTTTGATCACCGCTATTTCATGTTAAACTAGTACAAAACGCGAAATGATGTTTTTTATTAATATTTGCGAAGAAAAATGAGCAAAAAAGTAACTCACGTCTAAGCTAGCCTGATGCTCCAAAAGTCTGGCGGAAACACGTTCTCCATCGAGTGTTGTAATTGTAGATTTACCGGCCAAAATAGGAATTGAAATTAGTTGTCTTCGAGGCTGAGTGTGTGTCTCGTCTTTAGTAATATTGGCGGAATCTTTATTATCACCATTATTCTCACAATCATTCTGTTTTAAATGTGAATTTGGAATGTTTTAAAACGGGAATATAAAAAGCAGAATACGGAATAATTTAAATATCATTTTTTCTTTTTAAAAAGTTTCTTCAAAGGACATTTAAAATTTTTCGTTATAAAATTATTATTTTCAATTCGAATAGCGTAAAGTTTAATCAATTATTAATTAATAGAAAAATGCTGTAATCTGTTTATGTAAGAATTCACACTCAAAGTGAACATATAAATTTAACAATAATACAACGATTACGTGTAAATTATTAACTCACTTAAATTTTTCGTAATACATACCCTTAGACCTTTAGAAATGGCATTGCGAAATCAAATATATATTTTAGTTTTGAAAATTCAACTCTCTTTCATACCTATACTTGGCTTCCAGCACAATCACTATTAGCTTTATTCGTGAAATTTCTAAAAAGTAGATGCTACGCTGAAATGAGAGGCTCCACGCATTTTGTCAAATTATTACAAACATATACATTCTGACAGACATAAACACAATAACTTACACACTGGAATACAAAATCAGCTGAAATTACACGCACACAGAAAACTGCGAACCTATTGCTCCCCGACTATAAACCTAACTAATACGGCATGCAGTTTTGACTGACGCAAAATCTACAGATACTCAGTACGAGACAAAGAATTAATACTTGGAATTTATGTGAAATTCAAATGTGAGAGTTGTCAAACCTTGTTGCACAGTACGATCATCAAACTTAACATATACAAAATTTTCTTTTCCAGGTTTCATGATTTGCACTATAAGTTACACAATTAACAGATTGAATCTTCTTTTCATATACACGCCCTGTCAGCCTCCGTGATGGATTGTTGCTGATAGTTCCCGTCATTCAGACGACATCCACACCGTTAAAAAGTAGAATAACCTATTAAAGCACATTCCCAAAATATCTTTAAGAAACAATTTTCGGAATAGTTGCAGAGCGCTTTTGAATAGTTTATACAAAATTCGATTAAGTTCGTTTATTTACCTATCTCAGGATTTTACTAGCAGTCTTTGACGAATATAAAATTAGCTTTTTTATTCTTTTAAACGCATAGTTAATTTGTTGTGAAAATTTTTTATAAGTTTGGATAGCTGATAATGCGAATTATTTAGCGATTTCTTTCTCACATTTGCGTTGGAGGCAGCTGAACCTATTTTGTGGTGTTTCCATTTTAATAAATAAAATCAGTTTTCTTTAACAAACCTGAATAAATTTCTACAGCATGCGGATTTATTTCTATTCCTTACTTTGCTGCGGTATCTTTATTAATTCTGCAACTGAAAAATATTCAAATCATCAACACAAACTACTTAAAAACATAATCGTTCAACCTCGCAACTCTTTACAAGACTATACGCCTTCAATTATCCGTGTGAAATAGAAACATTATAAAATTCTTTGTCACTGTCGTAAGGGTAAATACAGAATATATGTTTTTATAAATACATTTTCCTTCCTCGTTTTCTTAACAGTTATAAAAAATTAAAATTTTCTACACTTTCTTAAAGGCATATTGATTCATTTATATGCGGAAAATTTAGTTCAGACTGAATGTCGCTTCAAATCATGTCACCAATTTTAAATCAGAAGCGCTTATTATATTATGAACACGTGTCTGTTCTTTAAAAAATTCTGATAAACAAATTGAAATTTCAACAATTGGTTATACTGATTTTAACAATCCTGTCGATATGTCGACGGAACTTGAATGAAAATTTAAGCATAAATAACAATTAATTATATAGTAAATCAGAAATAGCAGATTTTTCGAACATTATATATAATTACATTATATATAATGCACAATTTAGCTGTTTTGAATTTGTATATTAAGGCTAAAACTACTTTATTAGTTGCTGTCCGGAAATCACTTCTTTGAATGAGATATTTAAAGAAACTGTATTGTATGATAATCTTGCTGTTGTTGTTTCAATAAATTCCAATTTAGAAATAATGGTGAAATTAATTTAACAAATTTGGTTTTAATCAATATAACCCCTATCTTTTTCGTTAACTTTCGAAACCAGAGTAACCAGTTAACGCTAACCCTTCGTCCTATGTTGAAATGGCACTCAATCGATTTAAACCACATAATTTGCAGAACATCATGTTCAAAAGTAATTTGTTTTACTAAAATTTACGAGTTTATTTGGTCCTAATAAGTCGTTCAGGAAAGGTGTACAACACTTTTCCAATGTTGCAACTCACACTATGGAGGATGAGACGGGATTTCAAGACCAAGGAATATGTAAAAATAACGTCTACACTGGTAACACTAATTAATGACTACACTTAGTGTCATAAACTGCAAATGGAAAATGAAGATCACCTTTAACACTGAACAAAATAGGCTTCCATTCACCACATTATAAACCTAATTATGATAGCTTTCCTTGCGAAGAAAATGTACACAAATCATGCATAACAAAATAAACTTACACAGTGTTTTTGTTGAGAATAAAATTTAAACTTTTTGTCTGCGACTTAAACAGCAGCGTCGTTATTTACCTGGTCGGATTTCACTTCGAACAGAACCTGAATGACATACCAAATCAGCAGGTACACGTGAATTTACACTTCCTGTTAATGTTGACTTTAGTATATCCCTCAGGTCCTAGTATAAAAAATTTGTTACTATTTACGCGCTTACTAATTTTTAAATGAATATGTTAAATTGTGGATACCAATATTATGTAAATTTTTTCTGGAATGCCAGCTTTAATAAAATTCATAGTATCATTAACAGGTACAAAAAAAGATTTTTCAAATATAAAATCCGTTTCTCCCAAATAATCTACTCATATATCTACAAATTAAAATAAAACACACACATATATATATCCATTGTACCCTTCCTGTGTGCAAAAACAAAAATAAATTTTGCCACATACAAGACATATGTCCTTCGCATAATCTCTAAAATATCTACTAATAAACATATCTTTATATATAAATTGGAAAGCAAAACACGATAGAAATATGTGAAAATAGAGAGAGTGTGAAAACGGAAACCAATCAATTGCGTGCGTCACATCCTGTTCAAGATCAATGCCTGTACGTGCTTCGTTTGCTTGCATAAATCCGGCTGCAATATGTTTATCCATAAGGCTTCGTATGTGGCTAGCTTCATTTTGTTTTTGCATTTTGTCATTACTTTGAATGCTACGTCTGGAGAACATACGTGCGATGTTTCACTGATGTGTTGCGCAATAGCAGACGTGTATTCACCATTTGATTTAAAACAGGCGTTTAAGTTCCAATGTTCTCCCATTCGAGTAATTAACCCTCTGGTCAATCAGCCTACGTAATTTGATCGACAACTTGCACATGTATTTTAGCAAATAATATTTGATATCGAGATTAACGGCTGTTTCACTTTGATTGCTGGTAAAGGCAAGTGTGTTACCCTTAAAAACACTCGTAGTTTAGCTGCATTAAATGTGCCTGTTAATGCTGCTTCAGCTTTCTTTTGTGCCATTCGAGAAACTGCATCCCCCTAAAATGGGATGTTTAGGTAGACTGTTTTCTTTCCTGGCCCGTAATACATATGTTTCTGTTTAATTCTCCTTTTAATAATTGATTCAATTAATATTCTGGTATGTCCATTAGACATTAAATCGTTAATTGCTTCATTTTATTCATTTTCTTTTGAATCTGGACTAAACAACCCGTCAATTCTTTAAAAGCAACCACGAACTGTTGATAAGTTATATTTCAATGGCACGAAACTGCTGTAATGCAAATACTGTGCAGACCAAGTTTGTTTATGATAAATTGTTCTGTTTAATTTACCATTAGTTTCTTTCTTTAATAGTACATCTAGGAAAGGCAGACAATCATCTTTCTCGTGCTCTGACGTGAAGCCGATATTCTTATGTGCTTCATTGAAACTTTAAGCAATTTTCGTGAATGCGACCTGTTCTTAAGTACAAGAAATATATCATCCACGTACCGTATATATTGAGCACATTTACATATGTCATTCTTTAATGATGTGTTCTCTAGGTGCCCTAGAAAAATCTTAGCCAACACTGGAGATAAGGGACTTCCCATTGCCACACCATCAGTCTGTTTCTAGATGCTTCCATTATAACGAAACCGTACGTCTTTCGTGCATAATAAGTTAAGCTTGCGAAGAGTGTGATCTTGCTACGGCGATGGTAATATGTCGTATTCTACCGCTTTGGCTATAATGCCAACGGTTTTATCAATTGGAACATTTGTTAACAAAAACGTAAAATCAAAAGATACTATAATCTTGTTTTTAACATTTATATCTTGAATTTTGTTTACAAACTCAAACGAATCTGCAACCGAATAATTACCTATTAGTTTACGTAATGGTTCAATTAAACGAACTAGCCATTTAGCTAGTGCATGAAACGGAGAATTTACCATTGATAAAATTGGCCTCATAGGACAACCTCTTTTGTGTGTTTTTGGTAATCCGTACATTATTGGTGTAGATGATCCAACTGGCTTGAGCTTCTGTGCAGTGGCCTCATCAATAAAACCGGCATCTGTCAAAATCTTAATTTCATTTTTTACTTTGCGCTCCACCTTGTCTATTTCATCTGATTTATCGTCTAGACGTGTGAATTTTGTATTGTCATTTAACACGTTTTCCATCTTTTGTATGTAGTCAGATTTGTCCATTATAACTGCGCTCTTTCCTTTATCAGCGCGTAGTATTTTGATGTCTGCATTTCTGCTGATATTTCTAAGTGCATTTAGATGCTGCTTTGTCAACGCATGCTGTTCTGCGCATTTAGACGATTTCAAATGTGAAGCCTGATCAACTAGTGTAGCCTTGAACCAATTTTTATAATCAATACTGGTAGGTTCCAAGTCAGCTGTTTGTTCAAATAGCAATTCAAATGCTGCCTCAAAATCAACATCGCATTTATTAGAAGGATGTATTCCATAATTTCGGCCCATCGATAGTGCCTCCATTGTTAGCTGATCGATTGGCACTTTTGATAAGTTAAGCACACGCTTATCAAGATCGGTCGGTATTAAATCACACAAAACTCCAGGTTTTACATCTTTTTCCAATTTGTTCAAAATTCTTGCTTTATCTTTCCTCATAACTGTCGGCAAAAACATCAAAAATTTCATTCTTGCAAAAAGACTTAGTTCATCTAATACACAAGATACACACCCAATTCTTGCCTGTAGCACTGCTTCATCTTCCTTCAACTGCTCAATTTTAGAATACGCCAACCTTGTAAGATTTCTTCGGTTGACTCGTAGTTTTGACTTTCGTAAACTGCGTACCAAATCACCTGGGAACCGTAATTGTTTAATACACTGATAATAATGTTCTTTCCACAATGACGTTCTTTGCGCTCTACACTTTAACGTCACTAGTTCATCTAGTTTTCTGAAAGATTCTTTTGAAATGCGAGCTTTAATAAAATTCATTGTTCCCTTCTTGTGTGCAAAAACAAAAAGAAATTTTATCAGATATAAGAAAATTTTCTTTCTCATGGTCTTCTCAAATATCTACTAATGAACATATCTTTATATATAAATTGGAAAGCAAAACAAGATAGAAATATGTGAACATAGAGAGAGTACGAAAAACGAAAACCAATCAATTGCATGCGTCACATCCAGTTTAAACTCAATGCCTGTACGTGCTTCTTCTGCTTGCATAAATCCGGCTGCAATATGTTTATCCATAAGGCTTCGTATGTGGCTAGCTCCATTTAGTTTTTGCATATAGTAATTACTTTGAATGCTACGTCTGGAGAACATACGTGCGGTGTGATAGAGCCGCATTTCCATGGGGACGAATAAGAACTCAACCCGATCAAAAACAAATCAAAATTGGAAATTGTGATCAATCGGATCTTTGTGAAACTGCCGTGCAAAGCTACTACCCTGCGTACGCAAAACGACTGCAATTGGAATAACAAATTGCGAATAGCAAACGTGTAATCACAATTTAATTTAAAACAGGCGTTTAAGTTACAATGTTCTTCATATATATATATATATATATATATATATATATATATATATATATATATATATATATATATATATATGTTGAAGGGAGAAACAAAACAGAAAATTTAAATGTAGAGAGAGTGTGTAATAAGGTAAAATCCTTTCAACTGCTTGTATCAACTCCAATTCTAGCTTATTGACTGAACACTTTTTTTCTGATTGCATAATTCAGACTGCAGTTTATCTATCCACGAAGCTTCATATTTAGTAAACATAGTTCTGTTATTGCCACGTTTGAAGAACATACGTGTGAGATTTCAACTATATGAGGCTAAATTGCAAACTTGTGTTCACCATTTGATTTGGAACTGGCGTTTAAGTTGCATTGTACTACCCTGCGAATAATTAACTGTCTGTTAGATCGGCCAACAAAAGTTGGTCGACAATTTGCGCATGTATATTGATAAATACCACTTGTGGTCGACATTAACCTCTGTTTACTTTTAATTGCTCGAAAATACAAATGTGTTAACTTAAATAACACCCGTATATTAGCTGCATTAAATGTGTGTGTTTATGCTATTTCAACATTCTCGTGTGCTATTCGGGAAACGGCGCCCAACTAAAATGTGAAGTTTTGGTAAATTTCTTCCTTTTCTGCTCCTTAATACATCTATTTTTTTGATTTTTTTCTTTTAATAATTGATTAAATTAATTTTTTACGATAGCCCTTAGACATTAGATAGTACTATTTGACTTAGCATATTCGTCGCCATTTGGATATGGGCAGACCACTCTGCCAATTTTTGAAAAACAGACGCGGACTGTTGATATATTATATTGAAAAAGCGCAAAACTGCTATAATGCAAATACTGTGCAGACCAGGTTGATTTATGGCAAACTGTTCATTTTAATTTACCATCAGCATCTTACTTTATTGGTACAAAATACCGTAAGTATTGTGCAAATTTACTAATGTCACTCTTCTATGATATGTACTCAGGTTGGCCTAGGAAGATCTCAGCCAACCCTGGAGGTAGAGGCTCACATTGCCACACCATAAAATTATTTATGGATGCTTTCATTAAAACGGAACTGTACATCTGTCGTGCATATTAAGACAAACAATGGAGATTGTATAATTAAGCGAAAATTGGTTACGCGGGTGGTGATAACAATTATTATAATCAAGGTTGCGGTCTTGATATTATCACCTGACCCATCAATTACTTACATATGTCAGTATAAACTAAGAATTTTATAGTATAGCAAAGGCAATTTATCCAATAGACCGGTTTCGTCCTTATTGAGAACTCATCATTTACTGGCCACAATTTGCCGTGGACAGGACTCGAACATAGGCACGTCTGTTTCGTAATCTGGTGATCTAACCACTGAGCCATCCTACCGCAGTGAATGAATTGCCTTTTCTACACTATACAATTCTTAGTTTATACTGACATATGTAAGTAATTAATGGGTCAGGTGCTAATATCAAGACCGCAAACTTGATTATAATAATGGAGATTGTATTATTTTTCAGTCTACACCTTTCAATTTAATTTCAATTTTTTCTTCAATTGGAACATTTATATACAAAGATTTAACATCAACAGAAATCAAAATCTTATCTTGAACACTTTTATCACGAATTCTATTAAAAAAACTCCAAAGAGTTGGCAACAGAATAATTAGGTTGTGTCATGCCTCCTCTATATGGACTAACAATTTAGCCAATACGAGAAACGGCGAACTGGACATTGATAGTATTGGTCTCCAAGGGCAACATCTTTTGTGCTTTTTTGCTATATCGCACATTATTCGTGTGGAAGTTCCAACTGATGTGCATTTTTATGCAACGGCCATATCAATTAAACCTGTATTGGTTAAGAGTTTAGTTCATTTATTACTTTACGTTCAACTTTATCTTTTCTATCTGATGTATACCCCAAACGCTGTGTATTAAGCGTTGTCATTCAATACATTCTCAATCTTTGGCATATGGTCCAAATTGTCGATTAAAACAATGTCTTTGCTTTAAATAGCTTGATGTATTTTGAGGCCTGCATTTCTACTAATATATTCAAAAGCATTTATAAATTGCTTCATTGATGAATGCTGATCTGCACATTTGAATGATGTCCGATTTGAAGTCCGATAAACTTAATTAGCTTCAATCTAATTTTACAATCAATGCATGTATGTTCTAATAGTAACTCAAATGTTTCCTCAAAATCAATTTTGCTTTTATTTGCATATGAATTCCATAATTACGACCCATCAATGTTGCTTCTACTGTTAGTTGATCGGTTTTTATTTTTCGTAATTTATGCACACATTTATTAATATCAGTCGGTAATTAATCACACAAACCTACAGGTTTAAAATCATTTTCTAATTTCTTCAATATCATTGCTTTGCCTTTCTTTACAACAGCTGGCAGAAACATCCGAAATCGCATTCTTGCAAAGAGGCAACTCATCCAATACACAAGATACAAAACCGATTCTTGCCTGTAACACGGCTTCATCTTTTTTAAATGCCCAGATCTGGAAAACACAACCCTTCAAATATATATTCAATTAAACCGCAGTTTAGACTTGCGCAAACTGCGCACCTAATCTTTTGGGAACTTTAATTGCTTAATTTATTAATAAATATGTTCTATTTTAACAGCATAATATGCGCAAGCTGTCGACCAACTTACGTAGATCGATAGATTAGACGGCTAATTACTCCTATGAAAGAACATTGGAACTTGACCGCTTGTTACATATCAAATTTGGAAAACACGTCTGCAATTACGCAACATATTATCAAAACCTCATAATTATGTCCCACTTACGTCGCATTAATGAAAAATAGGATTACAGAAATAATTAAACACCATATAACACTTAGTGGACACACAAAATGCATCCTTATCTATACAAGCAACTAAAGCATATTCGGGCAAAGAGTTCGAACTTGATGTGATGCACGAAATTTATTGTTTTTCCCTTATTTCACATTATCTTCCCATTCAATTTTTATGCTTTTTCCCCTCCAATATATATATATATATATATATATATAAAATGTGAAAGGAACATTTATTAAACCTGGTAAAATTTATTTACAAATCTGTATATGAAAAGGATAATATGAATCTAATTATTTTGCTTTATTGAATGATGTCATGATTACCACCAACTATCAAAACTGGAATCAGCAAAGCATAAGGTTTTGCTTAAGTAACAGGTGTTCTGAATGTTTGACATTACTGGTTTGAAATATGTATTGTATAAAGATTTGTCTTTAAAGTTGCATTACCTAAAATTTTATGGGGTTGAACTTACTAATACCTTAACAACCGTTCGTAAAGAAGTTTTCAAAATTCAACAGTAGTGCGGCTCCTAATGATGAGTTGCTAGTCAGCACAAAACGGATGTGAACACGAGAAGATACCTTTTGCTCATACTGATTTTATCATGTCTGTCCGGTCCCATTTAAAATCATTTATTACTGATACGCCATGTCTGATATAAAAGTACATATAAGTTAGCTCATTGCGACCAAAATATATAAATATTCTGTCAGATATATTGACAAGAGAGTTATTTTCATGAAATATTTCATGTCAAATTGAGCCTTTTTAATCTTTTAACCTTGAAAATTCTCTATAAGTAGAATGTTTAATAGAGCACTATGCGTTTATATATTTAAAAGAACATTGGTTGTGCGGGCGATAATTACTTACATTTGTCAGTATACACTAAGAAGTGTATAGTGTAGAAAAGGCAATTCATTCAGTAGACTGGTTTGGACATTATTGGGAACTCATCATGTACTATCTAGAATTTGCCGCGAACAAGGCTCGAAGCAGGTAACATCTGCTTCGGAATCTGGTGCTCTAACCTCTGAGCCACCTTTAGCCATTACTAAGTACATAACGGAAAATTGTGTGAAGTGTAGTGTGCAGCAGGATGGCTCAGTGATTAGAGCACTAGATTCCGAAGCAGACATGCCCAGTTTCAAGCCGTGTCCGTGGCAATTTCTGACCAGTACATGATGTGTTCCCAATAAGGACCAAACCGGTCTACTGTATGAATTGCCTTTTCTACACTATACAATTCTTAGCTTATACTCACATATTTAAGTAAATAATTGTTCAGATGCTGTTATCAAGACCGCAAACCTTATTATGCATTTGCTTGCCAGACTGTTTGTAAACTAAGTTGGATTGTGCGCCTAACACTCATATTATTAGCGGTTATGCACGAAATTTTTTAAGATATGTATAAAGCTGATGATATAATAAAATTTTCCGTGAATGATTGTAGTATCTATAAAAAACCTGTTCATATTAATTTACAAAATAATATGAAGAGGCATTAAAGCGCATAAGTGATAGGATGCGTTCCGCTTCGGCTTTGACATATCTTACAGCTGACAGAGTTATGATTATATACAACACCAGACTTCCTATACCTAGTGAGAAAGATAAGATTCCACTGCGTTCTGCATCTAAGGTTATCTATAATTCGAATTGACACTGTGGTGAAACCATATAAAGGCATATGCATTAAAAGATTGAATTCACGCTTGGCCGAGCTCATACCAACCTGCGTGGTGCAAAATAACATTTTTGTTGCACATACGTCTATAACTAAACGTGCCACGTCCTGCAAAAATTGTGACACGCCAACAAAGCGCATTTCAGTTATAATAAAATCTGAGTAAGTTAATATGCTTCCCTATTTTGAAAGCTATTTCAATAAATCGACTTTGCCAGAATTTTGCAAGAAAAAAATATTTTTCGTGCATTGGCTTTAGCATGGGGCTTTCAAGACCCCATGAAATAAGAGCTTATATACGTTTCCCATTTTCAACATTTTGGACTAATATATATATATATATATATATATATATATATATATATATATATATATATATATATATATATTTCAGTCTTTGTTTTGCGCAATTTAGACCACTCCTTTTGTGTAACGTCATTTGGAGTGTCATCGCTTTCATTGTAATTGTGTCCGTAATTGATGTGTGTGCCAATTTTTGCGAAACGTAGTTCATTTTTGAAGGCCTGTTATTTATGTCTTTGTTCCAGTCCAATTTAATTTCTTTTTGAATTATTTTCTGCACGTTTAAGCAGAGCTTTAGCTTATTAATTGCAATAGCCTCAAAAGCCAGAAGCATTTTTTCCATTTTTGTCTTGTACAAAACAGAAAAATTGTTTCTACTAACAGCATGACCTGTGAGTAGTAAACGCTCGCAAATAGCTTATTTTTGTGCAGAAGCTGCACCCCTCTTTAATAGTTTTTGAGGGAGATGCTGATTTACTCTAGTTTCAAATATATACATATATATATATATATATATATATATATATATATATATATATATATATATTCTATATTATGTCCATTACCATCGAATATTATACAGAATATTTATAATTAGGAAGAAATAACACATTAATAACAAAATGGATAATGGCCATTATTTTCGAGACTACAAAGCTTCACTTTAGAATCTTTCATTATTACACATCCTGGGTTTATATTTGATTATGCGGATGGCAACAAATCTGACTTGGTATTACTTCTATATCTTGTTTGGACTGATTACTAAGTAAATATGCGTACGTCTCTGTCTGTGTACCTGTTTGCATATAAACGTCCTTCTCACTGAATTGTAAAGTGATGTCTGAGATCTAGTCAGTCCTGTATTGATGGCTTGAGAGTTAACCAACTGTTCACATTGTTGTCTGTTACGTGTACGAATCTTATTTTGTAGTGTGTAGTCTTTCGTTTCCCCGAATTGCGCACTTTTGTTTTCTCCAATTGGTAACAGCGCAGGGGCGGATTGTTGTGTTAAATGCTCATAATGTTTCGAGATTTCTGTCTCAGTATTTGCAGATATTTTCCTCCTTTAATTTTTTGCCAAACCGATCTAATGTTTGTTGAGTCTGGTCGAGGGGGTATTTGGTCTTGCCTGGATGCTATTAAATTGGTTTTGGATTGTGTGATCCATGGTCAATCGATTAGAATATCATGTGGATGACACATTTAAATATTTAGGCCAGGTGTTTGTTGTGTTATATAAAGGGCTTCATAAATATAAAATAATTTTTATGATTTGGCTTTATGTAGAACTGTGAAATTGGTCAAATTGACTGGTTGCCCCAATTCATATATATGATCGGAAATAGCTGATATTCCTGACTGTGCCAAGCCTCCTTTTAAGCAATTTCCGCGTAAATTTTGCTCGAATCTGTTAATCAATTGCTTCTTCGAACATCCAATTTATGTAATTAAACGAACATTGGTTGCGCGGGTGGTGATAACAATTATTATAATCAAGGTTGCGGTCTTGATATAAACACCTGACCCATTAATTACTTAGATATGTCAGTATAAACTAAGAATTGTATAGTGTAGAAAAGGCAATTCATCCAGTAGACCGGTTTCGTCCTTATTGGGAACTCATCAAGTACTGGCCAGAATTATGTGCCAACGTACAGATATGAGAATCTGTAGACTTAAAATGATTTGTAGAGAATTGGCAATTGATCTTTGGAATCCAACGTTATGATCCTCTGTTTGCTTAATATGATATTAACAGTATTAATGTTAACTTCACATTTAGCACACAGAGAATCATGAGGTTGGATTCCAAAGATCAATTGCCAATTCTCTACAAATCATTTGAAGTCTACAGAATGCAGCAAAGTTTACCGCATAGATTGATTAAAAAAGAATTGACACAGTCAGGAAAATCTGCTATTTCCGATCATATACTGGAAAGGGGCACCCAGTAAATTTGACCAATTTCTTAATTCTACATAAAGCAAAATCAAAAAAATTATTATATATTTATAAAGCCCTTTATATAAAACAACAATCACCTGGCCTAAATATTAAAAAGTTTCATCAACATGATATTCTAATTGATTGGCCACGAATCACACAATCCAAAACCAATTTACTAGCGTCAAGGCAAGACCAAACACCCCCTCGACCAGACTCAGCAAACATTCGATCGGATTGGCAACAAACTGAAGGGGGAAATATCTGCACATACTGAGACAGAAATTTCGAAACAATATGAGCATTAAACACAGTAATCCGCACCTACGCTGTTATCAAGTGGATAGAACAAAAGTGCGCGATTCAGAGAATCGAAAGACTACACTTGGCAAAATAATATTCGTACACGTAACAGCCAACAATGTGAACAGTTGGTTAACTCTCAAAACATCAATACAAGAATGACCAGATCTCAGACATTACTTAACAAAACTGCGTGAAAGAACTTTACATGGAAACAGGCACACAGACAGAAACACACGCATACTTACTTACTAATCAGTCCAAACAAGATAGAGAAGTAAAACTAAGTAAGATTTGTTGCCACCGACAAAATAAAATGAAAACCCAGGATGTATATAAATGAAAGATTCTAAAGTGAAGTTTTGTAGTCTCGAAATAAATGGCCATTATCCACTTTGTTATTAATGTGTTTTTATTCCTATTTTGAAAAATACTGTGTAATATATATATATATATATATATATATATATATATATATATTTATCAGAAATTAGTTGAATAGATTATGCAAAAGCGCGACTGTGTAATTTTAGATGTATTTATAACTGCATTCGGGTAATAGTAGTTTTGTGTGTTCGAAGTAAAACTGTCCCACAAGTATCTTAGTTAAATGTGATACAATCAATGACAGTTCAATAGTATAACTTATAAACATGCGGCGAAATCTGTGGGAAGTTAATGGTCGAGAGAGCATAGAAATTGTGCAGCCGAAATTTCCAGTCATGCGCAATAATTGACGAGTTCCTAATAAGGACGAAACTGGTATACTGGATGAATTGCCTTTGTTACCTGATGCGATTTGTAGTTTATGCCGAAAACATATACAAAATCAAAATCCTGTCATTAGTCATTAATTATATATATATATATATATATATATATATATATATATATATATATATATAATTGTGTAAGATTCCGCGGAACCACTGACCCACACGAAAATTTCTACCACCAGAAATTTAATTCGTCCAAAACAGGACTTTTAAGAGTAACACGTTTCCGTGTTGAAGCTAGGACGAGCTATATAAAGCACAATTTGGCTTTGTACTTTTTCGTTTTAATGTTCATGCCATTTTACGCTTCATGTGCAAACTATTCTAGCTATAGTAAACTTTTTTAATCGATTATTTGAAAAAAATAAAATTAAAATTTTTGTCCAATTCCAAAGGACTTGCTTAAATTTACAACTAAGAAATGCATTTGCACTGATTGGAATTTAATAGGACAAAAGACGATTCAAACAATGTACCATAGAAAGGCAATAAAATTGAAACATTGATGTAGTTAACACAACATTTAAATAAAATGTAATCAAAAAGATACGAACTAAGTTAAAATAATTGTTAAATTTTTAATTGTAGAATTGTCCCGATGGAATAACCCTTTGGACGCTTCGGCTTAAATAATTTATTAATTTACAAAACGTTGTAAGGTAAACCTTTATTAAAATAGTGAGCTCAACATCGTGTGTACGCAATTATTTAAAAACAGGATAAAAGAATTTCTGAGTGCAAGTAAATGTTTGTGTGTAAAAACAAAATTTCAATTGTTAAACAAACATTGGTCGTGCGGTTTAAGGAAATGCCATATAGGCTTCATCTAAAGATAACTCCATCAAAGATAAATTACCTAGGATATAATTGAACATTGTGTGTAGTGTGTGGCAAGTTGGCTCAGCGATTAGATCAACAGATTCCGAAGCAGACGTACTTTTGTTAGAGCCTTGTCAACGGAAAACTGTGGACGGAATGAGATGGGCTCCCAATAAGACCGAAACCGGTTTACTGCAGGAATTGCCTTTACTGCATTATCCAACGCTTAGTTTATACTGCCCAAAGTATGCCTATAATGGGACCGTTTTTTTATCAAGTTAAATTAAGAGTTTTTTTTATAGTTTTATCTGGCGTTCATTGTTGTGTTTTAAAGTATATCGATTTTAAGGAAATGTGATGTAAAAAACGCAAAAAGGTAAACGAAAAGCATTATTTACTGCAACTAGCACAACGTTACCTACCTGCCGAGTATTTTCATCTTGGCAACGAGTTTTTTTGATTGCCTGACCGCCAACATCGTGATTAGGTGATTTTTGGTGAGACGCGTCACATGAGCATTCTGAAAAATCACTATTTCTAAAGGACGCTGGCGGTGGATGTCCAGCGCATTGACAGTTTGACGTAATATCTGCTTCATTGGTAAATTCTTTTGAGAAATAATCAACGAAATAGTAAAATATTAAGAATATATGTCGAATTTAACATGATAGGCGCATTTCTTCAAGTTTGAATTCAATTAGAAAGAAAGAAGTATACAATAAACATTAATTTAAAAATTCGACATGTCATGTATCAAAATGTTTCTTATGGTTAGGCCAAATATGCCAACTAAATTTAATATAAATTTCATCGTGAACTTAAAAAAAGTTGGATTTAAATAAATAGATATATAAAGCAGTCTTCGATTAGCAATTTTAAAGATATAAGAAGAAAAATCCGCCTTTTTTGAATGAACATTTGCAGTTATTTTCAATCATAAGAAGAAATGCAATTATGTATTAGGTCCTGCGAAGTTCGTAACAAACTAGTTCAAAGTTATCCAGACGGATATACAAAAGTCAGCATTAACGAAAGCCATAATCTCATGTTCACATCCGTTTCGTGTTTACAGGCAATCCATCAGTAGCAGCCGGTATTACTCTCTTTACACACTATCTATTTTGGTGAGTAATGTTAAACAACTGGACGGTACCATCTCCTACACAGATGTGTAAATCATCAGTAGTGAAGTTAACTTCATATAAAGTCTTCGACAATGCGACTTCAAAGTCAACTCACTTATATATATATATATATATATATATATATATATATATATATATATATATATATATAATATTTACCAGAGCCTGTAAACAGTAAAAACACTATGATTGCCTAGTCGGTACATGGTACAAACACTATGGTTTTCGTTTCGGTATATGGTAACAACACAATGAATTTCATAGGATGCCAAATTTCACAAAATTTTAGGATTACAACTACATCTGAACACATGTTTGTCAAACAGATCCAAACACTCTGGCTTTGATCGATATCAATTTTTAGTTTTCGCTTTAATTAAAAGATGATTCTATTAAATGTAGAAGTGTTATATAAAATTTTCGGTTTTCGTTTTAATTAAAAGATGATTCTATTAAATATAGAAGAGTTATATAAAATTCGTTGTGGAGAAATAATAAACACGCAATTATATATAATGTCATGCGCGCCTAGTAAAAAATTAGTTCAGTTGTGACCAGAAGTATAAACCAATGACAACATGAACGGAACGTGGAATCTCATGTTTCGTAATCTCGTTTCGTAATTACTGGCGACTCATCAGTTGGAACCGGTATTACACCCTATTCCCACTTTATATTTGGTTGAGGTACCGTCTAATTTTACAACATTCCTCATCAAAGTATACAATAGGTTTTTGGTGTAATACCAACCCCTACTGATGAGTCGCCAGTAAGTACGAAACGAATGTGCACAGGAGATTATACCTTTCGTTCGTGCTAAATTTTCTTTATCCTTATGATCTCATTTGAACTAATTTGTTGCAAGGTTTGCAGCACATAACACATAATTGCATATATATTAGTTCTCCACAACAAACAATATCTTATCGTTCTAAATTTAATTGAACTGAAAATTTTAATTTGTGTATTTACGTATTATCGTAAAAATTTGTCCGCTTTTCACAATAAAGATACTCTTATTTATTCAATACTATTCTTTTCAATGGCAATGGATCGCACAAAGAAGAATAATATTTGAGGTTAAGATGATAAGTAAAAAAATATTGTTGGTATCAGAATAATTTGGTTAAATATGGCGAATTCAAAGTGTTTCTTTATAACAATTATAAATTTTTTCTAATTGCTGGTAGTGGTGGTGATTGTGTTCGTGACGACAGCTAGGGGACCGGTTTTAGTAAAGATGATGATTTTGTTGTTTTAATAGATTTCATAATATAAATAACGATAATGGAAATGTAATGGTTAGAATTATATAACGTTTCTGGTAATGATGTAGATCGAGTAACGTTAATTTTATTGTTAATTGTGAGTTCGATAAGGATGATTGATAAAATTAAAAAACAAAACAAAATGATAAAGGCGAGGTTGTTGGAGATGAAGTTGATGATCATTATGATTATTCTGACGATTTTGGGTGTAGCATAATAAGGATAAACAAATAAAATAATAATAATAATAATAATAATAATAATAATAATGCTTATAATTATAATAATAATAATTATAATAATAATAATAATAATAATAATAATAATAATAATAAATAATAGAGTGGAAATTGGTGAAACTGATTTTGTTGATGATGATGGTGTCGCTGATATTGGAGATGATGAATACGATGATAACTACAATAATGTAGTCTTTATAAATTTGGTATTAATGATTTTGACATGGATGATTATGTTGTTAATTATTTAGATCATGGCGGGATTGGGGAGGGAAATGACGAATACAATAATAATGATGATAATTTTAAAGATAAAGATAATTAAAATGGTCGTGTTGATTTTTGTGGCATTATTATTCTTGAAGCTTATTGTGGTAATGTTGATATTTGTAGTTTTTTTTATCTTAGCGACGATAAATTTTAGGACAACGAAAGTGGACCGCATACCAAATTAAATACGCACAAATGTTTCAAAGATGCACATTTCGACATCTGTCGAGATTTCAAGGATTAAAATTTGGTACTGTAGTCTGTCATTAAAGTTAGAAAATAATTGTGCGTTAATCGATATCGTCAAAAGGCAAAAAAACATAACCGTAAATCTTTGTTACTGTGCGTTATAAAATTTTTCCATAAAAGAAAAGTATTTTTTTATTGTTTACAATTTTTCAAGATTACATTTACATATTTGTGCCTGCATCGATTTTAAACAAACCGAAACATCTTCTTAGTGCTCTGTTTTTCCATGTCAACCTCTAATGAACAAACGTTTGCGCGTTTGTGAAATGGCGACTACTTGTATTTAAAATATCTAACTAATATTTGTATGGAAGCTAGTATCAATGGTCTGAAGTTAATGATAGACCGTAGAACAATTAATGAAAATTATTTGTGTTGCTAAAAATAATTTGGGGCTCGGAATTGAAAAGACTAATGAATGCGCCTACAAGGTGATTAACAATTATTTTTATTTCGATGATGACCATTAATTTTTAAAAAAATATTATCAATAAAAATAAATATGTTCTTTTTAATTAAGTAAGTTTCCTTTTAGTTGGAACATTGTAAACATAAAAAATTTGCAGCTGAATAACCAATTTTATTGAGAACTCCAATGTCATTAATTGAAATTAATAATGAAAAACGTTATTAATTGTTTATTTATGGGGAAAAAGTTTATGTTTTAATAAAGAAGAATCAATAATTGAACACAAATTAGGCATAAAATTATAATCTAGTATTTAAATTCTTTGTATTCGCCTGACAGGTAAGCTATAAAAAGAAATAACTAGAGCATGAAAAATATCTATGTTGTAAATCCTAGAAATAAAAAAATCTTTAAATAAACCTTTGGAGTCAGATTTACAGATGCGAAAGTAACACAAAAATTGTTTTCAATTTGTATCACGCTTAATGAAAAATAAAACGTGCTGTTGCAAAGCACCTACGCGTTTTGCTGTTTTTGGTCCCCCGCAGGGCACAACTGAAGATCAAATTAATTGGACGAAACTGAAATTTACATGGTTAATATTATAAAATTCTAATATTCATCTAACTTCCAAAAACTGGTATTGTTACAAATTGTGGCTATACTACATTTTAAATCTTGAGTATAACTATTGCTTAATAATCCCATGATGTATACAATATTCAGTATAGAAAAAGCACTATTTAAGATAGAATAGACAGGTTGGCGATAGTAGATAGATTAGCAGGCATCATAACAAACTTGCCCCAGTTCGATCTCTGTTCGCGGCAAAATTCTATACAGTGCTTAAAGAGTTCTCGATAAGGACGAAACCGATCTACTGTATTAATCACCTTTGCTACCATACAAAATATTTTTCATTAAATATAATGTATGTATTTAATAGGACTTCATTAAAATAATTTTTATCTCTACTCACGAAACAAATCATTGTTTAATCGCTATATTAGTTTATTCCTCGAACTTTTAATGAATTATAGACCGATATATATATACCGACATAAATATTCGAAATATTTCCTAAAAATAATGAACTAGGAATAATCATGGGTTAGTCACAATACATAACAGGTAATAGTGGTAACAGTTTCATAATCATCTAATAACCTGAGAAACATGATAAGTAAATCGATTTGTTTTTCAGGTATGATATATACATTTATGAACAACAGCATTATTCTTCTACTTGACTTACTTAGACAATTTAGACATATAAGAAAAATGAATATTGTTGGCTTGGTAATGATAGTTAGCACGTAGAAATACAACAAATCGGATAATAAAAATCTCTTAGTTTTTTATGGATTGGCAATTTTGAATTCAATTAAAATATTTAAACGGGAATTAAAGTTTCGAAAAGGAATTACTTGTTACATTTCTGTATCTATTTGCATAGGTTCCTTGCGGAGTGTTGTAATTTGTAATACTCAGTTTCGCTAAAAAGCACCAGTTCTTCACAATATTGCGAATATTTTTCTTTTATTAGACAATTTTAAATATTCATATTGTGACTCCTCTTTTAGTATTTACTTATTAGTTCAACGAAACTTACAAATTTACAAGCTCTAGTTAATTTGCCGTATTCATATAATTTTGCGGTCATTTAAAAATACACCATTAAAGAGAATAAGTGTTAAAAGTATGTAGGTTTGCCTAGAGGAATTTACATTAATCACTTCAGTTTCGCAAATATGAAGGCACGTGCGCAGTTAATTATACGTAATAGATTATTTTTCCGTTCTAAATGTACCTATATACGTACACAGGCGTGGCGTATGCCTATCTATTGAATCGTCAATATGTCTTATTATATAACCGTTATTTCATTTGGATGAGTGCACACGAGCAAACAGATGCACAAAACACAAACATGTCACAAACCTATCTGTTGAAAAAGTCATTTCGCTTAAGAGATCAACCAATGAGTATAACTGATGCAGGTTATACTAAATTTAGCACTTCAATTAATAATTGTCTAATTGGTAGGAAGTGCTTACCGTTGATAGAGGTTTCGCAAAGATTAAGCCGAAATATCCGGAGTAAAAATAGAAGCAGATGTTTGGTGTATAGAATTTGTTGCATGAAAAATCGTCGAAAATGCAACTTTAAAGCAATCTAACAAAAAATAATATTAACCTTGTCTGCACTTGTCACAGACACAACAGTTTTTGAAATACCAAGCTTGCAAATGGTACCAAACCAATACTTTTCAGGATTGACTACATTTCACCATAATTCAGAATAACAACAATTACTGAACAGCAATTACACCATCAAATCCACAGAATGACGATCGAGTCAGTCATCAACTTTCGTGGTTATCATGGCATCGTTCAATGAATCATATAGTGGCTACATATTATTTTGTGCCGGAGAACTAATTTATATGTAAATATGCTGCGGGTCTTTCGTAGGCATTCACAAACCAGTTCATACAAATCCAGAAGTATATACCCAAGACAAAATAAACGAATGGTATAATACTAAGTACACACTCGCTCATTAGTAGGAGCCGGTACTACGCACTATACCAACTACGTATTTATTCAAATAATGGTGGACATGTGGGCGATAGACTTACTATACGAATTTGTATTCAAATATAACAAAACTATTTAAATCAAGGTTTCGAATTTGATAAATTCACCAATTCTCTCTCTCTCTCTCTCTATATATATATATATATATATATATATATATATATATACTCACCGGACAACATTGAAGTAGAGCTAAATTTGCTTCGCGAAGCGTTGAGAAATAATGGCTATCCGGACTGGTTCATCGAATACAACTTGAGGCAACGCAACAAAATCGAGGCCAATTTGGAGGAAAAAAAATTCCCCAGAGAGTAACGCTTAGTGTTCCCTTTGAAGGTGATCTTCCAGCGGAAATCTTCAAACGAAAAGAGTGACTAAAACACAGTTTCCATCAATACAGGTTAGAGTGGTTTTCAACACAACAAAACTGATGTGCACGAATGAAAAAGATAGCCTCTCTGTGACGTCAACACCTTTGTCTGTATACAAATTTCTATGTACCTGAAACGCTCAGTACATCGGCAGATCAAAAAAGAGGCTCGAAACTAGAATAAATCAGCATCTCCCTCAAAAACTATTAAAGAGGGGTGCAGCTCCTGCACAAAATCAGCAATTTGCGAGCATGTACTACTCACAGGTCATGCTGTTAGTATAAACAATTTTTCAGTTCTCTACAAGGCAAAAACAGAGAAAATGCTTCTGGCTTTTGAAGGTATTGCAATTAATAAGCTGAAGCCTTGCTTAAACGTGCAGAAAATAATTCAAAAAGATATTAAATTGGACTGGAATAAAGACATAACAGACATGCCTTTAAAAATAGCCAACGCTTCGTCAAATACTACACATATATCAATTACGGACGCAATTACAATGAAAGCGATGACATACCAAATGACGTTACGCAAAAGAAGTGGTCTAAATTGCGCAAAAGTAGTGGTCTAAATTGCGAAAAACAAAGGCTTACATAACGAAAAGGAGATTGGTTATGACAAATGTACAGTGGGATTGGATGAACGAATATACTAACGAATCCAGAACAATGGCTGTAGATACTGGTAGAAATAAGATTTATTAATAAATGTTATTCCATGGAGTACGTTGTTTTGTTCTTATATATATATATATATATATATATATATATATATATATATATATATATATATATATATATATATATACATAAACCAATCATATTATACAAGATAGTCAATTCATTGAATAGACCGGTTTTTACCTTATTAGTAACTATTCAAGTACTGTCCAGAATTTGCCGCGGACAGGTAAACGATTAATTCATAGTCAGTGTCTCTATCCATGGCGCCACTCTCCCGCGCAATAACCACAATTTTCAATTGTATACCAACGTATTTGTTTGGACAAACTTCCATTCAGATGGAGCTCTGCCGTGTTCATTTAAACCTTATGTTCAAACTACCCACCCTCATCTGTCATTTTAGAAAAGCCATTACACTAGCATGGAAATGGTAATGAAATAAGGATTTCAATAATATAAAAATCATTGATTGCGTGGAAGAAACCGCTGTACTGGTTGAATTACCTTTGCTACATTATATAATTCCTAGTTTATACCGTCATATATATATATATATATATATATATATATATATATATATATAATTGGTTTTTTGTTTACATCAATATTGCAAAGTTGTTTGAAAAAAATGATGTTAACACTAACGCAATTAATAATTTCTTAATCAAGTAAATCTTCAATTCAATAACACATTCCCAAGTAGCGCGATATCTGTTATGTAATTAAAATTTACAGATGGTTGATCGGAACTTTTTGTCTACATAAATGCCATTTAAGCTCCATCCGAAGGAAATGCTAATCAAAAATCTATTTTTAATTTATAACTGAAAGTTGTGTCAGCGCGCGGCAGGGTGGCATGGTGGTTAGTGCAGCAAATTCTGAAGCAGACGAGCCCAAGTTTGTGACTTAACCGCGGCAAATTCTGGGCAGTATGTGATGAGATCCTTATTATGACGAAACCGGTCTGCTGGATGAAATGCGTTTTCGTTCGTTTATACTGTCAAATGTATGTTCATAATGGGTAAGTTGTTTATATCAAGTTCGCGAACTGGACAAAAGTTAGCTTTTCGAAATATTATACTAGTAAATATTTTTTTATGTTTATAAACGGCAAATTTACCAAATGACTCATATTTATCCAGTAGACCGACTTATTTATTTGGAATTTATCACGTACTGTCCAGAATATTCCGTGGACAGGGTTCGAACCTGGGCTCGTCTACTTCGGTATCTGTTACTCTAACCACTGAGCCACCCTGCAGCAGTATTTGATGAGTTCCCAATAAGAACGAAACCGGTCTACTGCAGGAATTGCCTGTTCTACACCATACAGTACTTAGTTTATACTGGCAAATACTCGTAATTTATGAGTGAGATGTTTTTATCAAGATCCCAGCCTTGATTGAATTAATTGTTATCACCGCCCGCGCAACCATTGTTCTTTTAATTATATAAATGTTCATTTCAATACCACTTCCACATGTAGTTTGCTGTCTGTCCTATAATGACAGATTGGGGATAATTGTTTGGAACTTCCAGTCTAGAGAGATGCGATATTGGCTTCACATAAAGGAAAGGCTAACCAAAAAATATTAGTAAGTATAAAATTGAAAATTGTGTGTATTTTGCAGTAGAGTTTCTCAGTGCTTAGAGATCCAGATTCCAAAGCAGACGTACCCGGGTTTGGGCCCTAGTCCCAAATAATTCTCGGCAGTACGTGATGAGTTCCAGCTAAGGACGAAACCGGTCTTCTGAATGAATTGCCTTTTCTAAACTATACAATGCTTAGCATATACTGACAAACGCTTATACATATTGGGTCTGGGGCTTATATCAAGATCCCGTCCTTATTAAAAGTAATCGTTATCAACGACCGCCTAGCCAATGTTTTTAAATTATATAAATGTTAATTTCAATAACAATTCCTCATGTAGCATCGAGTCAGTTCTATATTGATAGTTTGGGGATGGTTAGCTAGAACTACAATTTTAAAGAGATGCCATATAGGCTCCTCTTAAGGGAAAGGCTAATCAGGAAACTACAGGTTTATTCAATCGGATTGGAGATTGTACCGTCATATTTTCCCACATTCCTCATCCAAAAATATTGTGAGTAAACGGCCCAATACCGGCTCCTACTAATAAACAGTTGTAATTCACAATTTTACTGAATTTAAGCATATGTTGAAATCCATCTTGTTGGTATCATGCGCCAACTCAGCAACAATAGTAGTAGTACCAAGTACATTTGTGGCACTTTAATGTTGGTATCGGGTACTGATACAATAGCCATAGTGTTGGTACCACTTACAGATTCTGTATATTGTATATATATATATATATATATATATATATATATATTTATTTATTTATATAGTGAGTTAACTTTGTAGTCGCATTTTCGAAATATTATATGAAGTTAGCTTACTAGGAGATTGTAACACCTTCTTATCCTACATTCTTTACCAAAATATGTAGAAGGTAAAAGGTGTAATTTTTGGCTTCTACTCACGAGTCGCCAGTAAGCACGAAACAAGTGTTCACAAGATTAAATTGTGGATACTGCTGTCTTTAGTTTATCCTTCTGGTCATATTTGAACTAATTTTTTTCTAGGTGCGCAACACCTGATATATAATTTCAAATATATAGTTTTAAAAGGATGATGTAATGGCTCTTAATGATTTGTCTCGTGTAAGTACAAAACGCATGTGCAAATGAGAATGTCCAATGATTATGTGGAGCATGTGTGAGTTCTTTAGATTTCCCAACGTGAAATTTAGGATATGTTGCTATTTACTCATTTTATATTGCAAATGAGTATTCAAATTTGTGTTTGGGGCAAGTAAATGGCTGACATATTCATTCGCCATGACTTTCGGTGTCAAGACTCTTCCCATAAGCGTGTACGGCCCACATCGAATGAGCCTAGTTTCATCGTAAAAACTACCCATGGATTCCGCAGTTGAAGCTCAACATACGCTAATTGTGTGGTCCTCAGTAAATCACTTACTAAGCGTAAAAATTTGTCTATCTCATTCAACCTGGTATATTTATACAAACTATATATAATTATTATTTAAAACAAGTTTGCGTAAATCTCATTCGAAAACCACATAAAAGAAAAATACAATGATGAGATGGTGACAATATTCGACTCATAAAAATGGAAAAGGCTGAATATAATAAGGCATTGTGTAATTTAGGTTTTAGTGCTATTACGGAAATATTTCTTAAAACGATTTCGGAAAATAGTGCTCCAAGCCTCAAAAGACAAAATAATACGCATATTAACTTAAAATCTACTTTAAGTAATGAAGCGGTACTGCCTAGAAAACGTTCTCGTTCAAAAAATTCATTAAAAAGTGCAAATCATCTAAAAAATCTAATCGCGTATTTTAGGGAAAGGTTGTCGTCTATACTACATTAGCATTTATTAAGAAAGATTTACCTTTATAATTAATTATTAATTAATGCTCTATATTAATGGTATCAGAGACGTAAAAACATGAAATGAGCAACCGTAGAATAACATCGAAATAGCGAGCGTTAGTTAAGCAAACAATACATTGACAAGATTTTAATTAATAATGATTTGAATACCCATAGTTTAGGAGAGCACGCGCTAAAGGCATAAAATAGTCGAAAATTATTAACAGATTTAGATGACGTGCGGTCATAAATATCAGGTAGCTAACGTGCTCACGTACGTTACACGCGCAATCTATACACTAAGGGATTTGTCCGAGATTTTCCATTCTTGGCTTTAGCTAAATCATCCAATATCTAACTACGCTGGTAGAAGTCTGAGAAATGGGCAATACAAAATTCTTACCATAAAACGTTATTTCCAACAAATATTTTTTCATGTGACTTATCGGAATTTTATGATTTTAATTCTATTCTAAAGTAAAACAATTCTGCCCACAGTCAGTATGGCATGAAGTTCATTTTAATTATTCTATCACGCAAATTTTTGACCGTAAAATTATTCGGTGAGTTTTAATTATACTAAATAAACATCTCACTTGTGTTTATCCTTTTGTAAAAGAGGTTTCATTATTCATTTAATTACGCTAAATATATATTTTAAGCCTAATTAAATATTAAGGCTTCCTTTAGAGTTATTTATTTTCATTTTTTGAAATAAGTCTCACGTTTTAAAATGATTATCAACGAACTTGAATAAATCCACATGTTATTAGAATAAGCTGGGGTCCATATGATAAAAGGATCTATACGCAATACTAAGGATTTCTGATACGCCAGTCTGTCTGTTCTGCAGTTAGATGCCGTAGAAGACTGCACTCACATGCACGAACCAAAAGGAGTTCCAAAGTGAGAGAAAGACGCGACGCCCCATTCTCGCATTGGAGTAGCACCCAAAATAGTATTTGCACAAAATAATTCCAGCTAACATTGCTGGCCATCAGGTAAGTCTTCAGCTTATTATCTTTCTAGATCTTGATTCTTGGAAAGCGAGAGTTTTCGCATGTCAAGCTATTCAGTGCATTACTGCTGATCATCTTCAAAAGCTGCGGTATTCGCAGGAAATGGACATAGGGGAATATTATTGACTTGAGTTCTCCAGAACATATCATTCAGAATGAGCACATGAAATGAGCAATCAGCCTTTCTTTACGATGCGAGGTTGATATTGCCAAGTAATATTTATTTTCGTAAGGCAAACACCGCACTAGAGAGTAAAATTCCTTGACTCATAATAGTTAAATACTGCTTGTGGCTGAGAAATAATATATATATATATATATATATATATATATATATATATATATATATATATAATTGTATATTATGTGTTGCGCAGTTAGCAAAAAATTATTTCAAGTATGATCAGAAGAATAAACCAAAGATAGCATGAGTGGAACGTATAATCTCGTGTACATTGGTTTCGTGCTTACTGGCGACTCATCAGTAGAAGTCGGTATTATGCCCTTTACCCACTATATATCTGGGTGAGAAAAGTGGGAAAATAGGACGGTACAATCTCCTAGACGAATGAGTAGATTTGCAGTAGTGAAGCTAACTTTAAACATGGTATTCGGCAATGCATCTTCAAAGTCAGCTCACTATATATGTAATATATTTACCAAGCCTGTAAAGGGTACCAACACTATGGCTATTGTGTCAGTACCTGATATCAACACTATGGTTGCCGAAAAGGTACATGGTAGCAATAATATGGTTGCTGAATCAGCAAATGGTACCAACACAATGTATTTCAATGTATGCTAAAGTTTATCAAAATTGAGTACTACACCGACCTCTGAACAACTGATTTTCCGGAAAATCTGTACACACTTGATCGATATCAGTTTTCACATTTCGCGATAATCATGACATCATTCATATAAATATATAGCAGCTAGATACTATTTGTGGCAGAGAACTAAAATATATACAACTTTGTATTGAGTGATGCACAATTAGATGTAGAGCTGATTGACAATAAGTGCAGGCTTGCACTACAGACAACTATAGTTGTGATAATGTTCTCCGAAATCTGTGAAGAACGATTGAACTTTTCTAAGCTAAATCAGGCAGTGTTTCGGTCTTGAATGAGATGCTCGAAACAATTTCATGCGAACTGTCACGTCTACGAGTTACACTACCGGAATCAATGGCGAATCAATGCTGAATTTGTTTTATCCCTCTGGCCATATTTGAACTAATATGTTACTAGATTCGCAACACCTAATACATAATTGCGTATATATTAGTTCTAAGCAACACACAAAATCTTGCTGCACGTCTTATTAAAGAACAAATTTATGCACAATTTTGGCATTAATCTATCCGTGTGAATTCTGTACAAACTATTTTAATAATTTGCTGGTTTAAGAAATGTTAAATTGGCACATGTTTATCTTCTGATTAATTCATTATAGAATATTATACTAAGAAATAAACAATATTTAAACATTGTGGCATATGGCCACGTGACTATTAAAAACAAAGTTAATTGTAATAGCCAGGTCCGATAATAAAATGTCGAAGGATGCAGTTCAGGAAAAATAGTACTCGTTTTAATCTCATGATCTCGAGTACAAACTGTGCACATCTTGCAAATCATGCTTTCGCTATGCAAACGAGGTGAGTGTTTTGGAAAAATTTTGTGGCTACACGCAATAGCAATATTTAGGAAATTACAAATTATGAAATTTATTTAAATCAATTTCGCAAACTGGAAATAGATTATAGTCCTAATTTTTATCCAAACTCAAAACAAAGCCGAACTTCGGTTAATTAACTGGTGCACAACGTCCATTTTAGGCCACAAGCAGAGCATAACGGAAGACTGAATTGTGAGAACCAGATTACAATGTAAATATGCTTTTGAAAACTGAAGTTGAGCTATATCTCGTAGTTGTCCCAGATACATTTTATTTATCGCAATTGTTACCTGTAACATATCTTTTAACCACAATCAGAAATCTATTACAGCATTGGTTGAATTTCTATTAATTATTCAATAAAACAAGAAATAAGTGCGCAGGTGATAGTATAAATTTTTAGAACTAAATTAGTATTCAAAATAGGAATGTTTTCTCTTGTAAATCCGCAAAATTTCTGTTTGTTTTTGTTATTATATTCTACGTAATTATTTCTTGATTAAATGAAAATCCTTGCATATTTGGCTGGTTCAACGCGGTAGCTCTATGAGCATTTCGCGTCTACTCTCTACAGAAACGTGAAGTGTACTAAAATCATGTATTAAAATTTTTAATGAATTCCAAGTGTATGAGTGAAATTCCATCTTTGAACGATTGCATTATACAAAGATGTTGACCAGAACTATGAAACATGCTCGTTCACTAGCATTCACAATATTTAGAATGAGTTCCGACAGAACAGTCCAAATTAAAACTTCTAAAGAATTTTTAAATAGGAAAAGCAACTGAGCGCCGTTTTACACGGGGCTTTGAGAGCCCAATGGTAATGTAATTGCACAACCATTTTTTTATTCTGCGCGGTTCTGGACAACTTTGATTTACTGAAATCACTTCCATATAGAGAAGCATACTAACATACCTCGCCTTTGGTAAGATTGAACAGCGCATTGACGAAATATCGCCAGATTTACAGGACAAGGCCTGTTTAGTTATAGCCGTAGGGGCAGCAACCAACCTGGTTTGAATGTGCTCCGACAAGGGTGAATTCAACCTGCTACAGCATCTGCCTAAATGTGATTACCCAAAGGTACAAATTCAATTCTACCTGATGATGGACGTATGTTTACGTAAAAAAGGATAGTCCTCTGCTTTTTCCACTTTAAGGCGCTGTGACTAGCGTAAGCGCACAGTTCGTTTCATTCCGAATTAACGAATTTCACGTTTCACTGCGTAATCAGTGCTTGCTTCAATACACGATTTATTTCGCAATTCAAATTTAAGGCCGTTTTTACAAGAATTTCAAGTTTGCTTTTCTAACTGGCATGCTCAATGCCCATAATAATTATTTCGCTAGTAACGACATACAATTTTGCCTAAATTCCGATAAATCTTAATTGTACAAAATTCCAAATGTCAATGATGGAAGCCAAAAAATATATGCTTGCGTGAATCAGTAGAGTTATTCAACCCCAAAGCGCATGATGGTCATTAATACAAATTCTTAAAGCAAAGTCCAAATAAAAGCAGAAAATTCAAAGAAAGGAGCTTTCGAATTAAAGCTACAAAACACACAGAGATAGTATATTAATAATTATATAATTTAAGCATATCGACAAGACTTTATTCTATATGTGTTTGGTTTAAATTAAAACAATTAAAGGAAATTTCATTCCGCAGTTAGCATCGCTGTATTATAGTTACAGATCGAATTGAGCTAGTTTGAAAGTTTATGTTAAAAATTAAAATCAAATAGGATCCACCAAAACGCAAGAATGACCAAAAACATTGGTTTGTATATAGCATGGCAGTGGATGAGTTGGAAGACTCCGAAGCTAATGTCACCCTGTTCAAAACCCGGTCGCATCAATTCTGACATTTGCCTTGTGCATTGCCTAAAAAGACAAAACCGGTCTTATGTAACAATGATATTTGCTATTTTGTGTAAAAATATATGCGTATATACTCGAACCTGAGCACAAATCTTTCGGATTCCGAGACTCCAAACCACTGCGGTATCCGTTCCGCATGCTACACGCAATTTGATTTTATATACCAGCTTATGTGCGTCAGGTATGTCAGGTATTAAGAGATTCCTAATATGGAGGAAGTTAAATCCTCCGCCTTATGTAAAATAACATTGACTGATAAATTTAAACCACCATAGCTGATTGCAACGAATTTTATTTAGAAAGAACTTTTTCTTTTTATTTTCCAGAACATTCTTTGTTTAAATACTTCATTTTGAATTGTGCGCTATTTTTGAGTTTTTCGAGTGTCTCGCTCCTTGACTGGTATTGTAATTTTGGTCTGCTGCATTTTAACATTTTCTCTAGTAAACGATTACATCATCATAAAATATATTTCTCCATCAATTGCCTTTGTTCTGATATAACATAATATTGAAGGTGACGCCTTGGAACAGGTATATTTAATTTCTTCTGTTGTTCACGTATATTTCTTTCCAGATTATTTGGTTGGGAGATACCGCTTTCCTACGTACGCATTCCGATTGCCTAACATTAAGTGTCGAGTTAATTGTTATACCATATAGATATGGAGACAGATCTTAAATTTGAGGACACATGTAGGTTAGTGCAGGACATTGCGGACTTGAACTTAGGAGACACAAATAGTAATATAAGCCTATCAGACTCTACTGTGAATTTTAGGACTTCAAGCGATCTGGCATCTATGGGGCTTTCAGACTCGAATAGGTTAGGGGCCTCAACACTAATATACTCCACCAGAATGAATGGATAAACAGGAAATAATAAGTTGGCATATGACTTCAAATATGCGGCGCGGATGGTGCATTGGATAGGGTCTTAGTATTCAGAGCATACGTGTCCCGATTCGAGTCCCGTCCACAGACTTGTTTTAAGGTATTTTCATCACCACTTCGCTTAATCAATGCAAGTCCAGTATCGATTGAATCCTCTGTTCCATTTGCGTTTGCCTCACTGAATACACCCCATATCAAATAAATATAAACTTTTTTCTGGCTAAAAATTGACTATTCAGGATAACAGAAATCGCCGTTCGGCTGAATCTTTGTAACACCTGGAAAAAATTATGCGCATGCTCATTTTTGTTAGGAGATTAAGTTAAGTAGACAAGCATTTTAAGATCAAAATCAGTTTGGCTCTCCTAGGCAACATTAATAAACCGTTGGAAATTCTAGGACATATGGGGTTCTTAAATAGCCTTGAAAATTACATTTTGTGTAATGTACTGCAGTACTAACTCAAATCGCAATCTGATAGTGTAGCTTTTTTTAAGACTAACTTCGATTCTGCCTTATATGCAGCCGCAATCATCACACATGTGATTGGATTCAATAAAGGATATTGATCCAGTTTAGTAACCGATTTGAGAAACGTATAGCTCACACATATCCGCTAATGGCCATTGCCCACTTCGAAGACCACAGCAGGTAATGCAAAATTGGAATAAATAATTTGACAAAATACAAGTTGACTATAACAGCTGTTCGTCTTAATGGCAAATTCGTGTTTTGAAGGTTGAATGCATAGTTTATATGTTCTGCATAGGATGTTAAAATATTGAGCAGATTGGTGCTCAATCGAAAGATTTAACAAAATCTAGCAATGCAATAACATCTGTTACAAATATAGGCAATACAATTTAACAATAATTGATTGTGCGTGTGGTGGTAACAATTATTTAAATCAAGTTTATGAGCTTGAAGTAAACACCAATCCCATTGTATTTAACCAGTCGTCGAACAACATAACAATGTATGCGAGACCGTTAGAGGTGAGAGCCGCATATCTAAATTTGATTTCCATATATATTCAATTCGATTTGATCCTCGATAGTCAGTTTGCCGTCGTACTCTGATGATGATCATGGAAGGTCGAAACGCGTCAGCGCGTTGCAGCTGGCGGTAGTTTTGTTATGTTGTTCGATGACTGGTTAAATACAATGGGATTGGTGTTTACTCCAAGCACGCAAACTTGATTTAAAGAATTGTTACCACCACCCGCGCAATCAATTATTGTTTAAATTGTATTGCCTATATACGTACATGTGGCGAAAGCTGCAAACAGTTAATGTTCGTGACTGCATAGAAATTGTGCAGCCGACATTTCCATTCATGTTCAATGTATGCGAGACTGCTAGAGGTGAGAGGCGCATGTCTAAATTTTATTTCCATATATATTCAATGCGGTTTGATCCTCGATAGTCAGTTTGACATCGTACTCTGATGATGATCATGGAAGGTCGAAACGCGGCAGTGCGTTGTGGCTGGCGGTAGTTTTGTTATGTTGTTTGACAACTGGTTAAACACAATGGGGTTGGTGTTTACTTCAAGCTCGCAAACTTGATTTAAATAATCTGTTAAAAATGATTACACAGGTGGCAAGACACCAGTGTTTAGTTACTTGAGAAATAAACGCGGAGTGGTAATGAATCTTGTAACCAAAAGGTTGTCTTCTGCATTAATTTTCATATATTTTGTATCGAAGATCAAATTGTGTTACATAGTCAAAAAGGTGAAAATCCAAATCTGTCTAAATTGAATGTTATCTAATGCTTGTAAAGTGTCAGTGAGTAACTTGGTTTAGTTATATGCAGCAGAAGATTTAACTGATTATTTCCGTGGTATATGCAAGTCTGGTGTGTTTAAATTAAAACTAATGTTCTGCGTTAACATACAAATAAATATAACATAAAGTATCTATACTGCAAGGGATCAACAAATCCGATTTCTAATTTAAATAATGGCGTGTCCCAGAATTGTGTAAACATTTTGTTTTTGCACTGGCGTTACTGTGGGCTTTTCTAGCACATTTCCAATGAAATAATAATATTTTCATTATTTATATCAAGGCTGCGATCTTAATATAAGCACCAATGCCATTATATATATATATATATATATATATATATATATATATATATATATATATATATATATAACCTCAATACAGAAAATGCAGTGAATTAGTTAGCAATGGAAATCCATTAAGAAGACCAACTACTTATCATTCTGAATGAAAGTTAAAATTATATGTTTCATTGAAGCATAGCTTCGTTATAAAGCTCGCTAGAAAACACAAATAAAGATGTAGTTTCTAATTCGCCTTAACTTAACTCGACGACATTATCCATTACATTATATAACAAATTTATGAAAGAGAAAAGATTTAAAATGGACCAATTTCATTCAATATACAAAAGTGAATAGTACGTGTGAAACGCACATTCATACAGACGTAACATCAACATGAATAATTTTCCAGTTTGTATTCATTTCTTGAATTATGCATAATTGATGATTCGGCTGACTTTTATGATTTAGAAAAATTAGAATTGAATCAGATTGGATGTTTGATTGGTGTGAACAATGATCGGCTTCTTTTTTAAATCAATGTTGCGAACTTGCAATAAACACAAATTTAATTACATCCATATCTGTTAGCATGATATAAGCATTGCATTAGGTGACATAAGAAATTTGTTCGGCTGTTGCAAATGAGTTTGTTCCTTGCAGGCTCTGCTTAGTGTAGAATGCGCTTGGATTTGTTTCTTTGTTAGTCGGCAAGACCTACCTACATACCGTACTGAGCAGCTATTGCATGTGCACAAATTTACAATTTTAGACTGTTCGATGACAGAGAGTTTACATTTCACATATTTTTAAGCAGGCATTATTTTTGCATGAAAATTATAGTATAACTTTTACCGTTCCGAGCAGTAAGTGCTTTATCATTTCGTTGATATTTATCTCTGCAGTGGCATCAAATAAGACGGAGCGAATGCGCTACTGCACAATGTAATGAGAGCTTAAGCAAAATTCATACCAGAAATTGAACATTTATAAATAAAAACATGACCAGAGAGATCGTATGAGTCGGCACGAAGCCTTTGAAAACTGGATGTTTAGTCAAGTAATGCTGGACATTTTTCCAGTGTATTATTCTATTGATGGGTATCCAGTCGGCTCGAGTCCCGTTGGTTAATAGGCAATATTATTGAGTCATGTCAACTACGGCCTATCCTCCAAAATCTATAGGATCAGGCTCATTACTAGGTAGGCCATTCCTGGTAAATGAAATTTAAAAACTAATTGGTGAAATGATTCAATTTTTCCTTCATACCATTTAAAGTGTTTAATCGAAAACGTTACATATTTTGATAAAATTAATAGAATTAAATGAAAATGTACGCAATTATAACATTTATATACTGTTGTTGTGGAAAAGAAATATAAATGCAACTATGTATTAGATTAATTTAATCAAAGTAAGGGTCTTCATAGAAACACATGACCAATTATGTACATACATTTGTCAATAAAATGGAGAAAAGGAAATTGGGATATCATCACATATTGTCTAGAATTTGTCGTGGACAGGGCTCAAACTTGGGCACGTCTGCGCTAACCACTAGTCCACCCTGCCGCACACTACACACAATTTTCAATTATATACTAACTAATCTCTTTCCGTTAGCCTATCCTTTATGTGAAGCCTATATGGCATTTCTTTAGACCTGAAGTTCCAACAAAAAATCAACAATCTGTCATTATAGGGCAGACACCACGATACATGGGGGATTTGTATTGAAATGAACATTTATATATTTAAACGAACATTGGTTATGCGGGCGGTGATAACATTTAGTTTGATCTAGGTTGTGAACCTACTTTAAACCCCTGACCCATTATGTACATATATTTTTCAGTATAAGCTAAGTATTGTATAGTGTATTAGTTATTGCGCATCTGGAAACAAATTAATTTAAATATAACCAGAATGTCAAGGAATATGTATTCATTTAAGATGGTGTTCGCAAAATTTATGACTAATAATTGAGTAAAACGCGTAATCTAACCGAACAAAAATATACTGCCCATCAAGATTTAAACGTTTAGTATTCTTTGATACACTAACGATTTAAGTTATTTAATTGGTAAAATTTACGAATTATATATATATATATATATATATACTAGTAGGGTCATTTATATATACTACGTCAAAATTTAACAGAAACAGCATCATAAATACTGTTTAGGAAATCATTCTTAAGATTAAATTATAAATCAACAGAAAATTTTGAAGAAAATCCATTTCATTGGTAGGCGTCTAGATTGAACATTATTGCACAAAATAAGCTTATCGTGATAAAGGATTAAATATCAAAGCAAGTAATTTACGTCAAGATAATAATGCAGATTTTGAGCGGCGTATATTTACTCAGAATCAGCCAAATTGCATCGGATTTCGTTTACAGTTTGAAAAACGGATAGAAAATTTGCCTAATTAAATAAAACACGAAGGAGTTGCGACTACGCCGAAAATTCACATTTTATTTGATTAAGAAATATCGGTCACTGTAATGTTGCAATCTCCCACACGTAGGTGTTTTGAAGCAGAATTATTGTCACTTTTATATTTATTCCTTTTTAAATGCAACTAAATAGCAAAATCAAGATAAAACATATGAACCAAACGTACAAATGTTACAAACACCACGATTTTGAAAATAGGCCATATTTCAACAAAATTGAGAATAGCAAATTTCATCAAACATACTCCTAAGAAGTCTGAGGTGTAGTACCGGATTCTACTGATCAGTCTCCGGGAAGCACGAAACGCATGTTTACATGAGATCATACCTTTTGTTCAGGCTGAGTTTGTTTTATCCCTATTTTCCTATTTGAACTAAATTTTTACTAGGCAGGCAACACTAAATTCACGAGTGCATATATATTAGTTCTCCGCAAGAAACAATATATGACTACAATATATTTCATTGAATGATGCTATGATTACCGAGTAGTATGATAACTGCTATCGATCAAAATGTATGGATTTCCTAGAGTAATTGGTATTCGGAAGCAATTGTATTTCTCAATTTAGTTGAAATTTAATATATCTGAAAATTTATTGTGTTATTAACATGTACTGATTCGGCAATCACAATTTATAGGCTGAGTATATATTATGAACAGTGAGTTGCTGTTGAAGTCACATTGTCGAAAACGTTAAATGAAGATAACTCCACTACCGCTTTTATACACATATGTACAGGAGATTTTACCGTCCAATCATCCCAACATTATTGACCAAATATATAGTGTATATAGGGCGTAGTTCCGACTCCTAATGATTAGTCACCTGTAAACACGAAACTCGTGGGTACACAAGATTTTACTATTTTTATTGCCAACTTTGCAATATCCTACAGGCCCTATTTATACTAACTTGTTACCAGGTGTAAAATAACTCATACATCATTAAATATATGTGCTCTGCTAACATAATTGCGCAACAATCGAGAAATATTTCAACTCAATCTTCTACATATACCTCTCGTCACATTTCATGTTTCAATTCCCGTTGACCTTATGAAAAATCATGATGACATTGGATTCAAATATTTCGGTACGCAATCCGAAAATCAGGTAAATTGTTTATTTCCTGTCGCGCAACATGTTTCTTTTAAATCTTATTTAGGTACTAAATACGGTGCTACAACAGTGAAGTTGCAAAATCGCTATCATCACATAAAAAAACAATTAGTAAGGCAAGTGGAAAATATTCGTTTCATTAAAATATGTTTAAAACATTGTGTAATTCCTAAATGTTTTAAATTTAAATTGCCATTTCATTTAAATGATAAAGGTAGATCTCTTAAACATGAACTGACTTTGAACATAATGAATACATTGATTAGCGATTTAGAGAAACGCAAATATGAACTAATTAGAGAGAAAACTAAAATAAGATCTATGTTACTTTCCTTCTTGCACGCGGATGACTTTAAATGTATAGAGGATTTTACTGATGGCGCACGTAATAAGGAGATAAAAAAGGTTCACATTAGGCATGATAGAAAGTTAGGAAATTTGGGTATCTATAGACAGACCACAGTTAGGACGTGTCCTGTTGTAACTAATCGAGTGGTAAACCTCTCTAAAATAAATCTTAATGAGAAACAGCTGGAAATGCTTAATCGTGGTCTGAATACAGCTATCCAAATTGAGAAATCACCAAAAAATGAGATAATTACTGAGGCTGTTAAAATAGCACAATTCCTTTCAGACAAGGATAAAGTTAGGTTTGAATTAGACGTAGCCGCAGCTGTGCTAACGTACACAGAGGAAAAATATAAACCAAATTATGAAATAAAAAGTCTCAGGAAAGAGTTAATAGCAAACAGTGTGATATGTTTGAAAGCAGACAAAGGAGGAGCGACGGTTCTGATGAATCAATCTGACTATAATGATAAAATGTATGAACAACTAGACAATATAGAGGTATACACTAAAATTAATAAAGATCCTACGGATAAGCTACAAGGAGAAGTTAAATTATTGGTCAATAATATGATTGCTGAAGGAGAATTAGATCAAGCGCATGGTAACGCTCTCATACAAAGAGATACAGTCGCTCCTAGAGTGTACGGTTTAGTAAAGATACATAAACCAGACAACCCTTTGAGAATTATTGTTAATGTCCAACACTCTCCAACATATAAAATGTCTAAGTTTCTATGTAATAGAATAAAGAAATATTCGTACTTCTTAGACAATACTTTGATGAATTCATACCACTTGGTTGAGATTGTAGATAAATGTGAACTTAATGAAAACGATAGATTGGCGAGTTTAGATGTGGTGTCAATGTACACCAATATACCAGTACCTAAAGCACTAGACTATTTTCAGCGTTTCCTTGTTGATCATCCAGTAATATTGGAAGGAAGCAAAATGACGATTAGACACGTCATGGAGATGATGTACGTATGTATGTCCTCAACTTATTTTAAATTTAGGAATGCATTTTATAAGCAGATTAGAGGTGTTCCAATGGGGCAACCACTATCGGTTCCAATAGCTAATATCTTCATGCATTACATGGAGAAGACTCTCTTAGATATAACGCCCCTAAATCCTAAATTGTATGTACGATATTTGGATGATATATTAGTTATTTGGAATCACGGGGAGGATCATCTGATAAATTTCTTAAACATAGCAAATCAGGTGAGCGAGCTTAAATTTACAATTGAAAATGAATCATGTGGCGAATTACCATTTCTGGATGTCAAGTTAATTAGAAATGGTACAAAACTAGAACGGGATGTTTATAGGAAGGATACTTACTCAGGTATCCTTCTTAATTTCGATTCAAATCATCCATATAGAATGAAAATCGGTATCTTAAAATCGATGATAATAAGAAGCTTAAGATTAACAGATAATAAACATAGAGAGATTGAATTAGGGAGACTGCGAGAAATATTCAGTGCTAATGGGTATCCTCTAAAGTTAATTGAAGCAACTATAATGAGCGTTATAAGTAAATTTAATCATGACTGGAAGTACGTGAAGTCAAATAAATTAAAAGATGACCGGAGGGTAATGGTTATACCTGACTCTAAACTAAGTAGGAAAATAAAAATGGTAGCATCAAAATACAATATACGTACTATTTTAAAACAGACCCTTACACTAGGTATTATACTTCCCAACCAAAAGGAAAAAATAGAACCGCTAGACACATCAGGAGTATATGAAATTCCATGTAACGACTGTAACTTGATGTATGTGGGTGAAACCATGCGCCCAATTAAGGTTAGAAGAGGGGAACATAAAACCGCATGCAAGTATGCCCATGTTAATAGATCAGATCTTGCACGCCATACAGTAGAGACAGGACACACAATTAATTGGGATGGGTGCAGACGTATATCAATTTGTAGCCGTAGCAGATCGACTAGACTGATTAGAGAATCCATCGAAATTAAATCGAGAAATGACATAATGAATGAAACAGCCGTAGAAAAATCACTAGGTCCTATTTGGAATACAGCACTAAATAATGGTAGAAAACGAAGATTGCA
>JAQBSW010000406.1:0-172500 GCA_029291075.1 Eudiplozoon nipponicum
ACCGAGTCTATAAAGGATACTAACACTAGGGCTATTGTGTTAGTAACTGATACCTTTTTTAAATCGATGAGTACCGGATACTAACACTATGGTTTCCGAGTCGGTACATGATACCAACCTGGTGGATATAAATTTATGCTAAAGTTCACCCAAATTGAGAATTACAACAATTTCCGAACACCTGTTACTCCAGTTAAACCATACACTCTGGCCTAGGTTCGCAAAACCTAATACATACTTGCATATATATTAGTTCTTCTCAACAAACAGTATTTAACTGTAATATATTGAATTTAATGATGTCATGCCAACCGCGAAATGTGATGACTGATAACGATGAAGGCCAGAGTGTATGGTTTAACTGGTCATGATGTTGAAAATAATCTCAGGCCCAGGCAAACTTAACATTATCATCAAGTTATCATCTCGAAACTTCACCAGATATTGATATCAACCTCTAATTTAAAAAGAAGGTATCATTATAACACAACAACCATAGTATTATGCCCACAAACTCATTATATATATTATATAGTGTGGTGTGAAAATGTGTGCTAAACCCTTAACAGAGTCCCCACGTCGTAGGTGCTGCATCTGTCTACAAGCTCAACTCCTGATCACTCAGCAGACAATGACTGAATATACTAGATATCTCCTTTAGTATCCTCTAGTCCTAACTAATTGTATTCGTCGCAAAACAACCTACTACAAACATCAGCCCATGTTCTTGGTTTAACCTAATTTGTTTTCGGAAAGACATTTAGCCAGGCAATAATTTGCCAATTAAACATTGAATTTGACTACAAATTATTATGCTCATCTACATGACACAAAAGATCTTAAATTTGCGTCAAGAAATAATCGTGGATATACTGTTTTGAAGGTTTTCAATTCCAGAAAGAAAATCTGTAAAAATCATAGAGACAGTGAACATACACAATTTGTTGTGATAAATATATTGTAATGAATGTTTTTATGCATAATGGATAACAGCAATTAGTAAGAGGATACATTGTAATTACCAAAGGACTTAAGAAATTTAATTTAAAGGAAGTGCTGAGGAATTAATCTGATCTAAATTGGATGATCACTCCAGACATATATATCGGATATCACAGCCTAGTGTCTCAGGGGCTCTCCGGTGCTAGTGACCAGATGGCTTCTATAACACGCAAAAACTTCCGCTCTTCTTGTTAATCGTGATGGCTGTCGCCTTCATTGCAGCACAGATAACTACGTCTTCACTTGCATCTGCCAAAAGTATCACCAGTTCATGAACGGGATAAAAAAAGCACGTGTCTAGAACGTTTTCTAGACAGCCAAACTCTGGTAATGCTCACAAACGCTCACGGTATTTTCCGATGAATGTTGCACAGGCCCCACCAAAAGCCACCAAAACTAACTGCTTCCCCGGATGCTTGTATTTCTTTATTAGTAACATTGCACTGCAGTCTTGCTGGGTAGTTATAGTGGTTACCGCGCCAGGATAGGTGAGCAGTGAAACTGTTGTGACTTGCCAATTGGTTTATATAAAACACATTTATTGAGAAATTCGGGTTCACTATTCTGCTTTCGTGTGGTACACAAAGAATGTTTTTGGACAGAAATAATTGATCTACAGCAAACAAACGACGTCAGAATAACTAAAAAGAAAATTATTGTGGAGGTTTATTTATTTACTGGACACCAATTATCTCCTCATATAAAAATAAATCAATTTTTATTTTTGGACATTGATGTTATCACTGGTTTCGTAAAACAATTTTTTTTTGAAAAAATATTGTAAATTTTTTTGGAAGTTCTTTTGTTCATATTGTCGAAGTTTATGACTTGTCTTGTCGAAGGTTAAAAGATGAGTTTTTTCTGAGTTACTGAATTGCTCAAGCGGAACACTGCGTGGTTCCATTTACGATATCTTTGCTAATAAATCATTGTAATATACTCGTCTATTGTTCTGATTAATTATCAGCGAAAAGAACAACAAATTTGCTTCAGGTAATTGACGTGGATATTTGTTTTAAGGTCAACCCCCGTCTTGTTCTGTAAACCGTGAATATCAGGTATCCTGGTAAGCTTAATAAATATAATTTATAAATTGCAAGTAATTTAATAATATTATGGCTTGTTTATTAAATATTGAGGATACAGAGCAGTTAGCAAGTGGACTTAAGGATTTTAGCTCACAAGATAGTTCAGAGGAACTTAAGTGTTCCAAATTAGATGATCATACCGCATATATGAATTTTCCGGGCCTGGCATTCAAGAGGCTCTTTTATGGTAGTGACCAAAGGGCCTCTACAAAAAATGGCGACCGCGCCAGGATCCTCTATGCGGAAAGATATGATGTAGATGATCGCTTTTGCCGCAATTCTATGGATAGCAATGTTAAACGTAATATGTACAGACCAGACAACCATTCTAAATGGGTCGAAGAAGCAAAATATTATTTTAAACTAAAAGGGATGACCGACCCTATAGAAAGATTTGCCTCGGCCTGGTGGAGTTTACCTGAGCCGTTAAAAAAGAATCTATTTAGACTCAGGAAATTTGTTACTTAGAACAAACAGGCAAATTCATTTGAGTATATATGGAAATCAAATTTAGATATGCAGCTCTCACCTCTAGCAGTCTTGCATACATTGAACTTGTCTGGAAATGTCGGCTGCACAATTTCTATGCAGTCACGAACATTAACTGTTTGCAGCTTTCGCCACACACATACATATATAGATAATACAATTTAAACAATAATTGATTGCGCGGGTGGTGGTAACAATTCTTTAAATCATATCTAAATTTGATTTCCATATATATTCAATGCGGTTTGATCCTCGATAGTCAGTTTGCCGTCGTACTCTGATGATGATCATGGAAGGTCGAAACGCGTCAGTGCGTTGCAGCTGGCGGTAGTTTTGTTATGTTGTTCGATGACTGGTTAAATACAATGGGATTGGTGTTTACTTCAAGCACGCAAACTTGATTTAAAGAATTGTTACCACCACCCGCGCAATCAATTATTGTTTAAATTGTATTGCCTATATATGTATATGTGGCGAAAGCTGCAAACAGGTAATGTTCGTGACTGCATAGAAATTGTGCAGCCGACATTTCCAGTCAAGTTCAATGTATGCAAGACTGCTAGAGGTGAGAGCCGCATATCTAAATTTGATTTCCATATATATTCAATGCGGTTTGATCCTCGATAGTCAGTTTGCCGTCGTACTCTGATGATGATCATGGAAGGTCGAAACGCGTCAGTGCGTTGCAGCTGGCGGTAGTTTTGTTATGTTGTTCGATGACTGGTTAAATACAATGGGATTGGTGTTTACTTCAAGCACGCAAACTTGATTTAAAGAAATTCATTTGAGCTTCTAGTCGAAGAACTCCATGGACGATATCAACCCGAGAGTATTGAACGGATGACTGACTTGTTACGTCAGGAAAAGTTGGGAAATCTACTTCCAACTGAATTTTATGATAGACTTATTTCAAAATCCATCAGGTTTGATATATCTGAGGAAGTTATAAACAGTATATTTGAGGCAGAATTGCCTGCTAGACTAAGAGCCACCTTGGATGTCTATGATACATTGGAACTAGAGTGAGAATGAATTAAGTACCCTCCATAGGGATGTGGGTTCGATAAAAAACAATAAGGAAAGTTCCAACAGAGGTAGGGTAAATTCTCGGAGTCAAGGTTCAAATTCCAAGCATCGGAGAGGCGAATCGCGTGAGGGTGTACAAGGACCACGCGAGTGGTGCATTTTGCATCGTAAATACGCCGAGTTTGTAAAATGTCAGGAGGGGGGATTAACATTTCTAAAGTTGAGTGGTCCCCGATGGAAAGGAAGTAGTCTTCCTGTAGCCTGGTCTAAGCTGCCGGAAAACTAGTAGAGCCCCGTTAATAGGAGCCATATCCGAGGCATACTAAAATCATCGAACTAAGGTTCGGAAGCTTTGATGGAAGAAATGCGCGGTAATACAATCCGTAAATCTGTTAGATTTCGGCTGGAAGGTAATCTTAAAGAGGTTGCTGGTTATAGCAACAACAAGTTCGTTATAACAGATGAACTTAGCGGGTTAAACTTCTTAATAAACACGGGTGCAGAGGTGAGTATAGTTCGATCTGATGTGGTGGAAATATATAGCCCCACAATCGATTATCAACTATGGGCTGCTAATGAAGGTCCGATTTAGGTTAAGGGGGTTAAAGAATTGTCAGTGTCATTGGGGCAGAAATCTGCATTTACGTGGAATTTTCTGGTCGCTGATATAAAGGATAACATCATTGGGATTGACTTTCTGATCCATTATAATCGCGCTTTAGATTCCAAATCTAGGACCATTGGACAAGGCACTGGGATAGTGACTTATGCTGAGACTGGGACCTCAGCAGTTAGGTCAGTGAGACTACCCACACCCGTCGTCGCCGATGACTTGATGGATGTCATCGAGAAACACCTGGCCGTGTTTCTGTCATTCAATGCTAAACGTAAGGGTTTAAAGACAGGCATAGAACACCAAATCGAGATGGTGGAACCACTTCATTGTTTGCCGAAGGCTCAACCGTTAGCACAACATAAGCAGCAGGTTGCTATTGAAGAATTTAAGCGGTTGCGAGAAGAAAACTTGTAGGCGTTCAAATTCCAACTTTGCATCTCCAATAGTGGTTGTTCCAAAACCTGAACCAGGTCAATGGAGGGTTTGTGGTGACAATCGTCTATTGAATTCGGTAACGAAAGGTGATTCGTATCCTCTGCCAAACGAAAGTACTTTGCTCAGGGATATAATGAGGTATGAGGTATATACAACGTTAGATCAGCAGAAGGCGTACTATCAAGTACCTATGGAGGCAGAATCTATACCGCTCACAGCAGTGCGATTCCCTGGAGGAGCATCGCATGAATTCTTATGTATACCTTTTGATTTGAAGAATGCAAGTCAGACATTACAGCGTCTGACGGTGGAAGTTCTTTAAGACTGTCAATTTGCTAGAATGTATATAGATCACATCATTATATGTAGTCAATCTAGGGAGGAACACCGGGAGCACTTGGACGTAGTTTTGTCTAAGCTGAAACATTAGGAATTGGTAGTGACACCAGAAAAGAGCAGGATTGGTTGCTCTACCGTAAAATGTCTTGGACACACCATTTCCAAGGATGGAATCAAGCCGTTGGAAGATAAGGTACAAGCAATCAAGGATGTGACAGAACCCAGAACTGTACGCCAAATGCGTAGATTTTTGGGCATGATTACCTACTATCGTCGTTTCATACTAGGTTTAGCTAGAATTCTGGGGTCGCTAATTCGACATTTAGTTCGTGAACGGAGCACTATCAAAAAGTCCTGGCCTATTAATTTTAGCCAAGACGACAAGGAAAAATTCCAGAGGGCCAAAGATCTGTTAATCCAAATAACCATATTAGCACCTGTGGATTAGACTAAGCCGTTTGAGCTGGTCAAATATGCTTCTGATGTGGCCATAGGAGCAGTGTTACATCAACAGAATAATGGTATAGTCAAGCTGATTGGATTCTATAGTCGTAAATTCCAAGATGGCCAGAAGCGATATGACACGCTTGGAAAGGAGTTACTAGCAGTTTATTCTGCAGTGCTGCATTTTGAGCATTACCTAGATGGACATCAGTTTATGATATTAACTGATCATGAACCGTTGATAAGTATCCTTGGGAAAGCGAATAGGCTAAATTATTCTCGGTGGGCGAATTCACAAATAACGCGACTCGCAGAATTTTATTTTACCATTGGTCATATCACAGGAAAAGAGAATCTGGTGGCAGATAATCTCAGTAGACCAGACGTATCAGATGAAGATATGATTCGTTCGGAGTCACTCGTATGCTCGGTTGTATCTTCTAATGATTTTGTCCAGAAATTGATGGAAGCACAAGGTCTTGATCCTTTAGTAGCTGTGTTGGCAAAGAATCCTACATATACACGCAGGAAGATTGGAGATAAGTGGTTATTATGTGAAATCTCCAGGAGCCAACCTAGACCTTATGTACCATTAGAATTAAGGTATAAGGTAATTCAACAGCTACATAAATTCAGTCATCCTTCCATTAAGGCAACTATCAGGATGGTCACTGATAGATATGTATGGCCTAAGATGTCGAAAGACATAAGAGCCTGGGTAAGGACATGTGCCCGGTGTCAAACTTGTAAAGTTTGGCGTCATACCAAAACTGAAATTAAAACGATTGGTATACCAGCGGGTCGATTCATGCATGTTCATATTGATATAGTAGAAATGCCTGAGATTTCGGCCAAAAGTATTTACTCACGATGGTCGATCGGTTCAGTCGTCAGTTTGAGGTAGCAATCCTGAAGGACATGACAGCTCAAGCGGTCTTACTTATGTTCTTGCATAATTGGGTGTCGCGATATGGTGTACCGGTAAGGGTAACTACTGATCGTGGTAGTCAGTTTATGTCTGAACTGTTTATCAGACCATTGAATACAATGGGGATAGAAGTAAGACACACATGTGCTTATAATCCCAGAGCTAATGGGATGGTTGATAGACTGCACAGAGAGCTGAAGGCTGCATTACGCTGCACCAATGGATCCAGTTGGATACATGATTTGCCCATAGTTTTGTTGGCAATGCGAAACAGATACAGAGTTCAGTTAGGAACATCCATAGCAGAACGTGTTTATGGAGAGCCATTGAGGTTACCTGGAGATCTTCTAATAGAAGCTCCAAGTTGTCTCGATTGAGCCTCCTGTTCAGTAAATTGGTTTGTTGGAGCATTGAGAGAAAAAATGTGTCGTTTAGCTCCAACCAAAACTAGAAGTCCAAAGTCTAAATGCTATGTATCTTCAGATTTAAAGCTGGCATCTAATGTATATATAACTAACGAGAACAGACAGAATTGTCTGACTCCATTCTATAAAGGGCCATTTAAAGTCAATCATATGACTGATAAAAATGCATTTATAGATGTAAATGGCACAGTAGAGTGTGTAGCACTGGATCGCTGCATTCCACAGTTTATACGGACGGAGGAGGAGACTGAGGAACAGTATCCATCGAAGTATCCAGAAGCTGAGGCGAAATGTGACTCGGAAATTTCTGAGAAAAAATGGAGAGTCAAACAAATATGGAAAAGAAGTAAAGATTAAAATCAAGACAACTGAGAATAAAGAACAATGCAATATGAAAATGAAATCTAGTGAATTATCAGCAAACTTGTTGAAATTTGTTCTGGAAGAGTGATCAAGAAAGTGAAGAATGAGGACTACATCATGTATGGCTAATAAACTTAAACATGAGGGTGTATGTGGAGGTTAATTTAATTATTGGACACCAATTAACTCCTCATATAAAAATAAATCAATTTTTATTTTTGGACATTTGATGTTATCGCTGGTTTTGTAAAACAAAATATCGTATTTTTTGAAAAAATATTGTAAATTTTTTGGAAGTTCTTTTGTTCATATTTTTGAAGTTTATGACTTGTCTTGTCGAAGGTTAAAAGATGAGTTTTTTTCTGAGTTACTGAATTGCTCAAGCGAAACACTGCGTGGTTCCATCTACGATATCTTTGCTAATAAATTATTGTAATATACTCGTCTATTGTTCTGATTAATTATCAGCGAAAAGAACAACGAATTTGCTTTAGATAATTGACGTGGATATTTGTTTTAAGGTCAACCCCCGTCTTGTTCTGTAAACCGTGAATATCAGGTATCCTGGTAAGCTTAATTAATATAATATATAAATTGCAAATAATTTAATAATATTATGGCTTGTTTATTAATTATTGAAGATACAGAGCAGTTAGAAAGTGAACTTAAGGATTGTAGCTTTAAAGATAGTTCAGAGGAACTTAATTGTTCCAAATTAGATGATCATAACGCATATACGGATTTTCCGGGCCCGGCATCCCAGAGGCTCTCTTATGGTAGTGACCAAAGGGCCTCTACATTATTAGGCTTTTATCACTGGATCCTCCCTTATTTTCCATCATTGTTAAACAGTGGCACAGATATTGATTATTTTCTAGGAAAGTGAACAAATTCGTTATTTCAATCGTACTTAATTTTGTCACTCCTACGAGGTTATTTAACAGCGACCGGTTTTGTACCATACTCTGTTTTCAATTTCTTTTTACTGATATTTAGTTCAGTTGACAAATTTACCATCGGCAATGTTGTCATATGTTAAGCGCAATCCGGAACGTATATTTGAAATTAATTTTGCTAAAGGGCTAAGTCCTTTTATGCGTTTATATTGTACTCATTTTAATGCCCTGTATAATATTTCTAAACAAAAATATTATTGAACCTAAGTTAGCTTATTTTCTACCTGCCAGTCTCACATCTAACGATGTTATGATATCCTCTTTTGTGAGATCGCTTTCAGCTTTGAATGAAATTTTAGAAAGATACCTCATATGGACTGTAAATGTGAATGAAACCGCGGATCAACATCTTCGTCGCAATCAGATTAAAGGAAAATAGACACACCCTCGATTCTTCAGTCAATATTCTCAAAAGTATTGCTGCTATAATCACCAAAATTTATTTCTATACTTTTAGAAACTGCTTCCATCGTTATGTGTATTTACCAAACGGTTGTCGGTTTCTTTCTGTGGCTGACTATAAACTACAGCAAAGTAACGATGTAGATTCTGTACATACAAAAGAAATAATCAACATTCTAATGCCTATTGCAGCGGTTTATGTTGATTCCTTTTGTCCGATTATACTTAATCTCGAAGACAGTAGAACCAATAATGCCAGGTGCAATGACCAGCTTGTTTGCATATATGACTCGACCAAGCAACCCAATAAAAATATGCATATTCTAGATATTTAAACCGTAGATGAATTTATCGCCGACAGAGGTGCAGCAGATTCTATTTCGAGGGTGACTCCATGGCCGAGATATTATTAGTTTTTTACTCGCAAGAGCTTGGGACAGCCCATCCCCACATAGTGTTACCGGTATTGATCTCTTAACTTTGTTTTTAAGAGGTTAATTTTCTCAAAAATTCGTTGTCCCTAAGATTTCGAGCAACATAACAGGCCTTGATTTCTTCTTAAAATATCAGCTCATTGTTGATCTGTCTAATCATGTGATCATTGACCCCCCACCCACTGGAGTTAAGCAACATTTCTGGACACTTGCCTCCAAATTTTTGGAATTACGGGTCATGCAGGCATCTCTAGCATATCCTTCGACAGAAATATCGAGAGCCTTTTGAGAATCCAAGTTTTTGTTTGATCTCGGCAGTTCCAAGCAACGTATCTCCAAATCGATGCACCGTATCAATACAAAAGTTCAACCTGTCGCATTCCAAACGAGACCTTTACCCACAGCTTAACTTAAAGCTGTACAAGAAGAGTTTTCATAACTGTTGGAAGAAAGCATCATCAGACCAACAAAATGTTCATTAGCATCGTCATTAAACTTGGTTTCTAAATCAAACGAATCATACAGAGCCTCCGGGTATTATTGCAAGCTAAATTCTGTAACTAAATCCGATGCTAACACTATTCTCAATATAGCACATTGCTTGATTAACGCATTGATATCTAATACTTTTCAGTGATCAACCTCAGATAAACCTACCACAAAATTACGGTAGCGCCACTACTTTCATCATACCTTTCTGTATTTTCGAATACATTTACATGCATTTTGGTCTCAAATGTTCCATTCAAACATTTTAAAGGTTCCTGAATAATATAATCCGCGTTGACGCTGATAATTGCATGTCATAACATGACGGCATAAAAGTTTTTAGTCCAGACTTAGATTGTAATGTCAAGCACTTAAGGAATGTCCTAGAATACTTGTCAGATCACGGACACAAAATCAATTTTGACAAAACAGAAAATGCAACTATATACGAGGATTTCCAATGGAATCGTATTACACATCAAGTGATTCAACCTTTGCCGTCTATGATATATTCGATCAAGAACAGTGCATCACACTAGACTTTTATGGACTTAAAAAAGATATTGAGATTTCTCAAATACTATATGAAGTTCCATCAATTCGTTAACAGGAGAAAAAAATTCAAACACATCCTGGATTCCAACGACATTTGTTACTCACAACTGATGCTTCTGAATTTGCAATTCGTACCACTTTTGTACAAGAAATCGACAGAGTTCTAAAGCCTATTCATTTTTAATCGCGTACCCTTTAATCAGTAGAAACTAGATACGACAATTTTAGTCAAGAACTCTTCGCCATCCATGACGCAGTGAGTAAATTTATTAGCATCGTAGGCTGCAGCAGATTTATTTATTACACGTCATGAATCTTTAGTTAGCGTTCATTGAATTGCAACATCTACTGTTCCAAATTACCCTGCCAGTGTGTAAAAACAGCTGTCACGTCTGAGTGAATTGCATTTCGACATTTTTTCTGTAAACAGCGAGGTCTCGCTACAACCACCTTTGCCTTCACCATTCTCAGTCAATTTATTGATCCTAAGTGAACTTACATTAACAGCATCGTTTTTCTTAACAGAAAAAGGACGTGATACAGATATTGATAGAAGCTCGTCATCCAATCAAGTTAGTATGCCGATTCTGTGAAATTTTACCAAATGTATACCTCATGGATACGCAGCCCCACAAGCAAGTTTTGCAAACTAGCCTACAAATGTTCGCTCTATTTCTCACCCACTTAGTAAGGCAATTGTCAAATTTATTAAAAATCGTTTCTGGGGTCATAGACTCAGGCAGGCGCTAAGCGATAGATCTCTGAGTGTTCTATGTATCAAAAGAATTAAATCGCCCGAGACACACATTCTGAAATGAAAAAAATTCCCAAAAACTTCAAACCTGTTCATCGTCCACATAGATATAATTTATCTGACACAGGGTAAGTTATTTAGCTAACTTTTATCTATGATTGGTAAATTCACCAGATGACCTGCAGTATTACTTCTTGGCACCATGTTTGCAGATGAAATCACTAAGGGTTATATATCTGCATGGATTGCCCATTATGGTGCTTCCAACGAAGTCATTACTGATAGAGATTAATACTTCTCACCTTATCGTTCAAAATTACCTTGCAGTTCAATTGATGCACCTTATGCCAGACTACTGCCTACCAACCCCAAATAACGTTATGGTAGAAATATTTAATAGGGACGTCAAATCGACGTTAACATTCTCGTCCGCTTATGGCAACTGGGTTGTGGCATTACCTTTAGTACTTATTGGTATGCGTCCCTGTAAAAGCGAATTTATTAGAACGTCGGCGTCACGACACCTTTATGTCATGGTCCTACACCTGCCTAATCAGGTTCAATGTTTACTACTGGCACAGGATTACCTTGAATTAATAGCATCTAGCCTTCGACTTTATTTCAATAAAATATATGCTCAGCAGCCGAGGCATGCTCCTTGGCCAGTCCTCGTTCATCCGCTGCTTTATAGCTGCAAGAGAGTACTTGTTCATAACGACTCTGCTGTTACACAATTGAAACCCATGTATCGCGGCACTTACCCAAGACGTATCACATATTTTGATAAGCAAAGACAGGATAAAACCTTTAATCAACCCGCCTGATCCTGGCGATATTCAACACTCTACATGTATTTTAGGCTTTACATGCCTACAATCTTGGCCGGGTCTTATATGCAAGTAGGTTGTTCATTGCATATGACATTATCTGTTGCAGTGTCGTCGAGGTTACATCTACTCAGCCCTGTGCGTTTGAATTTTGTTTATCTCTTTTGTGCGTCAAAAATAAGCACTGCTCCTTTCTTATTGTGTTTGATCAAACAAGGAAGAAAACTGGCAACAGTTTGGTATACCATCGAACATTACAGGTATTTTATATATATATATATATATATAGAAAGCATATATATATATATATATATATATATAATAAATAAGAACTAACGAGAAATGTCAAAATAAATTATTAGTCTCCACGAACATAACTTATACAGTCTGAAAGCAAAAAAGATAGAAATAGTGAACTCTCTCCTGTTGCTTTTCCAATATATATATATATATATATATATATATATATATATATATATATATATATATATATATATATATATATATAAAGATATGTTCACTCGTAGATATTTGAGATATGCAGAAAACGTCTCTTATATCTGATAAAATTTCTTTTTGTTTTTGCACACTGGAAGGGTACAATGAATTTTATTAAAGCTCGCATTTCAAAAGAATATAAATTAATTTGATGATTATAGCACCAATTCTTTGGAGGATATAGACTAAACAATCGGATGTATCTTAATTTTTATTTGTAATAATTTGGATGGACATGTTGATCTGCAGTATTATTGAAATGTGCTGTGTCTGTGACAATTCTCTAAAAAACCTTAGTCAAATCTGAAAGAGGTCTCACAAAAGAGGTTATTATAATGTCATCAGATGTGGTACTGGCGGATGTATGCTTAGCTAACTTTTGTTTGAGAATATTCATGTTTGGAAGAAACTAACAAGATATTAAAATGAATAAAACAAAAAGCATACAAAGACTTACATAAAAATTATTTCAGATATACTTTACCTAAAAAATTTATTGCTAATAAAAAAGCGCTTCTCAAAAGTGTTTCCCTGTTTGAACTTACAATTTGGAACTAATTGCTAATGGTTAATTCTTGAACTGTACTAAATATCAGTAAAAACAAATTTATAACAGAATATGGCACAGAAAAACCGTCGCTGTTAAATAATTAAGACTGATTGAAACACAGATTTCGTTGACTTACCTTGGACTTATTGAATACCTGCGCCACAGATTAATTAAGATGGAAAATAAGGGATGATCCAGTAATAAAAACAATATAATTTTCGTATTAGGTATTTTGACATCGTTTGATTGCTGTAAACCAATAATTCCTGTCCAAAAACATTCTTCGTGTACCACACGAAAGCAGAATAGTGAAAACAAATTTCTCAATAAATGTGTATTATATAAACCAATTAGCAAGTCACAACAGTTTCACTGCTCACTGATCCACGCGCGGTCGCCATTGTAACTATCCGGCAAGAGTGCAGTGCAATGTTACTAATAAAGAAAAACAAGCATCCGGGGGGAGGGGGCAGTTAGTGTTGATGGCCTTTGGTGGGGCCACGGCAAATGCCGTGAGCGTTTGTGTGTATTACCAGAGTTTTGATGTATAGAATACTTTCTAGACACGTGCCTTTTGTATCCTGTTCGTGGACTGGTGATACTTTGGGCAGATACAAGTGAAAAAGTAGTTATCTGCGCTGTAATGAAGGTACAGCCTTCACGGATAACAAGCAGAGCGGAAGTTTTTGCGTGCTATAGAAGCCATCTGGTCACTAGCGCTGGAGAGCCCCTGAGACACTAGGCTCTGATATCCAATATATATGTCTGAAGTGATGATCCAATTTAGAACAGCTTAATTCCTCAGCACTTTCTCTAAATTAAATATCTTAAGTTCTTTGTTCAAATACAATGTATCCTCATAATTATTGCTATTATCCATTATGCATATGAAAAATTTATTACAATTTATTTATCACAACAAAGTGCGTATGCTCACTGTCTCACCGATTTTTACAGATTTTCTTTCTGGAATAGAAAACCTTGGAAACAGTATATCCGCGATTATTTATTGACGCAAATTTGAGATCCTTGCCATAATATAGATAAGCATAATAGTTTGTAATCAACTTAAATGATTTATTGTCTAAATATCGCCTGGATAAACGTCTTTCTGAAACACATAAGGTTAAATGAAGAACATTTAGTATGTTTACTGTGAAACTTAAAAACATTTTAGGAAATTTTTAAAATAATGTCAACAAAGCCTAGTCAAAATCTTTCAAAACATGCACATAGAAAATTATATACTAACAATAAATTTTTGAAACAAATTTTTGCTTCTAAAACCATCGGTAACATGAAATTTCGAAAGTTGAAATTTATTTTTTTATATTTGGAATTAATTAATTTCTCATAAGCTGATTAACTATATTTATTGCAATTGCATCTCGTTTATATGGACGCGAATTCGCACGTAATTATTTAAAGGAAAGTTGCGCATTATCATTTGTCAAGCGTGTTAAATTATGAATTTATTTTTAACAAAATGTCGGCGAATTATTTTGAGCCGCTTTAATGCCGTTGTTGTTTTTACACTGTTGTTATTCAAAATTTAATCTTCCTTTTCAAAAAATTTGATACCTGTCACTCCCTGTACCATGTTATCATTATCTTTAAACTTAAGATTAGACTCCATGTTAATTAGACCTATATATGCTTATTTAATCAATTAACAAACAAAGGAATGTGTGCGATTTACACAACACCGATAACCCAATGTTTGACCTGAAACGAGATTTGACACAGAAGACAGATTAATTAAATTACACATACGAACACGGAAAATCGTTTTATCATTAATATATTGTTAATATCTAAATTTTTACAATTGGTACGAAATACAGGATTGCTACTACAAGTCAACAGAGAAGATCAAGCTGGTCAAGCGCAATATACACAAAAAGCTGAAATTATGCACAATACAATGACATATATACTCTTAAGGATTTAAAAAAACAATGATATAAAATTTAATCGATTATTCTCGTTTGAATATTATTCATTCTAATTGACCACAGTGGCTCCAATTTATCAATAATTGTCACTTTAGTTTTGTCAGAAGAAATATTTTCCTCGATATGCAATACATTTTCAAAAACGGCGACTAATTATAGACTTAATACTTGTTCTTTGGTGATACTTAGTGATACACCATGACGCAATACAATTGATCCAAAAAATGTCGAATTCTCCAAAAATAATGTGACACTAGATTTGTATGATTTAAGTAGATACTTGTTAACACTAGGGCTGAGAATAAACAGTAAAAAGACGAGAGCTTTAAAAATAGGTAACAAAACTGATTTCAATTATGTTTATTTTCATGATGCTGAGATTAATGATGTTTTTGAGATTAAACTTATGCAAGAAATTAAGGATTTATGCATCACTATTCATTGTACGGTTTCTGCTGAGAGACATATTGAAAGGATAGTAGGCAGTGCTAAGAACAGATTGGCACTAATAAATAGAAATATTTTATCGAGTGAAATAAAATATAAAATGTTTATAATATGGATTAGACCGATATTAGAATATGCTGCCGCTACTTGGAATCCTTTAACAAAGGGTTTGTCTAATAAGATAGAAGCTGTACAAAGAAAAGTTGTGAAACAAATAAGTCCTATCTCCTGCACTATAAATGCCACTAGATTACAGTTTGCGTCACTGCATCCTTTATGGTTTTGGAGGATGTGCTATTGCATAAAAGTTTTCCATTTGAACCAGTGGACTGGTGCCTATATGAATCCAATAAGGAAGAGTCATGAAGTTGGAACTAGATCTGGTCATTTTGCAATATCTCCACCATTGGTTGGGAATGTTGCGAGCAAGCTATTCTCTTTTTCAAAAATTTACAAAATTTACAATCAATTGCCAAAGGGGCTTAGAGAAACGCCTCCATCTAAGATGTCTTTTAAATTTTCATCTACCGAACTAGAAAAATGTACAATATTTTTAATTTTGATTATGATAATACTTTCTCGTGGTTAAATAAAAGACAGGATTAATTGTTTTTCAGCAGCATAATTTCTCGAGATTCTATCTTCAAGTTTTGTACTATTAAAACTGAAACGTTATGCATTACATATCATGTTAATCAACAATACATACAATCAATTATTAGTCATGGTTCCCTTTTTTGCATAATGTTACACTCGAATAATACATTAATTTTTTCTAATTTTGATGAAGAATCTATCACTCTTTATAACCGAACTTTCTGATGCTGATAAATTGTACAGTACAACTAATTGCACATATTTATGTGATGTGATATGTTTTTATATTGTACATTTTCTAATTTTATTGTTTGATGGAATATGTGTGGTTTGAATCCAAATAAAGATATTCTATTCTATTCTATTCAAAAAAAATTATGTAGGAGCATGACCAAGACCTTTTCCGCGGCCACATCCTTCAAAATTGCATTTTAAATTGACGACTGAAGCGATCAACCATAGTCAGCAAATACATTTCACTGTTAACTTCGTGCATCTCGAATATTTCTATATGCTTAATTTTAATCGTCCGGGTGCTATTTCAATAATCCTTACCTCGGTCGTGGCATGTCTCCAAACCTTATGAGTTTTGCACTTGGCACAGGCTCTTACACAAGCCGGCATATCTTAAGACTTATTCGGCCATACACATCTGCCAGAAATTTCGAATTTTGGCTTTTAGGACTGGATGTTCATAATCGTGTAGTTGTTGAATTATTTTGGCGCGTAACTCCATCAACACATATGGTCGGAGTTTGTCTCAGGAAGTTCCGCATAACAACCACGTGACACTCCGGAATATGGGAGCAGAGTCCGGTCTCTTAACAAATATTAGCCTAATAGAATCCATTCCCTGCGCTACTTCGATTTCTTTAACTAAAATATTGTGATAACCAACTAAACTAATCAGCAGACCTAAACTTATCTGCTCGACGTCTGCTTCATTTGGTCCCCTAAGAACATCTTCAAGCACCTTCTCATTACCAGCTATGTGAGAGATAGTCAAGTCAAATTCTGCAAATCGCGTAGCTAAAAAACGACCAAATAATGCAGAAAATGTAGTGCTGCAGCTTACACAACAAGAACATTTCGGCTGTAAAACCCAATTAAACTCACTCTACTCTTGAATTTTTGCAGTATCACTGTTCTTATTGCAACATCTGGGGCATGTGTGACTATCTCAAGTGGCTTCTTAGTATTTCCTTAGCCCTACATATTTTTTCTCGGTTTTCTTGACACAATGTGATATGCCACATTTTCTTGATCTTGCTCTTTGTCACTAGTGAGATGGCGTGTTCATGATCCTAAAATTTCGGCTATACCTGGAATAATTCGTCGATAATAGCTGCTCATGCCCAAGAACCTACGCAGCTGGCGCACGGCCTAAGACTCCGTTACGTCCTTAATAGCATGGATCTTATTTTCCAAAGGTTCCAGCTTAGGGAAGTGTATGTTCAAGATTTTTTACCGAAAAGAATTCTGTTATGCATTGATTTGGTTATACTACTAATATATATTGCTCCAGCCTGGAAAAACATTTTCCAAATGATGGCGGTGTTCCTCATGCGATCGACTGAAAATAATTACGTAGTCTATATATACCATCGCAAATAAACAATTCTGTAGAACATCTTCAACCAAACGCTGGAGTTTCTGACTGGTATTTTGCAAACCATAACACGTTTGAAGAAATTCATGCAATCCCCATACTGGAAATCTTACTGCGGTGTGTGATATAGAGATTTTCTACATCGATTTCTGATATTATGCTTTCTGGAGATCTAAATTTGATTAAATCTCATATCTTTATATAACACGGAGCAGAGTACATTGGTTAGGGAGAAGATAGGAATCACCCTTAGTCACTGAGTTTAATAGACTATAATTTTAACAAACCCTCCATTGTCCCGGTTCAAGTTTGGGAACCACCACTTTTAGGGAAACAAATTTAAATTTGACCTCCTATAAATTCCCTCTTTGCGCAATTGGTTAAATTTGGATATATCAATCTTTTGCTCCTGCTGTGCCAAATGTTGAGCCTTGGTTACACAAGGCAACGTAGTCATCAAATCTATTTGTTGCTAAACTAACGCTTTCCATTCATTTCATTTGGCACTAATAGTTTGAAACACTGTAAAGTGTTTCTCGATGATATCGGAAAAGTCACTTGCAACTACGAGACGGGGTAAACAAATTGATCTAAACACTATAGTACAAGACTCAGTGTGTGATAACGGCCCTACATCTTCTTCAATGGATTTGGGCTCTAGTGACAGATTGGAATGTGTCAAGATATCCATCCCATTGATATAGTCCTTGACACAGGCTACCAAGAAATTCCACTTAAAGGAAGATTTCTGCCTCAAAGTTACCAACACGTCTTTCATCTTCATAACACCTATGGCTTTGCCAATGGCCGCCCATAGTAAATAAGTAAATTTGTGGCAATCTGTTTTCACCACATCTGACTTAACTTAGCTTACTTCACCTCGCGTGCATATAAGAAATTCCAGACAAGTCAATTCATGTCGAATGATAATTATGTTGCTGGAAATTCCAGCAATGTTCTCAAGATCTCTGTTTAAGCCAAATTTAACGCTCTTGCCGTGTGACTCGGTGCCATCCCTTTTGTCCTACTCTTTGATATCTCCTTAAGTATGCCATTTATAGGCACGTAAAAGGGGTATTGCAATGGAACACCGCTACAGATCCTATCATGGGGGACTTATGCTTTTGCTGATTAGCAATTTTTCTCTTAGGGTTTGAAGCTGTTTTCGCATTTGTGTCCACATAAATGCGGGTATATGCAATCTTCCAACTTGGCAATATCCACCCCGTCCATATTCACAATATGCCTTAAACCATTTGCGCGGCCCATATAAACGTTGGAGCGAGCGACACGCTCGAAGCCTTAAATCTTTTTGTTTAATTTTTTTCTTCTTGAATCGCAAATACCTTCCTGTACGGATAAGGTAGCTTCTGTATTTGCCCTGATTTGCTGCACAATGATTAAGTCTTATGTTACAGCATGTACCTGTATTTCTTGTAATTTGTACACGACATCAAAACTTTTGAGTTTGCTTGGTCAAACAAAATTCATTATCTTGAATACCCCTATCTTGGTTCTGACGCTAGCTAGTATTTAAGCTGTAAAAATCGAATTTTATACAACTTAAGATATGTTTTATACGCAAGCTTGCACTGAAATACGTTCATGAAATTCTGATACAAATTAACGCCCCATCTTCTTCAGACTCACGAGTTTGCACAGTTGTCTCAATCTTCCAGTATTATATCTCCGTTGAATTTTGGCCATTAGCAATCCAAAGGCATTGCGCATAGTTTTGTTTCCATATCTTTATATCTGAAATTCTCTGAAATGGCCATTTATGCGGCAAAAAATTGATCAATAAGATCAAAAACATGTTAAACTTAAAAAATCATTTAGGCATCTCCGACCCATTCTGAATATTTTACAGAGGTGTGTTGTAGTAGACTGGTAAAATTTGAACTAACGCGGTTGCCATATTTTGTAGAGGCTCTGGCCTTATTAGCTAATAAGAGGCCCAAAGTCGCAAAGTCTGCAAGAGACTTAGTAAATATAGTGGTGTATGTTAAGCCAGATTTCTCTTCTTTACCTAATAAGTTCATATCATTGACTCCCTGTACCATGCTATCACTATCCTCTCAATTATAATTAGCCTCCAGGTTAATAACAACTATTTATAATTCTTTAATCAGGTTAAAAGTGAAGAATAGTGTAATGCTTACGTAACATTGCACATCGAATATATAACAGTTAAATACTGTTAGTTGCAGAGAGCTAATATATATGCCAGTATGTACTAGGTGTTGCGAACCTAGTAACAAATTAGTTCAGTTGTGACAAGAAGGATAAACCAAATGCAACATCAACGGAAAGTATAATCTCATGCACATTCGTTTCCTGCTCAATGGCGACTCATCAGTAGGAGCCGGTATTACGCCCTTTAACCACTATATAATTTGGTCAAGAATGTGGGATAATAGGACGGTACAATCTCCTAGACGAATGTGTAAACCAGCAACAGATAAGATAACATCATACAGTCTACGACAATGCGACTTCAACGCTAACTCATACTATATAATATATATACCGAGTCTGTAAAGGATACGTACACTATGGCTATTGTGTTAGTAACCCATACCAACATAATAGTACCGAAAAGGTACATGGTACTAACAAAATGGTTTCCTAGTCGGAATATGGTAGCAACATGATGGATATCATGTTATGCTATAGTTCACTGAAATTGAGAATTACAACAATTTCTGCACACCTACTTCTCCAGTAAATCCATGCACCCTGGCCTTGATCGATATCAGTTATCACATTTCGTGGTAAGCATGGCAACATTTAATTCAATATATAACAGTTAAATACTGTTGGTACCACGTTCCGACTCGGAAACCGTGGTGTTAGTACCATGTATCTTTTCGGTACAATAATGTTGGTATCGGTTACTAACAAAATAGCCATAGTGTTAGTATTCTTTACAGACTCGGTGTATATATTATATAGTGTGAGTTAGCGTTGAAGTCGAATTGTCGAAGACTACATGATGTTAGCTTCGCTATTGCAGGTTTACACATTCGTCTACGAGATTGTACCGTCTTATTATCCCACATTCTTGAACAAATTATATAGTGGTTAAAGGGCGTAATATCGGCTCCTACTGATGAGTCGCCAGTTAGAACGAAACGAATGTGCATGAGATTATACTTTCCGTTCATGCTGCCTATGGTTTATCCATCTGGATACAACTGAATTAATTTGTTACGAAGTTCGCAACTTCTAATACATACTTATACACCGAATATTTGATTTGGATTGGTATTTGAAAAAAAACAGAAAAATTAAATTACCTGTTCCAGATCGATCCTAAGATACATATTATGAAAGTAGAAACTCCTTTTTTACTGCAATTTATTGTTATGATGAATATTTGTAAAATTGATACGAGAAACAGGATGAATATTAAAAATCATTATAGAGGTCACGCACGTCAGGCACAAAATTCTGAAATCTGAAATCACGTATGGTTGTAATAGAGTTTACAATAGAATATCTCTATTTGAATTCAAACCACACACGTTCCATCAAATAAATAACAATAATAGAAAATGTGCAATATGTAAAATATATCACATCACATAAATATGTCCATTAAGTCTCGTATAATTAAGTAAATCTGAATAATTTCGAAACATGATTTGTAAGCGTCTGAATATCCAGCTGTAATTTCAATGCATACTCTATATCAATTTTGATAAAATTAATATTATAAGGGCAAACAAAGTCTTCCAAATATTTCGCAATTCTAAAATAATTGATGATCTTAATAAAAATAGATTTATCATCGAAGTTTTCTAACTTTATAATTGGAAAGATAAAGGTATAATTCCAATGTAATATTATGCTTTAATTAGAACCATGACTATAAATTTTTATTTGTAATGTTGACTAATATAATGATATGTTGCATAACTATTCAAATATAATAATACAGATACTAGATATAAAAAAGTCAAAAACAAATGTTGCTGATCACAAATATCTTTTTTTTTCAACCACGAGAGTATATTCTCATAAACAAAATTAAAAACATCAATTAAATTGTATATTTTTGCTAGTTCATTACATACAAATTTAAAAGACATCTAACATGGAGGTGTTTTTTGGCAATTGATTGTAAATTTTATAAATTTATGAAAAAGAAATTAACTTTCTATTTAATGAATATTTCTTGTTGGATTCATATAGGCTCTAGTCCACTGATTCAAGCGGAAGACTTTGATACAATAGCACAACATCGAAAACCTTAAAGTTTGCAACGATACAAACTGTAATCTGCTGGTGTATATGGTGCAGGATACAGGACTAATAAGTTTCGCAACTTTTCTTTGTACAGCTTCTAGCTTATTTGACAATCCGTTTTCATTGGATTCCAAGTAGCGGCAGCATATTCCAGTATTGGACCAATCCAAATAATACACATTTGTAATTTTGAATCGTTCAATAAGGTATTTCTATTTATTAGCGCCCATCTGTTGTTATCGCAGCTAACTATTCTTTCAATATGTCTCTCAGAAGTATCTATACTCGAAAGGATTTAAACAAAGTATATTATATAATTTAAACGAATATTTTATTTTTAAATGAAATTAGTTAAAATTAGATACGTGTGCTTGCCGTCTGACGTCATACAGACTGTTCGCCCACGCAGACCTCAGGAATAGCACCATTTGAGCTGAGACACATAATGACTGAGATATCACACCAACCTTTTAGCTGCACAACTTGTGAAACGGATTGGTCATTTATTTATTAAACCTCTACGTGTGCCAGTCACCACGGTGTTGTCGCAGATCTTCAACAAGATATTTCTGAGCATTCACACGGCCATTCGGCCCCTGATTTCGGAACCACAACGAAGGAACACCAACCAGTCAATCAGAGCCGGCCTCATGTGTCTAGGAGTACTTCTAGTCACTGCTACACTACCTAACGTTTTAGCCTTATGTCGGGGAACGCCATTCCGGCCCTAATAAGAACCGTCAACAATAACTGTATTTCAGCTTCCAAGGCTCCTAACTTCCTTGTAATGTGGCACGACATTTACTTAAAGTCGGAGCGTTTAAAAATGGGCGACCGCGCCAGGATACTGAGAACAGTACTGTTTTCTAGACTTGTTTGTATATCACAAAACCTTTGGCATAAATTAAAAAAATGTTTTTTCTATTTCATTTTGTATCGTGGGAATACAATCAATTTCAACTCATTTTTACTCCCTGGTTGTGAAACTTTCTTAAATCAAGGTATTCTAGATTTTTTTCGTTGGGAAGCAAATCAATTTTAGGGAAAGTTAAGAGTTAGAAATTTTTTTCTCCTACAAAAAAACTACTTTTAGAATTGCAGCGATGGATTTATCTGAAACTTGAGGCCATTAGAAAGCTACCCAATCCCATTTTGAGCCTACAAAATGAAGTTGAATCCAAGATGCGTCCCACTGAAACTGAGCAGATAATAAATAAATATGCACAGTTAGACATGCCAAACCTTCGCCCCATCGAGATTTTAGAAGTATTGCGGAAATAGGTGAGCACATAATCCATTTTCCCACCCAAAACTCGAAATAACAGTAGGTGGAGATCTACATTCCCGCAATCATTTAATAGATATGCCCCAAAAGAACTGGTACTATAATGTCAAGAGATTTTCTTAATTCATATCAAGTCTGTCTTTGCCGTTTGGAAGAATTCCCGAATGAATGAAAATTTCCACAATTGACGCGCCAGGCTTCAGAAAACTGGCGCAGTGGAGCATCAGGATCGGGAAACGTATGGCGCAGAAACTAGAAGGTCGTAATTTCTGCGCATCAACGGCATCAATGGCGCCACTAGGAAGCCATCTCTTATAATCTGACATTACTATTGACGTAGACAGACAAACTGACAATGACAGTCGCAATGACTAGCCTACTTGTTTGTATGACCCGGCTAAATAACCGAAAGAACTTCTGCATCTTCTAGATTTCAGAACCAGCGAAGAATTCATCGTAATGACAGATGCAGCAGTTTTCGTTCCCAAGGGTGGTTCAATGGCCAAGATGTCTCTAGGCATTTTATATGCCACAGCTGCAGGTGAGCTCATTCCTTCTTACGGCTGCCTGCATCGCACAATTAACTTAGGTTTACGGCGTAAATTTACTCGGAACTTCATCTTCGCCAAGGTCTCACACAACATAATAGGCCTTGATTTCCTTTTTAAATTTCGGCTCATTGTTGATCTTGCCAATCAAAAGATCATCGACTCCTCCACCGGACTCGAGAAAAATTTTTGAATACTTGCCTCCAAGTGTTTGGGGATACAGGTCATTCAGCCATCCCCAGTGCATCATTCAGCAGAGATATCAGCATCTCTTCGTGAACGCACGTCGCTTTTCGATCTCAGCAAGTCAAAGCTACGAGTCTTCAACACGATGCACCTTATCGTCACAGAAGGACAACCTATTGCACTCAAGAAGCGACCACTGATCCCCGTTAAACTGAAAGCTAGCCAAGAAGAATTTTTAAAACTATTGGTAGAGGGAATCATTAGACCATCGACAAGTTCATGTGCGTCACCACTGAACTTAGTCTCCAAATCAAACGGATCGTAAAGAACCTGTGAGGATTACCGCAAGTTAAATTCAAAAACCAAATCTGATGTATATCCTATTCACGATATTAACACCTTGTTTGAAAAACTCGTCGACATCAATTTCTTCTCAGTGATTGACCTCAGACAAGCCTACCACTACATCCCGGTAGCGTCAGAATATATTGAAAAGACTGTGGTCATCACTCCATTTGGCCTTTTTGAATATATCCACATGCTATTTGGACTTTGCTACACATATATTTGAAAAATTCATGAACAAAATACTTCGCGACGACGACGCTTACTTTATGTCATATCTTGATGACATAATGGTCTTCAGTTCAGACTTTTCTCATGCCAAGCATTTACGAAATGTCCTCTCACGCTTATCCAACCACGGACTCAAGATCAATTATAACAAGGCTCAGATTGCAACTGATTTGAAAACACGTTGCGCGCGCGGTTTATAATGGCTCCGACTTTGTTGAATACCGAATTTGAGAAAATTATTGCGGCCCTTCAAAATTCCATAAAGGAACTAAAGGAGGAGAACATTGCAGTTAAAAATAAGATGTCTGAGCTGGAGTCGAATGTCAGTAAACATGCAGAAAAATTAGATTTAGCGGAAAGGAAAAATGAATACTTAAGCGCAAAAATTGATGATTTGACCGTGGCGTTAAACGAGAAGGTGGATAAATTAAAGCTCGATGTTGTGCCATGGATTGAGCTAGCTGAAATAACAGTAGATGATGATACATCAACAAAAAACTGCACTTCAGGAGATGAAATATTAAATATATTATCCAATGAAGTTTCTGCTAGGATTGGAAAACAGAAGCAGTTAATATTATTTAATCTTAATGAAAATGCTGACCCGAATGATGTTGAGAAGTTAAATGATTTAATCAAAGATACGACTGAGGCAGAAATAACGAAATGCTACCGAGTTGGAAAAAAAACTGAACGACCAAGGCCGGTTGTGATAAAACTATCAAAGAGGCCGACAAACAAACAAGTGGAAGATATCAATAAGAAGAAAGAAGAATGTAATAACTTCCACAATATATTCATCTGCAGAGATAAGACCTTTCTCCAAAGGAAATTGTCAGCAGCAAAGAAGTTGAAGAAGAATTTAGATAATGGATCAAGTAATCCAAAACAAGTTACTATAAAGGATGTGTCAGTTGATTCTAAAATCACAAATGACAGAGTATCAGTAGATTCTAAAATCATAAAAAACGGAGTAGCACTAATGAATGTGGTGGACAGCAGACAGCCACGCACTATAGCTACAATACCCAACAAACGAATTATAAGGAAACCAAAAAAGTTAAACCAGTAACTATCGGAAACTGTAAAGATGAGTTTTGTTGTACATATTCTTTATTTTATGCTAATTGTAGAAGTGTTAAGAATAAAACTTTTTTGCTGCGTGATTTTATAATAAGTAACAATTTTGACTTTATAATTTTAACTGAAACCTGGCTGAACAAAGATATTGAAAACTATGAATTTGACATTCCCCATTATTCTCTATTTAGGAAAGACAGATCCTTGGATAAAAGAGGTGGAGGAGTACTTATTTATAGTAAATCGATATTAAATGCGATAGTGTTACATACTAGTGAATATTATACTGTCATTGATTTTTTAACGATACAGATTGATAACCTGATTTTAACTGCGGTTTACAGACCGCCGTATGCTAATATATATGATGATCAAATGTTTACCAATTCTTTTCAATCTATTTTGGACTGCCATGGTAATATTGTTGTGGTGGGAGATTTTAATAGGCTGCATGACTGTGAAATAATCAATCTTTTTTCTAACCATGATCTTAAGCAGATTATAAAGGAACCAACTAGAGGTTCGGAATGCTTAGATCATGTATATTTAGAAGTTGAAGCGTTGAACTCACACAGTTATGATGTAGTAAATTACTTCAAAGAATTGGATCATAAACAAATCATTTTACAATGGAACCTTTCAAGTAGCAAAGCACAGAAACCTAATTTTGAAAGTGCGCACGTGCAATGTTCCAGAATCAACTGGAATCTTTTAGAGAATTAAGCTTATCTATTGATTATGAATGTTTTTTTATCATGAATAATGACGAATTTGTTTCTTCTGTTTCATTGTTATTATCTGATATGTTTAGGGCGTCTACATTTACGGATGTTATACCCAAGAGATTCAATAGGAAGTTATGTAAGCTAAGAATCAAACGAGATAATATAATGAAATGTAGTCTTATCAATAGTATTAAAAAATGAGGTTAGAATTGATTGATAAAGAAATTAATTCATCACTGCTGATAATCCGTCAAAGATCTGAGAGAATTATTTTGGCCAAACTGAAGAGCAATCCTAGACTAGGATACAAACTACTCACAGACTACAGTAAATATAAGGAAAAATTAAAGCTTATATTACCTGTGGGTAAAACTGAGTATGAATTTCTCTGTGAATTGGATGAAGTATTTGGCAAATTGTTATGTAATCCACATAACGAAAGCAATTTCATTGATCTACCTGATCCTTCGGGAAACCAGGATCTAGGACTTGTTATTGACAGTGATGCATTGATATAATTAATGTTAAAAATAAAATCAAAAAAACAAAAAGATTACCTTGGTATATCGATTGATAACGTACTTCAATTACCGTTAACTTTTATGAATGCGCGCTGCGAATTTATAAACAGAATTTTGAAAGATGGGAAATTATCAATCGATATATTAACGATAGTAGCTAAACCATTGCCTAAAGTAAGTAAGCCAAAGTGCGCCAGTGATTATAGATTAATCTCTATTATCCCTTCGTTTTTTAAGATAATAGAACGATTGATACTAGATCATTTAGAACGTATGTTGCCGGCTGATTTTGATATGTGCCAACACGGCTTTACAAAAGACAGGTCGACAACTACTAATATTCTCTCTATGTGGAAACATGTAATTACATTAGATGAGAAAAGTTAGATGCATTAATTGTATTTATAGATATCTCAAAAGCTTTTGACTCTATATCTTTTGATGCTATTTTGAATGCGACTAGTTTGTTGAATATTGATCCGAATATTTCTAGATTACTTAAATACTATCTATATAATCGACGAATGAGTAGTCAAGTAAACGATTTAATATCAAAATCGAAACGAGTAACGAGTGGAGTTCCACAGGGATCAAGCTTGGGTCCCATTTTATTTAAAATTGTATTTGCACATTTGGAAACTAAGATCCTTAACGGTCGAGTTTGCAAATTCGCTGATTATTTAAAAATAATCTTTCCAATTGATCCAAAAAATGTCGAATTCTCCAAAAATAATGTGACACTAGATTTTTATGATTTAAGTAGATACTTGTTAACACTAAGGCTGAGAATGAACAGTAAAAAGACGAGAGCTTTAAAAATAGGTAACAGAACTGATTTCAATTATGTTTATTTTCATGATGTTGAGATTAATGATGTTTTTGAGATTAAACTTATGCAAGAAATTAAGGATTTAGGTATAACTATTCATTGTACGGCTTCTGCTGAGAGACATATTGAAAGGATAGTAGACAGTGCCAAGAACAGATGGGCACTAATAAATAGAAATATTTTATCGAGTGAAATAAAATATAAAATGTTTATAATATGGATTCGACCGATATAAGAATATGCTGCCGCTACTTGGAATCCTTTAACAAAGGGTTTGTCTAATAAGATAGAAGCTGTACAAGAAAAGTTGTGAAACAAATTAGTCCTATCTCCTGCACTATATACGCCACTAGATTACAGTTTGTATCACAGCAAACTTTATGGTTTCGGAGGATGTGCTATTGCATAAAAGTTTTCCATTTGAACCAGTGGACTGGTGCCTATATGAATCCAATAAGAAAGAGTCATGAAGTTGGAACTAGATCTGGTCAATTTGCAATATCTCCACCATTGGTAGGAAATGTTGCGAGCAAGCTATTCTCTTTTTCAAAAATTTTCAAAATTTACAATCAATTGCCAAAGTGGCTTAGAGAAATGCCTCCATCTAAAATGTCTCTTAAATTTTTATCTACCGAACTAGAAAAAGTGTTCAATCCTGCTGATATTTTTAATTTTGATTATGATAATACTTTCTCGTGGTTAAAAAAAAGACAGGATTAATTGTTTTTCAGCAGCATAACTTCTCGAGATTCTATCTTCAAGTTTTGTACTATTAATACTGAAACGTTGTGCATTACATAGTATGTTAAACAACAATACATACAATCAATTATTAGTCATGGTTCCCTTTTTTTGCATAATGTTACACTCGAATAATACATTAAATTTTTCTATTTTTGATGATGAATCTCTCTCTTTATAACCGAACTTTCTGATGCTGATAAATTGTACAGTACAACTAATTGCACATATTTATGTGATGTGATATGTTTTATATTGTACATTTTCTATTTTTATTATTTGATGGAACATGTAAGGTTTGAATCCAAATAAAGATTTCCTATTCTATTTTATTCAAGTCAAACCACCAATGGTGGGAATGTTGCGAGCAAGCTACTCTCTTTTTTAAAAATTTACAAAATTTACAATCAATTGCTAAAGGGGCTTAGGGAAACGCCTCCAACTAACAGGTGTTTTAAATTTTTATCTACCGAACTAGAAAAGTGTTCAATCCTGCTGATATTTTTAATTTTGATTATGATAATACATTCTCATGGTTAAATAAAAGTCAGGATTAATTGTGTTTCAGCAACATAATTTCTCGAGAATCTATCTTCAAATTGTGTATTATTAAAACTGAAAGGTTATGCATTATATCATCTTGTTAATCAACAATGCATACAATCAATTATTAGTCATGGTTACCTTTTTTCTTACAAACTGTTATACTCGAATTATATCTTAAATTTTTCTAATTTTGATGAAGAATCTATCACTCTTTACAACTTTCTGATGCTGATAAATTGTACAGTACAACTAATTGCACATATATATGTGATGTGATATCTTTTTATATTGTACATTTTATAATTTTATTATTTGATGGAACATGTGTGGTTTGAATCCAAATAAAGATATTCTATTCTATTCTATTCTATTCTACATCCGTGGACTTCCTAGGGCATCGTATCAGACCACAAGTTATTCAACCCTTGCTGTTAAAGGCAAATTCAATGAAGAATATCATGTCACCGAAAACTGCTATTGAGCTGCAGAAACGTTTGGGAGTCCTTAACTACTATCGAAAATTCCTTCCCGGCCTTTCAAGACAACATTATCCGTTGCGTAGGTACCTGCGGAATCGAAGAGGACTTAGCAAGAATTCCATCATTTCTTGGTCATCCAAAGACGAGGAATTATTTCGATTCGCCATCAACCCGTTAGCAAATGTCACAATTCTAACGCATCCAGATTTTAAAACGACACATGCTTTCACTTCATTTGCCTTACAACGAAATTCCGGCTCTAATAAAGGCCAGCAACAGTAACTGTATCTCAGCTTTAACGACTCTGAATATTTTTGTAACGTGAAACGACAATCATTTGAAGCCGAAGCGTTTACACAGTATTATTAAAATGTGATTTTGTTTGAACTATTCAACATACTTTTTACTTTTGACCGTGAATTTATTAAAGAATTGAATAATTTTTTTTAGCTATGTTGAATTCCTGTGTAAGTATTTATTTTGGAAATTGTTATTATGTTTACAATAAGTATGTTTAGTATTCTTTTCGATATATGATTCATATTTATTTAGCCGTATTGTGGTGCGACCTAAAGTGCTTGTCACGTACCTGCTATTAAATACTTTGCTAGTCCCAATTCCACTCACCTCCACATATGCTACCCTTGATTTGCTATTTCAATGATTGGGCCAGTTGGCCTTTGATGCCAAATAAATGTATTATTATTATTTATTATGACCTTAATTTATAGGGGCTCTTTGATCAGGACCATCATTTTCGATCTCACACTTGAACTCATCTGTCCGGACCCAACCTACCCCGCCTGGATTCTCTGACACTTCATGGACTATCTCCAATTGATATTGTCTATTCAAATGGAACTTCGTTTCTTTTTTCTCACCAGATTGAACTATCTTGATGTTTAGAATAGAATAGAATATCTTTATTTGGATTCAAACCACACATATTCCATCAAATAATAAAATTGGAAATTGTACAATATATATTAAAATAATTATCACATCACAATAATTGTGCAATTCATCTCATGTAGATAGGTATATCTCACTAGTTGTACAATACAATATATCAATATCAGAAAGTTCGACTGAAAAGAATAATATATACATCATCAAATTAGGAACAATTAAGGTATAATTGGAGTGTAACATTATGCAAAAATTGAGAACCATGACTAGCAATTGATTGTATGTAATGTTAACTAATTTGAAGATATAGTGCATAACATTTCAATTATAATAATACAAAACTTGGAAATAAAAATCTCAATAAAATCTGTTTCCGATAACAATTATCCTTGTCTTTTATTCAACCATGAGAAAGTATTATCATAATCAAAAAAATAAAAGATATCAGCAGGATTGCAGACTTTTTCAAGTTCAGTAGATAAAGTTTTAATAGACATCTTAGATGGAGGTATTTCTCTAAGCCCCTTCGGCAATTGGTTATAAATTTTGTAGATTTTCGAGAAAGAGAATAACTTGCTCGCTACATTCCCCACAAAAGGAGGAGATATTGCCATATGTCCAGATCTAGTTCCAATTTCATGACTCTTTCTTATCGGAGTCATATAGGCACCAGTCCACTGGTTCAGATGGAAAACTTTTATACAATAACACATCCTCCGAAACCACAGAGATTGCAATGACGCAAACTGTAATCTAGAGGCGTATATAGTGCAAGAAATAGGACTAATATGTTTTACAACTTTTCTTTGTACAGCTTCTATCTTATTAGACAAACCCTTTTTTAATGGATTCCAGGTAGCGACAGCATATTCTAGTACCGGTCTAATCCATATTATATACATTTGAAGTTTTATATCATTTGATAAGATATTTCGATTTATTAGTGCCCATCTTTTCTTGGCACTGCCTACTATACTTTCAATATGTCTCAGCAGAAGCTGTACATTGAATAGTTATGCCTAAATCCTTAATTTCTTGCATAAGTTTAATCTCAAACACATCATTAATAACAGCATCATGAAAATAAACATAATGAAAGTTTGTTCTGTTCCCTATCTTTAAAGCTTTCGTCTTTTTATTGTTTATTCTCAGCCCTAGTGTAAACAAATATTTACCCAAATCATACAAATCTAAAGTCACATTATTTTTGGAGAATTCGACATTCTTTGGATCAATTGGGAAGATTATTTTTAAATCGTCAGCGAATTTGCAAACTCGACCGTTAAGGATCTTAGTTTCCAAATTTGCTAATACAATTTTAAATAAAATTGGCCCCAAGCTTGATCCCTGTGGAACTCCACTCGTTACTCGTTTTGATTTTGATATCAAATCATTTACTTGAATACTCATTCTTCGATTATATAGATAGTATTTAAGTAATCTAAAAATATTCGGTTCAATATTCAACAAACTAATTGCATTCAAAATAGCATCAAAAGATATAGAATCAAAAGCTTTTGAGATATCTATAAATACAATTAATGCATCTAAATTATTCTCGTCTCAATGATTACATATTGCTCATTACGGAAAGCATATTGGTAGTTTGTCGATCTACCTTCTGTAAAGCCACAAGCTGACAAGTCAAAGTCAGCTGGCAACATAATACGTTCTAAATGATCAAGCATCAATCGTTCTATTATCTTCAAATTCAGGAGAACGCATTACCAGGCCCTCTTAAGGGCCCCCTATCAGTAACAAATCTCTATTCAGAGCACCTTAACCGAGTTTGTAACGTCGTACGGCATTTACTTGAAGCTGGGGCGTTTACATTACGTTGTTATAATCCCTTTTGTATTTGGCGCGTTTTCTACAGCGCTGTATTTACATTTTTATCCTATGGAGAGTTCACAGGTGATAAAGATGTACTTATGCTTTGATTTATTTTGCGGTTTAATACATTTATTTTTCTAATATTTCATTTTTCAGAATATAACTTTTATTTTTATTCATATTATATTTTAATAAAAAAAGAAAAGTAATTAATTATATCTAATCTTTTTTCATGAGCACATTACATAGATTCAGTAATTGACAATTAGAAATAGATAATATTTTTAGGCTTTGTTTGAACGATTGTTTATTAATTGTGAACTTTTTCGACGAAGTACTTGAATTAGATATTTTTGTAAGAAGGCGATATTTTTTGTCTTGGCTAGGAATTCATCACTATTTTGGTTGAGTTGCGGCATGGTTTCTAGAACTCATAAATTGTTGCCTTCGCGTAGACGAGATGAAATTAGCAGGCTTCCTTGGTTAAGGCATTTGTAAGTCTACGTGGTAATGTCTAAAATTTTTATCGATGGGTTGCAAATTTTAATAGTTTTACTTTGTGTACCTTCGTGGAGCTAAATGTATTTGTTAAAATCATCGTCTTGTTTTTAGAATACGTTCAATTCTAGTTGACTTTATGTCTAAAGATCTGCCGACATCTATCAAGGAGTTTTATTTGGAATTTAGTTCCACGTTAATATATTCTTAGAATTTGCCTATATATGAAATGTTGATGATAACACAAATCTTTCATACAAAAACATTATATTTAGTCACATGGATATTTAAAGATAAATAAAACTGAAGGATGAAACTTCAATAATGTTGATGAGGGTGACACGGTATATATTATTATTGTTCATAATAATACATGTATTTGGCAACAAAGGCCAACAGGCCCAACCATTGAAATAACAAATCAAAGGTAGGATATGTGGAGATGAATTTAATTATGACTAGCAAGGTATTTAACCACAGGCAGGGAGGAGTTTAGGAAGAGAAGTGCTTTCATGAATTGTACGATAGTTGATGTACTGTTGTAGGAAAGGTATGCCATGTCTGTACAGAAATTTTATAATATTATTTTGATGCTCATCTTAGTTCGCATGAAGAAATGTATAAGATAAAAAAACAGTTGTAAGAGTATGCTATTATAACTGGCTAGTGTATACGGCTGTAATAAGTAATATTGCGTCGTTAAGTGCTGCTGCATGTCACGTTAACATGGTGACTAGCATGATAACGTCACCTAATATATGTCACATCTTGAACTATGGGTCACAAATCGATAATAATAAACGAAGCAATAGTAACCTAGTTCAACGGTAGTTTCCAATTCTCAATAAAAACAAATGCAGGATACCATGACTGATTAGAACATTGCTACAGTTAGGAAAATATAGATAAATAAAAAGACAAGGACATATCCTATTTGAGGACAAGAATTATAGTACTCGAGCTTAATTTTTTTTAAATGTAGCCTGCCGGTGAGTTAATGGTAGTATAGATTAGTTTTTAAACAACACATGTACGGATATATATCTAAACTTTGCTGAGGCTGGTATTCAAAACATCAATAGTTCCATGTCTTAGCCGGGTTCTTCGAACATGTATATTAAGCCGTCTTAGTTGTACATTAACCAGACATGTGTTGCTACGTGACACATGCTTTATTACGTCTCGGTGTTCACCGGAATGCGCAATTTCCTCAATAAATGAATTCAGCTAATGGTTGTGATATAAGCCAATCAAATGATTTTTTAGGCGTACAACTTTCAAAGAAACATGTTGGGCGACGTGGAATAAATTGAATAATTGGACTTTGTAGGTAGAACAAGAGCCAGGCAACTTATCTTTCTGTTTGAGATGACTGTTACCTTCAATCCACCGGTTTCCCTTACAGTATGATTCAGGTAGCAGTTCGGCACGAAACTTGAGTCTCTTATTGCCTAGCACACGTGATTTGATATATTTCCTTCCAAAAGTTGACATATTATCCTGTCCGGTTTGTCAGTATATTTATTCAATTTTATCGGTGTTTAATCCAGACCGTTGCGAAATCGGCAAAATTGTTGCTGAGTTTGATTGCGCTGATGGACACAAGTTTTGTGCAAAATTTAAAAATGACGTCGTACTTCTAGGTATGCAATTGCTATGTCTCGATTTCAATTACTACATATATATATATATATACATATACATACATATTACAAGTCCCCAGGAATGGCCGACCTAGTGTTCTTTTACAGTCCACGTATAACATCGAACAACATGGTTATATGTCAGTGAAACATTAGTCATTCTTGGCTTTTGTATGACTCTGCATGTTGAATATATATAAGTAATATAATTCAATGTCGGTCCAAATGTAATTACAATTTGAAAGAAGAGCATAAAGTACATGATTGACACTAGTTTATTTTACGAGCAATAGAATTTAAATAAATAATATTTAATGTGAATAATATTCATCATCACAGACAATAACACAATTTCATTTAGAAACTCATGTCTTCTTGCTATTTAACCATGAGAAGAGTAAAATATGTAAAACTAATTTAAAGAAAAAGTTACAATATTGAGAAAAGTATCACTTTAAAACAATATTTTTTTGCAAAAGTGCGATTTATGTAAAGTAGCATCTAGTACAAATAGAGCTAATTTCCTGAGAACACATTGGAATTTGGCAATTCAGACCTCTATAGAATACTCTTCTGTCCAAGGCGGCTTTAAGGAAGCCTACACCTGTCGACGGATGATGGAATAATGCTCTGATGGGCAATCAAATTGATGGCCCATATGAAATGTGGACGTCAGCGCAGTTGATGGTATCTTATTTCTTAGTCTAACGAAGAGCGCTTTTCGGCTGATTGAAATTTACGCTTGTTGTCGTCAGCGCCGCTTGTTTATATTTTAGCAACCTATATGTACTATGCTTTTTAAACAGCGATGACCAAATGATTATGCAATTCGAAAATTCCAACTTTTACTAGTGTATAGAAGGACTTAACTTACACACACATTGTACACACGACCTTTAGTGCAGTGGACGTTACTCGCGTTTCTCCATAAATGGAGAAAGCTACTCTACCTTTCGCAATTCCATATTCACCTCGTCACTCATATTGCCTGAGTTATTGATACAGCTATCAGTATATGTAAGCCTGTCAACTTCGTCCAAACATTCGCCTGCTGCCGCGAAGTTGAATTGAAGGATGATTCATCCTGAATAAGTATTTTACATCCCGATGTAATTTCTGGAGCGTTGACTAACCTTTTTCGTTCCATATGGAATGCGGAGACCGTACCACTTGATTGTATTCATGTGATAATCATCGTGGTATAAGTCTAGATACTGTTTGTGGCGAAGAACTAATATATATCTAGTTTTGTATTAGGTGTTGCGACCCTAGATGCAAACTAGTTCAAATATGACCCGAAGGATAAACCAAAGACAGCATAAACGGAACGTATAAACTCGCGCATATTCGTTTCATGTTTACTGGCGAATCATCAGTAGGAGCCGATATTACGCTATTTACTAACAGTATATTTTGGTGAGGAGCGTGTGAAAGATTGACGGTACAATTTCTTATAGAAATGTGTGAATCTGCAGTAGTGAAGCTAACTTCATATAAGGTCTTCGACTGCGAATTCAAAGCCAACTCACTAGATATAATATATACACTAAGCCTTTAAAGGGTACCAACTCCATGGCTATTGTGTCAGTACCTGAATTCAACACAAAGGATTTCAATGAATGCAAAAGTTCACCAAAATTGAGAATTACAACTTTTTATAAACGAATATCCATACACTCTGGCCTTGATAAATATCAGTTATCGCATTTCGAGGTCTTCATGCCATCATTCAATTAAAACTGTTAGATACTATTTGTAGCGGATAACTAATTTTTATGCTATTGTGTATTAGGTATTGTGCACCTAGTGACAAATTAGTTCAAATGTGACCTGAAGATAAACCAAAGACAGTATGAAATATACGTATAACCTCGTGCACATTCGTTTCGTGCTCACTGAAGAGTCGCCAGTAAGCACGAAATGAATGTGCACGAGATAATCCGTTCCGTTCATGCTGTTTTTGGTATATCCTTCTGGTCAAAATTGGACTTACGTTGCGTCTAGGTTATCCTACGTCGTCTTAGAGCTTCATTTGAATCACACACTAGAGAAGGACAAGCCAGATTCCGCTCAAGTCGGGGTTGTATAGATAATATTTTTTACGTTAAGGCAAGTTCTTGAACAGAGACATTTATGTCACCGTCCCACAATAGCCGTCTTTCTAGACTTCAAGGATGCATTTGACTCGATGGATCGGAATGTCTTATTCCATATTTTGCCTAAAAGTGCTGTGCTCAAAAAACTTATTAATATCATATGCACTCTCTACACAAATACTTCTGGTCGCGTGTGGTCCACAACGAATTACCTAGCCTTACAACCAGCAGTGGTGTTCATCAAAGTTGTCCAATTTACCTCTTTTTGTTTAATTTTGTGATCAATGTTATTATGAATAATATTCTTCCACACGTTCAGGATGCAAGTGTTGAAGTTCTCCCGGGTGGCAAACTAGGCAGCCTTGACTATGCCGACGTTATCATACTATTATTCGTCAATCGAGATTCTTCTCAGGCCACTTTGAATAGATTAGTAGACGTTTTTTCGTCTTTCGGTACTAAATTCGAACCCTCTAAATGCAAGATACTTTTCAGGATCACCCACTACTCACTCCTACTCCACGACTACAGAATGAAAATCTAGACGTATCTTGGAAGTTTTATCAATAACTCGTGCATTATTTCTGACGAGGTGAGTATGAGAATCGTGAGAGCTCGTCTAGCTTTCCAGACCTTCGTCATTTATGCAGATACGCTATTATTTCCCTCCGCCTTAAAGGTCGTATTTACAACGCATTTTTACGCGCAGATTTATTATACGCTAGTGAAACTTGACTTCTAAGCGTTGATGATTTTAGACGCTTACATGCATTCCCCAATCGGTGTTGGTTACCATCAATGATTAGCCATCGTTGACGTTCGTAGACGTATTTTTTGGATCTATCAATATGTGCTCCTCGTTAGAAAAACAAATAAGGCTCCATCAACTTCTTTGGCTCGTTCAAGTTTGGTAATTCATTGTCGACAATAACTAGACAAGAAGTGTTCGTCGGGAGCACGCATAATTTTAACAAATTTAGTCGGAATATCATTTTTTGATCTAATTTAGAATAGAATATCGTGATACACTAAGTTCAATGCACCCACCAAATTTAGGAAGATGGCTATTAAAGTATGGCGATATACATGTCGTTGTTAAAATATTTTTATAAACCTTCTTGTCCTGGCTGGATTCCTGTTTGTTCTCTTGCATTTGATTTATGCAAGGTGCTTACGCGACGCAAGATTATTGAATAAAATAAGCTAGAAGCGATTAGTCAAATTTTTACACAATGGTTATTACAAAAATTTCGCTAATTTTTATTGAAATTAGAAATGATGATTGACTCGTTTCGAGCAAAGGGGAATTATCAGTGGACCACACATTGTCGCCACCAGTCTTGAAAAGGTTGAAAACAGATAATTGAGTTCTTAGTTTTGTGCTGTTTAAGAATCATTATGGAATTCGGTATTTATAGTTTGATGGTTTTTCGAGATTTGCGTTCCACATTACTGATGTAGGCATACTTACCGGGATCGGACCTGATGGAGTTACGTAAGAAATTGGTCGTTACCTTATTCAGCATATCTATCAAGACAACAAGTTTTTCGGTTAATAGAATTTTGATCGAATCATACATGGAAATATCAAAGCTGATTTTGTTTTCGGACATTGATTTTTCATGGACTTATTCCAATGTACCGTAAAAAATTAGTTGTTTACAGGAATCCTTTTAGTAAATCAAGCTAATGAGCTTAGGAAAGTACCAACACAAAATTCTGTAATATCACATGTTCGAAGACGGGAATGCGTAGAAAAGGATGGTGCAAAAACTTACGTAATAATTGTAGCCTCCTGCGTTCTATTTTTGGATACGCAATATATATCTATTTCTGATCTATCCATCGTACGTGGAAGAGCTTCTTGTTGTCCAGTTTGTTTCAATTTTCGCAAATTGAATGCGCTGATGCGGAGCCCTAACCTAGTTTTAATGAATGATAGTTCACTCGAACTATTTTGACTATTTGGAAAATGGATATTTGGCTGTGCGATTTTATAAAAATTTAACACATTCATAGCATTTATAACAGAATTTTTGTTAGACTAAAAAGGTGTGAAAGGGAGAATCAGAAGGCAGAATTGGAATTGCAGGTTTCTATAATAACATGATTTTGCTCACTCACCCTGTAAGACTACAGACAAGGCGGAAATTTTGCTCTCAATGTCGGCCGATGCAGTATAGATCCATAAATAAATACTAGATCGGTCATTCTTAGAGCTGATACTTTTTTTGTTCAGATTTGCTTGTCTTAAATAATTTGCTAATCAATTCTGACGAGCACTATCTGCCAAGACGGCAAAGGGCAAAATTTCCATTATCAGCCAAAAGTTGTCCCTTGTGATTGACATGTTTACTCAATCACTACATGAAGATTGATTGTTAGTTGTATAGACAGTTTAGCCTATAGTCTGTGTTATTGGCGTACTGTGAGCTTTGCATTGGTGATATATTTGCATACAATTTAAAAAATAGAATAGGATCCATTTGCCACCATCATGCGTTCAACCCGCAGGTGACTACTCCATCATCATCGCTTATCTTTCTAGTATGTTCACTTGTCATAAATGGTTCGAATCTGTCTAAATTTGAATTTTTGTAGGACAGTGATATTCCTCAACAAAGTTTATCACAAAACGTAGATTAGATGTGACTATCCCAGTTTCCTTTTGGATAAAATTAATATCTGAACTTTCAATTTGGTTATTATCGTCTTACTATCCCAGACACGCTGATAAAATGGCTTCTTATTTATTATTCTTCACATAAAGGCTACTATTCTGTCGTTCACTCGGAGGTGGCTGCACCTTCATTTAATCGGCTTTCTATCCAGCAAATGGACTTGTCCTATATGTCTCCATGCAGTCCAAAATCGAATTTAGTTGAGACGGTGTTGTTTTTCAACGAAGCCTATAATAAAACTCGGATTGAATCCAACTATATAGTTTTCCTTAGATATAAAATAAATATCTCATCTATCTCACTTGGATAGTATCGTCTTTCCATCTCAGATAGTCCCGGAATATATGGCTTCTTATTCGTTATCTGCCACATAAAGGCCTCCATTTTATCTTTAATCGGTTATATATGTAGAATTTTTCGTTGTTGCCTGTGGATCCAAACGGTATAAAATAAAATTTCTTTTAAGGGGCAGTGATATCTTTGCCCACAATCAATCAGAATACTTGGATGGAATCTTTCTATCTGATCAGTTTCATCTGATTGATATCGTCTTTCAGTCTTAAGAATTCACCGATCAGTTGTCTTCTTATTCATAATCACTATTCGATGTTCTTGCCTTAGATGATTACGCCCCTTGGCGACTATCTACCCGGCATGTTTCCCTGTAATACATTAGTCAAAGCAGTCTTATCTGGAACTTTTTTGTGATCCGGTAATATCTTTGCGTAAAATCTATTAGAAATATCACATTGGATTTGTATATCTATTTCTTACTTTTAGATAAGATTCATATCTGATCATTTTTGTCTCGTTGGTATTACCTTCAATATCGGACTTTCGCCGGGCAAATTGTTTTTTGATTAATTATCCTCTACATAAGGGCCCCATTCTGTCTTCAACCTAAGGTTAATTAAGTTCTCAATTGATCGATTGACTATGTAACATGTTTAGTCGTAATATATGGGTTCTTTACGTTCTGAAATATATCATCTTTTGTGGGTCGCAATCTATCAGGGAAATTTGATCAAATCTGTCATTACAATTTCCTTACTTTGAGATATAATCGCTATCTAATCGGCAACATCAATTTTGTATTATAATTCATTCTTAAGCATTCGCCGATTAAATGGCTTTTGATTCATTTTAGTCCGCATAAAGGCTACCATTCTACTTTCAATCTGAAGATAACCACGCCATTGCTCGATGGCTTGTCTATCCGGTATGCTTACTTTGTTATATATGGCTGATATTAGTTGAAATGAGTTGTTTTATGAGACGGTGATATATTTTTTGCAAACATTCTTTCTGAAAACTTTGATTTAAACATTTTTAAATCTTAGATAGAATTGATATTTTATCTGTCTCATCTGGATGGTATCGTTTAAACATCTGAGGAATTAGCCGATCAAATAACTATGGATTAACTATTCTCCGCATGATGGACTCCATTCTGCCATCAAAACGGATGACTATGGTTTAACTTAGGCTATCTATCCAGAATTCTAACTTGTTATATGTGGCTCAAAAAAGTTTAAAATCAAACTTTTGTGAGACTGAATTTTTTCAACAAAATTTATTATAATACTTTAAGTGTATATAACTATTTATATTTGTTTTTGGATGAAATTTATATCTGGTCTGATTTATCTGGATGGTGTCGGCTTTGGATTTCGAGCAGTCTCCGAGCAAATGGCTGTTAATTTATTCTCTGGCTTGAAGATCAACATTCTTCCTTCAACCTGGTGGTGATTAAGTCCTCACTTTCTCGATTCTCTATGTATCATGGCTACTTATCATATATGGGCCTAGGCTGATTAAAAATAAGTTGTTTATTGGACAGTGATGGCTTTGAAAACAGTATTTCAAAAAACTCAAATTGATTTTGTCTATCTATTCCTTTGAAGTAAAATTGTCATTTGATCTACCAAATATGGTTGATATAGCCTTACCATTTCAGTCATTATCTGATCAATCGGTTTCTTATTCGTTATTTTCAGCGAACAGACCACGATTCTGTCTGTATTCCTGTGGTGACTACGCCCTTACAGAATCAGCTACCTGTCCAGGCTGTTTGTCACATAGGGATATCAGGTGTCTAAGATTATACATATTTTGTGGAGCGGTGCTATTTTTCAACAGAAATTATTGTAAAATTCAGATTGGATTTGTGTATCCACAGGATTACATGGACTCCTGGACAGTACCCCGTTCTTCCGAATGGCGAATGAGCTCTCAACAGCCACCGGCAACCATGCAAGTTACTGCTGCCTTGCAGACTACGCTTGGATTTGCAAAGGCTAGAGGTGCGTCCTCGATCAAAAAGCCGAGTGGTGAGGGGACACCACTTGTACCAAATTCCCAAGAAACTCCATGAAATGTGGAGCCGGCTTATCCTCCAAAAGGAGTCAGCCGCAGTAAAGTAAAGTAAAGTATCCATTTTAACTCAGATAAAACTGCTATCTAATCTGTCTCACTTGATTGGTATTCTCTTTCCATGTCACATTATTCGATCATATGGCTTTTGGTTCATTATTTACCAAATAAACTGCATCATTCTTCCCTCATCTCAGAAATGACTGTGTCCTCACGTGATCGGCTATCTATTCGGCATGCCTTCATGTCGTATATGTCTAAGAGGAGTCTAAAATAAAACTTTTGTTGGGCGGTGATATCTTTGCACGGAATCTGTTAGAAAAATAGGATTTGATCTGTTTATTCATTTTTAACTCTGTTATAACATTCATATATAATCATTCCAATGTTGTTTGAATTTTTTTTCCGCCTCAAACATTCGTTGATAAAATGCGTTTTCTTTATTAACCTCAGCATAAAGGCCACCCTACTGCTACAATCCGGAAGTGACTTTTCTCATATATTCGGCTAACCACGCGACACATTTGATGTCATGTGTGTGTGTGCTGGTTATACCTTTACACACTATCTTTCAGAAAACTCGTATTGAATCTGTATATCCATTGTTTGGCTTGTTAAATATTTGATATTTGATCTGTGTCATCTGGTTTGTATCCTCTTACCTTCTCAGACATTTCCGATAAAATTAATTTTGTGTTATCTTCCTCACTTAATCCTCTATCTCTCTTGTCTGTTTACTTGCTCTGTAAGGCTTCAAGCAGCCTAAAAAGATATTTTCCACCAAAATTTATTATAAAAATCGAATTGGACTTGTCTATCTATTTATTGATTGGAGATAAATTATATATTCAATCTGTCCCATCTTGTTTGTGTTCATTTTCAATGTCAGACATTAGCCAATCAAATTGCGTTTGATTCATTTTCCACAGCATACCAGCCGACGCATAATCAGCTATCGACTCAGCACTTTTATCTGTAATATATGGGTTCAAGCAGTCTAAAATGGAACTTCTTTTGTGGGACAGTGATATTGTTTTAACAATCTATCATAACACTTGTATAAGTTAGGTATTCCTTGTTATTGCTTTGGAATAAAATTCATTTCTGTTTTGTACTCTCTAGTTTGTATCGCCTTTCCATCTCAATTTTGACCAATCAAATGACTTCTTATTCATTATTCTGCGCATAAAGGCGATTATTCTGTTTTTAACTCGGAGGTAACTATGCCCTTATTCCTGAATAGCCGATATGGTATAGTGTACTGGAGCCTTTGTGTTACAGGTTCCCTAGGCAAATGTATCTGGGCTCCAAAAATCATTGTTGCCAGAGAAAATCCAGTTTATTCTTTGGCCCACTCGACTTCTGGATAATCAAGGACCTCGTGACGCCAACATTTTAATATCACTCAATGTTCGGGCGCTCGCCAAATAGTCTCGTTAGTCTGAAAGCGATAAGATGCAGCGCGGGGATGCTTTATGTCAAAGAACGGTGCGCCCCGGTCGGTAGCGAAAGCTTGTGCACAAATGTAATGTCTTAATGAGGCGCTCAGCAACAGGACGTCCATGCGTTTTAGGCCAAAGAGCGATCAGTTTCGTTTATATGGATTGCAACACAAGCCATTGGGCTTGGAGCCCGTTTTCTAAGGTCAAAAGTCTATATGTTGCTGATATCAGTTTACCGTTTTGTAGCAATCTGACTTTTTCTTGATATGTGATATCAATGGTCTGTTCTATGGATACCTTGATACGTGTCGATATACGACCAGCAGAACGTGTCTGAAGCATCATTCTCATTAACTGCTCGATGGGTAATAGTTACATCATATTCCTTGAACTCTTCAATAACCCGATATACTCCGGTCTTTTTAATTTCTAATGACTGTTAGCTTTGAAGTCGCATTGTGGTAGATTTAATATTAAGTTATCTTCACTACTGCTGATATTCACATTCGTATAGGTGATCGTACCGTCCATTTGTCCTACATTCCTTACCCACATATATAGTTGGTATAACGGTTCTTACTGATAAATCGTCAGTAAGTACGAAACGAATTTACTCCTGAAATTATATCTTCCGTTCATGCTGACTTTATAATCCTTCTGGTCCTATATTTACTAATTTGTTACTTATTTCACAATACCTAATACACGATTGCACACATATATTAGTTTTCGGCAACAAGGAGTATCTAACTATTGACGATATTGCATAACTTAACTAGTATATGAGTCGCCTGGGAGATGGGAACAATTATTTGACGAACGACAGAATCAACATCACCCCGTTTATCAACGAGGTTAATACTTATAGTACGAAAGGAATAGTTGTTCTAAAATTCATGTCACTACTATCCTTAAATAAGGTCATTAGCAGATTATTGGTACTTATTGTTCGGTGACATTAATTAGTTGAATCTGTACTCTATATTTTTAATATGAGGGTTTTTTAAGTTATCTCTCTGCATCGCTGACACTGGTATATTTTCGGGGATAGAGATTGGTGCAGATTCTAAAAAAAATGTTTCTTTGTAGTGCTTTGTCAATCGACGAAGGCGATGCATTTTAGCAGATATAAGACTATTGTTACAATCATTTGTTGCTTCGCTGACTAAAAACTGCTCAAAATAGTGCTATTAAAGTGCATTCAGTGCTCGTCAGCCTTGGTTGGCATACTATCTACAAGGAAAACTCCGAATACAAACCATCACTAGGAATGGACAACCTAGTGTTCTTTTAAAGTCCACATATAACCATAATAAATACAACATACACTGATTACATACTGCATCGGCCGTCGCGCAGTATAAAAAGGGTCGCCTTATCTGTTGAGCCACACAGGGTGGATAAGCGAAATCGGGCTACTGCAGGCAACTTTATCTTCGATTCTGCCTCTTTTCCTTCCCTTTCCTCTTCTCAATCTAACAATAACACTTTTAGATACTATAAATATGGTTGGTTTAGATTATAACACTGAGCCCAATACCAGGTTGCCAAATATCTAAAATGGTTCTAGTAGACGATCATTCATTAAACCTAGGTAAGGTTTAGCGTAGGCGCATTTAATGTACGAACATTAAAACAACTTGGGCAATAAGAATATCTTGCACGTGCGTTGGATAAATTAGAAATCGACATATGTTGCGTATCTGAAACCGGAATACAGGACCCTTCGTGCATTATAGAACTGGTTGCACCATCCCTATCTACGCGTTGCTGGCTTCGAACCACTGGTTCCACAGAGTTCTCTCAAGCTGTTAAAAGGGGCGTTGGTATTTCCCTTAGCGCACGAGCTGAAACCTGATTAATTGAATGGACCCCTTTAAATAGTCGATTGTGTGCGGCACGTTTAAATACATCTACTAAAATCAAAGCAAAAAACGGTTATCATCGTTGCCTCTTCGTTGTATCTGCATATGCTCCTACCGATTGCAGCACAGAAGAAAGCAAGGACGCTTTTTACTCTGAATTAAGCTCCTTACTAAGTAAAGCACGAAGTTCGGATATAGTCCTGGTTATGGGTGACATGAATGCCCAAGTTGGTCGCTTAAGCAACACAGAATTTCATTTAGGTAGAAGATACACTCTAAGCTCGACTCGCAACGATAATGGTGAACGGCTTTTGGATAGCTGCGCTGAACATAGGCTATAATTAAGTAGTACAAATTTCAGACGTAGTGTTAAACGTTGTGCTACATGGCGTCCTCCAGCACCCGGACAACGGTGGACTCAAATAGATCATGTAGCAATTAGTTATAGATGGCTTGGTTGCATCCAGGATTGTCGCTCTTTTTGGAACACTTATGTCGACTCGGACCATGCACTTATCCGTTGTAGATTTGGTCTAAAATTTTCTGGGAAAATAATTAAGAATAAACCCCAAATCGATGTAGGCAAACTCGAACAACCATCCATCCGACAAAACTATGAAAATATTCTTAAGGCTAATCTAACTGGTCTGAATAGCGAAAATCCGAATATACTTTGGTTCAAGATAAGTTCCACTATGCACATTGCAGGTACTACTGTATGTGGCATTGCAGGCCCGCGTAGAAATAATCAATGGCTCTCTGTAAAATCTATGGAGACACTCGATATAAGTCGCCAACTTCCACCTGGCTCGACTCATAATAATACCCGTTGCACAATACCAGGTTGCCAAATATCGAAAATTGTTCTAGTAGACGATCATTCATTAACACAGAATTTCATTTAGGTGGAAGATACACTCTAAGTTCGACTCGCAACGATAATGGTTAACGGCTTTTGGATAGCTGCGCTGAACATAGACTATATTTAAGTAGTAAAACCTTCAGACGTAGTGTTAGACGTTGTGCTACGTGGCGTCCTCCAGCACCCGGACAAAATTCTGAAAATATTCTAAAGGCTAATCTTACAGGTCTGAATGGCGAAGAGCCGAACTTACTTTGGTTCAAGATAAGTTCAACTATGCCCAATGCAGGTACTCCTGTATGTGGTATTGCAGGCCCACGTATAAACAATGGCTCTCTGTAAAATCTATGGAGATACTCGAAACAAGGCGCCAAATTCCACCTGGCTCGATTCATAATAATACCCGTCGCAATATAAAACGCCAACTTAAGCGCAGTCTAAAAGTGGATCTCGAAAACTTTTGGACCAGAAAGGCTAAAGAAATGGAAGTAGCTTTCGCATCAGGTAATAGTCGCTGTTTGTTCCAACTTATCCGCGCAACAGGTCCTAGAAAAAAGTTAGTGAAATTATAAATGATAGTAACAACGATTTAATGACCGATAAAATAAGTCGTCTTGACAGGTGGGCTGAACACTTTAGAGATCAATTTTCTTGGCCACCCGCGTCGTTTCCGATTCCCGAAAGCATGTCTGCATCAAAAGTGTGGAATGTTAGTCCCGAAGAACCATCAGAGTTAGAAGTACGCGATGCAATCCTATCTCTTAAATGCCGCAAAGCCGCAGGCCTCGATGATTTGCTTCCAGGATTGTTGAAGGATGGTGGCGATATAATTTCAGCAGCGTTGACCAAACTTTTTCATACTATATGGAATGAGGAAACCGTAACACTTAATTGGAATGAGTCGACCATCATTCCTATCTTCAAAAAAGGCAATCGTAATTCGTGCCGTAACCATTGGGGTATTTGTATCGATTATCCTACGTTGTCTTAGCGCTTCAAGTGAATCACATACAAGAGAAGAACAGGCCGGATTCCGCGCAGGACGAGGTTTTATAAATAATATTTTTATGTTAAGGGAAGTTCTTGAACGGAGACATTTATATCACCGTCCCACAATAGCCGTCTTTCTAGACTCCAAAGATGCATTTGATTCGGTGTATCGCAATGTTTTATTCCATATCTTGTCGAAAAGCGGTGTGTCCTCAAAATAATTATATTATATTACACGAGCTCTCTACACAAATACTTCTGGTCGCGTTAAAGTCTACAACGAATTAACGCATAACTTTTCAACCAGCAGTGGTTTTCGTCAAGGCTGTCCATTTTCCCAATTTTTGTTTTATTTTGTAATCGATGCTATTATGAACAACACTCCCACACATTCAGGATGCTGGAGTTGAAGTTCTCCCGGGCGATAAACTAGTCGATCTTGACTATGCGAACGATATCGTACTATTATTCGACAATCAGGATGCTGCCCAGGCCACCTTGAATAGATTAACAGACGTTGTTCCGTCTTTCGGTAGGAAATTCGCACCCTCTAAATGTAAGATACTGTTACAGGATCACCCACCACTCACTCCAACGTTGCGACTGCAGAATGAAGATCTTGACATAGTCGACAGGTTTACATATCTTGGGAGCTCTATCAATAACGTAGGCAATATGTCCGACGAGGTGAGAATACGGATCGCGAAAGCTAGAGTAGCTTTCTCGAACCTTCGTCATTTATGGAGAAACGCGAATATTTCACTTTGCCTTAAAGGTCGTGTTTACAATGCATCTGTACGCGCAGTCTTACTATACGCTAGTGAAACTTGGCCTCTTAGAGTTGATGATCTGAGACGCTTACAGGCATTCGATCATCGTTGTTTGAGAAGTATAGCACATTTGGTTACCAACAACGAATAACTAACGTTGACATCCGTAGACGTATTTTTGGATCTGACAATAAGTGCTCGTCTTTAGAAAAGCAAATAAGGCTCCATCAACTTCGTTGGCTCGGTCACGTTTTGACTATTGTCTTCTGGCCGCTGAAATCCTATTAAAATTCTGCTTCATGCGGCCACTTATAATTCTGTTTGAATAGTTAAACAATGATACATATATGCAGGGGGTGTTTAGTGTGGTCTAGGAATAATTTAGGTCACCTCTAAGTACGGAGAAAAGTCTACCAAATACAATCTGGAGCGATGTGACGGGAAAGCTGAAACAATCGTTGTCTTAGCTTCCGATGATAAAAGCCGATCACTTGTTTTCTGTGTCTTCTAACACAAAAAATCTCTTCAAAAAGCAATACCCGTTGAGAATTTAATTGGAGATCGCACCCTATCGCATAAACGTTGCAATATATATTTGTTGCTGTCGGATAATACGCAACACTGCTTATTGTTTCGTATATGTTGATACTTTTTTAAAATAATTATTATTTTTATTACGAATTTTTTCTCACTGATATGTGGTAGTAAAACATCAGTAATCAAAGGCTGTTGTATTTGTGTCTGCAATGATGATGGTGACGACGATGATTCTGATACTGCTGCTGCTGCTGATGATGATGATGCTGATTATAATAATAATGATGATGGCGAGATTACGCTATATACTTATGTCGGCTTTGGTATATCCTCCTTATTTTATATAACCTACCTTGTTATTAAGTTAAAAATCAAGACTATACAAATATTTTTGATTTTTTAATACAATGTTTGTACAGGCATTTGTACTAATCTCATTGAACGACAAATATGAGCATCGCAATAAAACAGCTTGTTAGCAAAAAGAAGAATCGATACAAAGCAAATGGATTCAATTTGGATCTTTCCTATATTTGTCAACGTATCATTGCCATGGGTTTTCCAGCCTCCAATCTTGAAGGACTATATAGAAATCACATAAATGAGGTCGCGAAATTCATGGAGACCCATCATAGAAATCATTTTAAAATTTATAATTTGTAAGTCTATGGTATGCGTTTTGTTTCAAACACGTATTCTTAGTTATATTTTACTTTTTTGTTTTTGAACTAAGGAAAGTCATTTCTTTTTATTATTGTTTGGTGTGCCACTCTGATTAAAATCTTTATAGCATATTTGAATATTTCTAATGCTAAATTTTATGCATCACTTTTCTAATAATGTTAATCGGACCACAAGAATGTATCTACACAATTTATGGGAATATATAAATGCTTTAGAGCGGACAATCTCATTAGAATTTCGTGCCATTCAATGATTTAAAAGTAAAAGTATAATGAGATTTTCTTTTCTGAAACATAAAATGTAACTTTTCATGGAGAACATCTCCTTTCTAAATAGCGTAAGAGCCTATAAATGAACAACGTATCCTAGGATATATGTTATTTAAGCGAAGAGAACGAATTATAATTGTGTGAACATCAAGTCTTCAATCTCGTCCTAGATGTTTTGAGTGTGTACGCGACGATTCCATATCACTCCTAGACAGTGTGGGGGGAATCTATCGACAGCTTATATCAGTGGATAGAAAAAATGTGTTAATCGTTGCCTTCAGCACTAACCTGTATTCGCATTGTGAATTTTATTTATCAATACCCGTGAATGTATTTTCCCACACGGCATCGTCACACGATCCGTACAAATGAGGCGAGTCAAGCCAGGTCATTCTAATCGAGGGAATGGTTTGAGCTAAGCACTTGCTTCTAACAACCAATTGGTTGTCAAGGATCTTTATGCTAAGCATGACCAAGACTGCATCGTAAACGGGACTGTAAGCATAAGTTTTCGTAATTCCCCCTTGATTTGTAATTATTCTTTTGTTAATTCTCTTAAACCATAGCTGCGGCGTTTTGCTACACAATTTATCGGAGTCAATAATGGGGATAATTTGGTTATTTTCGGTCTAGATGGCGATTTTTAGTTTACTTTAATTTACTCTGACTGATCCCAACCAAAGAATATACGGTGTGCGAAAAACGGTGAAATGATGCTGCGCCAAACGTACCTCAACAAGCTGGTCTCGTACATTGAATTACTGAGCTCTCGACATCCTGTTGCGGGAAATACATTTTTTAATTGGCCTGCATAGTGGCATCATTATACTGTGCATCGATCTGGAGCAACAGTTGTCTTCAAGAGTTCTTTACGCGTTTATAAAAAAATAAATTCAATTCCACATAAGAAGATTCCTCTCGTGCTGTCATTGTTATAAAGCTTCGCTCGAGAAGCGTAGTGCTGAATAGTGCTCTCCTACGACATGCTTTCAGAATTATCATTGTTCCCGAATTGTTGAACGTTCCGGTTTACCTATGTCGTCAATACGCGTATCCTAAGTATCGCATCCGATAGACAGGACGGATCGGATCGCAAATTTGAAGACAATTTTGCATCAGTTTGTAATATAGAGTATGCTTTCGTTATATTAATAGTGATTTTTAGACCGATTTGTCCGGCATCAGAGTGAATGTGCTCCTGTACACCTAGGAGATCTGAAACATTTTTGCAAAGATGATATTTTCGTCCGCTTAACCAATATCCGATATTTTGGTGTTCAATCTGATCTGGATTACTTGATGGCTTATTAGAAAACTTTTCTATATTCAGAAAATGATCTAATTAAATTCGAGCGTGTAAAATGACCAAACTTGTCTTATTCTAGAAAATAGGCCTTCCTTATCTCAATCCGTACCATAGGCAAACAACTTTTCTTTGGTGGAGGAGTTGAAGTTTTTTAGCGTTCGAACGAATTTAGCTGACTTCATCAGAAACAATAGCATTTTTCAAACATTCGCGGTCAACAGAACCAAACATACGCAAGATATTTAATTGCAACATCCGCGACCAGTACGTGTTTTGCATATATATGTAAAGCTGTGCGATTAAGTAGGAGAAATGCGCACATTCTAGGCAGTATTTAGCAGGCCGCTTCCTCAGTAGTTTTCACGTTTTAGTGGCGGTCTTTTCTGTTATTAGAGGAAAAGGACCATATTCTTGTCAAAAGAGAGTCTCCTTCTCATATAGAGCAGAATAGTTGGTAAATAGCGTAATTCGGAACAGTACCTATTGCTTTGTTTGTAATAGAAGTGATTACGTCTTCTCAAATCTGTAACTTTTTCTTTACATTTTTCCTGATTTAGCCAAGTTCTTTTAGTGATGGGACGTTACATTTGCGAAGTTTTAACAGCGAAAGCAAAAAAGTAGAATTTCCATGTGTATAAATAGCCAGCTGTAGTACTCAATATTCTGGAGATATCTCCACTGGAGCTTCAGGCCTGTTTGCCCGCTCCTACTAAATAAATCACCCCTTGATGTTCACTAGGGCTTGATTGTATGACTTGGTACAGTATTCCGCTGCCAGTGATGTGGAAAGAATTATTCATGTCATCTGCCATCTCATGCCAGCATTCGTATCGGTCTTTTTGTGCGGACTGTGTGGCTTTACGCCTTTTCCGGCGGTTTTCGATATCGTGCTTATGAGTTGTGTTTATGAAATATGGTCTCCGCGAATCCTTGCTTGTGCTTTGTCTCGTTTTCCATTTGTGTCAATGTTGGTTTATCCAAAGACAGAATTATAGTTCTTTTTATTATTGAAATATTTTCGGTGGCCATTGGTCTTTTTCGCGAAGTTTGATGCTGTGATCTGATTAACATTAGTGATAATTTCGAAACTAGGCCGATTGCACGCAGTCTTTAATGTGCTCTTGCTCTGGATAAAGGCTAGGAGCTGGTTCCTTAAACTCTTCTGAGAACAAACACTGAGATGTGGATGTAATCAGAGAGTCGTCATTAAGTATGGGTTTGCTCCCGCGAGGATTGCGTGACTCCGATCTTCGCAGTGTCATTATTCTTGCATTTATTTTAAATAATAGGCTCTATGAAATCAATTTACTCTGATCACAAGCACATGTAATACAATGTTTCGCTGTGGAATTTAAATAATTGTAATTATCATATCGACCTCAAAATTTAGTATTTCATTAGTGACTCTAAATGAATGCACTGACTGAGAATTCAACAGGCTATATATATATATATATATATATATATATATATATATATATATATCTTTCGTTTATAAACATTCTGGGTTGTCCTGTGAATATGTGGGGTGGCAACAAATATGACTCGGTTTTATATTTCTTGTTTTGGCTGATTGGTAAGTGTATATGCGTTTGTGTCTGTGTGTGTGTGTGCCTCTTTGTATTTAAAGGTCCTTCTGACTGTATTGCAAAGTGATGTCTGAGATCTGGTCATTATTGTATCGATGGCTTGTGAATTAACCATCTGTTCGAATTTTTCGCTGTACGAGTGATATTTTTGTTCTGCTTATGGTAACAGCGCCAGTGTGGATTGCAGTGTTGAACGCTCATATTGTTTGGAAACTTCTGCCACCGTATGCGCCTCTGTTATTTCCTCTTCAGTTTGTTTCCAATCCCATTGGATTTTTGTTGATTCTAGTCGAGGGCCTGTTCGGTCTGGCCTGGAAACTAGTAAATTGTTGTTGAAATTTGTTATTCGTGGCCAGTCGATTAGAATATCATGTTGAAGCTTTTGAATATCTAGGTCAGGTGCTTTTTGTTTTATATAAAGGGCTTCATAAATATTTAATAATTTTTCTAATTTTGCTTTATGTAGAATTGAGAAATTGGTCGAATTGACTGGATGCCCCGTTTCTAATATATGGTCGGAAATAGCTGATTTTCCTGACGGTGCCAAGCCTTTGTGAAGTATTTGTGTAGAGAGCGCGTATAATATTAACAAATTTTGTGGGCACACCGCTTTTCGACAAAATATGGAATAAAACATTGCGATCCACCGAATCAAATGCACCCTTGAAGTCTAGAAAGACGGCTATTGTGGGACGGTGATATAAATGTCTCTGTTCGAGAACTTGCCTTAACGTAAAAATATTATCTATACAACCTCGTCCTGCGCGGAATCCGGCCTGTTCTTCTCTTGTATGTGATTCACGTGAAGCGCTAAGACGACGTAGGATAATCGAAGCAAATAACCTAGATACGACTGGAGTCAAGCTTATACCACGATGGTTATCGCACGAATTACGATTGCCTTTTTTGAAGATAGGAATGATGGTCGACTCATTCCAATCAAGTGGTACGGTTTCCTCATTCCATATAGTATGAAAACGTTTGGTCAACGCTCCTGAAATTATATCGCCACCATCCTTAAACAATCCTGGAAGCAAATCATCGGGGCCTGCGGCTTTGCGGCGTTTAAGAGATAGGATTGCATCGCGTACTTCTAACTCGGATGGTTCTTCGGGACTAACATTCCACACTGTTGATGCAGACATGCTTTCGGGAATCGGAACTGACGCGGGTGGCCAAGAAAATTGATCTTTAACGTGTTCAGCCCACCTGTCAAGACGACTTATTTTATCGGTTATTAAATCGTTGTTACTATCATTTATAGTTTCACTAACTTTTAATTTTCTCGGACCTGTTGCGCGAATAAGTTGGAACAAACAGCGACTATTACCTGACGCGAACGCTTCTTCCATTTCTTCAGCCTTTCTGGTCCAAAAGTTTTCGAGATCGACTTTTAGACTGCGCTTAAGTTGGCGTCTTATATTGCGACGAGTATTATTATGAGTCGAGCCAGGTGGAATTTGGCGCCTTATTTCGAGTATCTCCATAGATTTTACAGAGAGCCAATGATTATTTCTACGGGGCCTGCAATGCCACATACAGTAGTACCTGCATTGTGCATAGTGGAACTTATCTTGGACCAAAGTATATTCGGATTTTCGCCATCCAGACCAGTTAGATTAGACTTTAGAATATTTTCATAATTTTGTCGGAAGAACGGTTGTTCGAGTTTGCCTACATCAATTTGGGGTTTATTCTTAATTATTTTCCCGGAAAATTTTAGTGAAAATCTACAACGGATAAGTGCATGGTCCGAGTCGACATAAGTGTTCCAAAAAGAACGACAATCCTGGATGCAACCACGCCATCTATAACTAATTGCTACATGACCTATTTGAGTCCACCGTTGTCCGGGTGCTGGAGGACGCCATGTAGCACAACGTCTAACACTACGTCTGAAGTTTGTACTACTTAAATATATTCTATGTTCAGCGCAGCTATCCAAAAGCCGTTCACCATTATCGTTGGCAGCTATCCAAAAGCCGTTCACCATTATCGTTGCGCGTCGAGCTTAGAGTGTATCTTCCACCTAAATGAAATTCTGTGTTACTTAAGCGCCCAACTTGAGCATTCATGATACCATGATTACCGCAAAATATGATAACTGATATCGATCAAGGCCAAAGTGTATGGATTTGCTGGAGTAACATGTGTTCAGAAATAATTGTAATTCTTAATTTTGGTGAACTTTAGCATACATTGAAATCCATCGTGTTGGTACCATGTACCGACTCGGCAACCATAGTGTTAGTACCATGTACCCTTTCGGTACTATAATGTTGGTATCGGGTACTGACACAATAGCCATAGTGTTGGTACTGTCTCTGTATATATATATATATAAATATAATATATATATAATATATATATATATATATATATATTATAAAGTGAGTGAGCTTTGAAGTCGCACTGTCGAAGACATTATATAAAGTTAGCTTCACTACAGCAGGTTTACACATTCGTACAGGATATTATACCGTCCTGTTTTCCCACATTCCTCACCAAAATATATAGTGGGTAAAGGGCGTAATACCTGCTGCTACAGTTGAGTCGCCAGTAAGCACGAAACTAGTGTGCACGAGATTATACCTTTCGTTGATGCTGACTGGTTTATCCTTCTGATCATCTTTTGTCTAATGTTTTACAGAGTGCGCAATACCTAATACAAAATTGAATATATATTCGTTCTGCGCTACAAACAGCATACAATAAGACAAGTCTCTTAAAAACTACTCATACCAAGCCTCGTTTAAGTTTTAAAAATTGATAACAGACTATCCTCGGTGCCAAAGTATTTACAGGTGTTAGCTGTGTGGGTATGTTCGGATTTGAATGTAAGCACTGATTGAGTTCGTTTGTTGCCACCTTGGCTCAGTCGCCATTATTATGATCACCCATGTTGGTTAGGTCGCTTATGACGCTTCTTCGAGATTTAACAATAACCGTGTCATCCAGTCTTGATTTAATTACTTCTAACTTTGTAGTTGTTATTTATCTTTGTTGGCAATATCTTATGTAGCACTTCACAATATCATTTACTTTTCACCACGCTTTAGTTTTAAACAATTATTTATACTAGTTTCTTGAAGGAGTTTCCGTGTTTCGCACCTGGATTAATTGAAATTACCTGATCTGCGTTTTGACTAACGCAGCTTTCATTGTTCCAGTAATTTTTGATAGATATTTCGCCCATCTACCGTAGGCCTTCATCGTGAGATGCAACTGGATGAAGGCCTACGGTAAGATGGGCCGAAATATCTTGCTAAAAGAAAATTACTGGAACAATGAAAGCTGCGTTAGTCAAAACGCAGATCAGGTAATTTATACTAGTTTGCTCGTTTAAAGCGCGACCTTTTAGTAAAAAAAATTTACAAAATATTTCTTAACTTCACTTCTGAAGCTCGACTGCTGCCTAAATCATTCTTCTGATTCTGTTTCATCTTAATTCTTGCAATTCTGCATGGACTTTTTCTTGTATTCCCTTCGGCCATAGATGGAGTCATCGGAACGTTCTGGGCTTCCAAAGGGCCTCTGCATAAGTTAGAATTATTTTGGTATCATCGACGATATTTAAAAATAATTATTTGCTGTGAATTGTTTTCCTTGACTATCTTACAGGTGCAGAGTTTGTATTTTCAACAATTTATGATATTTAGCAATTCATTTTATATGCAATCATTCATTTTAAAATAATCTGCTAGACGTCAGTTATGAATGTGTTATAGATTTCTACATATTGGGATAGTTTAAGGATAATTTTAAGCAGGTTAAATAAGTTTAATGAAATATTTTTGAATCTAGCTTGCGTAACGGCGCCTTTTATCTTCGCTATTTCGTTCTTACGTAGGTGTGAGGAACGCGAGTTCGACGTGAGTCTATTCTCTGGTGCAGTCGCAAAATACCCATTTGAAGATCACAGAGCTCCTAAATTTGAACAAATTATATCCTTATGTGATGATGTTGAAGAATTTCTTAATTCGGATGAGAAGAATATTGTCGCAATTAACTGCAAAGCTGGTAAGGTAAGTTAACGGTAAAGTAGGGCGGGCCGTTTTCTTGCAAATTTAAAAATTATTTGTTGCGTTGAACTGTATGCATACATGACTTTTATGTAAACTCTACTCCCATTATATACATAAGTTTATCAGTACAAATTAAGGACTTTTATAATCTACAAAAGTCAATTCATCGAGTAGGCCGTATTCGTCCTTATTGAGAACTATTCACGTACTGTCCAAAATTGATTGCAGACAAGCTCGAACTTGGGCGCGTGCGCTTTGCAATCAATGAGCCACCCTGCCGCACGCTGAACAATTTTCAGTTATATAATTGTTGACTTCACTGATATGGGTTTGGTTGTTTATGCGGATTTCCCCAGAATTTATTATGAGTACATCGTCCAGCCGAGACTTAATTGTCCCTTACTCCACAGTCAGTTTTTTTATTTATGCAGACAATACTTTAACTAAGTTTTCGTATCCGTCAACACAAATTCTTTACTTTTATCCAATTATTTTCAGAAGTTTACTCGTATACAACGCGTCCATTTTGTAAAACAAAATACAAATATGTATTATTTTATGTTCACTTCTGCGGATCGATTGTTGCTTCATTCATTGTGCTGACTGCTTTATCTTAATTCGTGCACTTCTGCGAGGAATTTCCGTTTTGTTTATTTCAGCCTTAGATAGAATAATTGTAGTTTGCTCGGCCTCGAATTTGGCTATAGATACATTTTTACACTCTCCTCAGGATTCAGCCTTGGAACCCTGCTTAAACGTGCTCTGCGTCCTCCTTTACCACACGATACGGACCATTATTGACAACCTGTATTGGCTTGTAGTCGACCTGCGCAACTAAGACAGTCGAGTGCGTGTAGGTCGTCTAGCATAGGCTTGTCGTTGTGTGGCGCGCACATATTCAGTTGGCGTTTTTAGACGTTCCTGAATACCCGCTGTGTTGCGGCGCTCATGGGATCCTGGAATTTAGTGTTCACCTGGCAATCTAATATGCCCTCCACAGACCATGGTTGTCGGAGCGAGCAGCAACTTGTTTCCTTCTGCTCCATAACGCTTCATGTCGACTTTGTGAAATTTGTGCTTTTCGGTGTTGAAAGCCATATAAGTTTAATGTTACAATCTATCGTCTTAACCCATTTTCCAATGAAAACAATCTCAAATAGGGGCGTTTGAGTATTCGCTACAACAAAAGCTATAGTAGATATTATTTATTATAAATTCACATTCGTCTGCGGCCATCATCGACGCGCCCGATACCCGATACAAATGTTCTTTCTTAGGGCTTATGTTGTTTAACGGTAATACCAACACATCAGCTCGTGTATCCAATTGCATAGTTACTGGCTGTCCGTTAATGAGTTATAAAAATTTAACATCAATAAAAAACCTTACGCGGGGCAACGCTTTCCATACTTATTTTTCTTCGAAGTCCATCTGATTCCGAAAAAATTTTAGAGTGCTCCGCTGGTCCTCTTCTCTCTAATTACATATCTGCGCATGAAAATGAATTTTCCTTTTGGCATGACCCGCCACGAGCAGCCGGTAGTGTACCTACTAGGTCAATATGTAGAAATTGATCACATGCAGTGATATTGAAAGCAATCGGGGTGACCTTTTTATGTTTGGTAATTTACAACACTGGCTGTGGCAATAGCCACTTTTAAGACAAATGATGAACAAAGGGTCTTATCTAGGGCAGACATTATTTCAACAGAAATTCCTCGCAGAAGCGCCCGGATAAGAAGTAAGCAGGCAGTGTGGCAATAGCCACCTTTAAGACAAATAATGAGCAAAAGGTCTTATCTAGGGCAGACATTATTTCAACAGAAATTCCTCGCAGAAGCGCCCGGATAAGAAGTGTTAGTGTTATGTGGCAATAGCCACCTTTAAGACAAATAATGAGCAAAAGGTCTTATCTAGGGCAGACATTATTTCAACAGAAATTCTCGCAGAAGCGCCCGGATAAGAAGTAAGCAGGCAGCACAATGAGAAAGCAGACGTTGAGCTGATGTGCACATATATATTAATTAATGTGTAAATTTTGTTTTATTAAATAGATTATTGTTGTAGTAAGAAAATTTACATATAATTGAGTAAAAATAAAGCATTTATGGCACAATTAAATATATCTTCTGATGGGGTCGAAACGTTGATTCAGGCACTGGCGTCTAAAATGAAGAATTTAACGGACGAGTTAGGCATAATTAAGGCTCGTCTAGACGACACGTTAATAATAAATACGAACGACATCCAAGTTCGTGGAACATCAAACATAGGTGGACACAACACCGTCAACATCTGTTTTTCGTGCTCCGATGGTTTATGTTACGAAAAAGGATGGTTCGCTCCGACCAGCGGCTGATTTTAGGCAATTGAACTCAGTAACTAAACCGGACCCGTATCCCATGCCGGCTCTGCGTGATCTGTTCTTACAGCTAGCGGGAGGCAAATGGTTTGCCGTGCTTGATCTTAAACAGGGATTTTGGCAAATAGGTGTGCGGCCCGAAGACCGATGGAAGTTAGCGGTACAAGTACCCCAAGGTCATTTCCAATTCACCCGGGTACCATTTGGCCTTAAAAACGCTCCGAAAGTTTTCCAAAGAATGATGGACTCGTTCGTGTCTGACTTAACGTGTACAACAGCTTACGTAGACGATGTTATTATATGGGCCACTACTGAACACGAATTACGTGTGAAGCTGCAGAAGATGTTGGCCAAAGCTGTAGAATGGCGATTACATTTTAATTCAGAAAAGGTACAGATAGGTCAAGAAGTGCGGTTCTTGGGGCACTTAGTCTCGGCAATTCGAAATGTACAACCTATCAGGGATTATCCGGTGCCTACTACTAGAAAAACAATTGCGCCGGTTTATTGGTATGGTGAAATTTCAGTACCATACCTCGCAGGGATGGCGGTTACGCAACAGCCCTTATCTCAGTTAACCAGTGCCAAGATACCATTTCGTTGGACGGAGGAGGCTCAACAAGCGTTTGTGCTATGTAAGCAGAAATTAATAGATGCAACTATTTTGACTTTCCCGGCAGGGTGTAATATGTCAACACAGACGTGCCAGATATTGGGATAGGAGCGGTGTTACAAGCTGATGGACGTCCTGCGCAATATATATAAGTCGCACACTCACTAAGGCGGAACAGAACTATACCGCCGGTTTATTGGTATGGTGAATTTCTATAGACCATACCTCGCAGGGATGGCGGTTACGCAACAGCCCTTATCTCAGTTAACTAGTGCCAAGATACCATTTCGTTGGACGGAGGAGGCTCAACAAGCGTTTGTGCTATGCAAGCAGAAATTAATAGATGCAACTATTTTGACTTTCCCGGTAGGTAATATGTCAATTGTTACAGACGCGTCAGATATTGGGATAGGAGCGGTGTTACAAGCTGACGGACGTCCTGCGCAATATATAAGTCGCACACTCACTAAGGCGGAACAGAACTATACCGTCACAGAAAAGGAATTACTTGCCGTACAATGGGCGCTGCGGAAGTTTAGATATTTTGTCATCGGGGGACACGTGGACGTCTTTACCGACCACAAAGCGCTAGTGCATTGGAGATCACTATGTATTGAGAAGAAACGAGTACATCGAGCCATTGAAGAACTAGAAGAGTACGATATATCAATTCATCATAGAGCAGGAATCGAGAATGCGGCGGCCGATGCGCTCAGCAGAATTTCCGCTGTGCGGGTTTCGCCGCTTATAAAAGTCTCTGAAGAACAGGGAAGAGATGCTACATATCAGGAAGAAGCCAACTACCTTAAAACGGTGCACAGTGGTGTCTGCACCATATAAAACGTTGAGTCTACAGAACGGCCTGTTGGTGCGGAAAGAAGGACAAACAGTGCAATGGTTTGTGCCAGAATCTATAAGAACAGAATTTATGGCCTTTTGGCATGAAACGTTGGGACATCTCGGCGCTGGGCGGCTCATTGAGACATTGCAGTTACGATTGTATTGGCCTGGCATGTCCAAAGAAATTCGTAGCTATTGTCAACAGTGCACTACATGCCATGCTTTCAATGCCACTGCACGGAACGAGTTTCTGCATATCGACCTGGTAGGTCCACTGCCGGTAGCTCGCGGCGGGGTGTCCTATGTGTTTTCAATGGTCGATAACTTTACCCGATCGGTCGAGTTTGTACCACTGAAGAAGATCACAACAAAAAAGATTATAACGTGCTTAGAAGATCGATGGCTCAGTCGATTCGGTGCACCACAAGTTATTGTTACCGATCAAGGCGCACAGTTTGAGTCGAAAGAATTTAATCAGTGGTGCAAAGACCTTGACATAAAGCATTCCCGCACAGCCACTTATCACCCGCAAACCAATGCGACAGCTGAGCGCGCACATAGGACGATGAAAGAAGTACTGCGATGTTGGTGCCACGAGAGCCCGGGAACGTGGAGAGACAAATTACATTTGGTCGAGCGGCCATGCGCTTTACAGTCTCAACAGCTACAGGATTCGCTCCAACGACCATGGTCTATGGAGGACACATAAGACTGCCAGGTGAACCTGTAATCCAAGGATCCCATGAGTGCTGCACCATAGCGTTCAGGAACGACTAAAACAGTTAACTGAATATGTAGGCGCCACACGGCGACAAGGCTATGCAAGGCAACCGACACGCACTCGCCTAAAGGTCGGCGACTATGTCATGGTAGCGAAGGTCGAGCCCATGGCACTGCAGGCTGTCAATGATGGGCCGTATCGCGTGGAGAGGGTGGACGCAGAGCACAATACTGTTTTTGTTAGCCTGCCCGATGGACCACGAGCTGTTGCACTGGATCGTTTAAGCAGAGTGCGAAAGCCGATTCCTGAGGGGGGGAAGATGTGGCAATAGCCACCTTTAAGACAAATAATGAACAAAGGGTCTTATCTAGGGCAGACATTATTTCAACAGAAATTCCTCGCAGAAGCGTCCGTATAAGAATGAAGCAGTCAGCCCAATGATAAAAGCAGACTTCGAGCTGAAGTGAACATAAATTAATTAATGTGTAAATTTGTTTTATTAAATCGATGCTCGTTGTGCGAGCAAAATTCTATATATAATTGAGTAAAAATAAAGCATTTGTGGTACATTTAAAATGTCTTCTGATGGGTTGGAAACGTTGATTCAGGCATTGACTTCTCAAATGAATAATTTAACTGCAGAATTAGGCATAATTAAGGCTCGTCTGGACGATACGCTAATAATAAACACTGACGACATACATGTACGTGGACCATCCAACATAGGTGGACATAACACTGGCATACAGTGCACTGTTGACAGTAGCTCTGAATTTCTTTGGACATGCCAGGCCAATACAATCGTAACTGCAATCATTCGATGAGACACCTTGCGCCGGGATTTCCCAACGTTTCATTCCAGGAGGCCATCCGTTCTGTTCCCATAGACTCCGACACAAACCATAGCACTGTTTTTCCTTCTTTTCGCACCAATAGACCGTTTCTCGGGCTCAACGCTTTGTATCGTATGGACACCACTACGCCATTTTTAAACTGTGAATATTTCCTGGCATGTGACATTTCCCTGTTCTTCAGAGACCTTGATATGTGGCGAAACTCGCGCAGCTGAAATTCTCCTGGGTGCCTCGTCTGCCGTATTCTAGATAACGGCTCTATGATGTATTGTTTCATCGTATTTATCGAGCTCTTCAATGGCTCGCTATGCTCGTTTGTTCTCAATACCCAGTGATCGCCAATGTACTAGTGCTTTATGATCAGTAAAGAAGTTTATATGTACATCTATGAATAACTGATATATATCATTCCAAGATGTAGGAATGATAAGAGATTTGGAAGGTACTTTTACAAGTTCTGTTTACAAGAAATCAAACAGTATATTCGACATTACAGTAATGTACCAAGGGCTTCCAAAAGGTACTTCATTATCAAATTGGGCACACTAATTCGCAGAGTTTGTTCACCTAAGAACATTGAATTAGAGCTAAACCTGCTTCGCGTAAAGTTGAGGGATTGTTGCTCTCCAGACTGAACAGCTTGAAGAAAATTTTGGGAAAAATAATAAAATCGAGATCAATCTAGATGCTAACAAAATAACTCACAGAATAGCGCTGAATTTCCCCTTGGAGGTATTCTTCCATCTGAAATCTTCAAAAAAACTAATTCGAGCTACTAAAGCTCCATTTCCTTCGATACATATGAGAGTTGTGGTAAACACAACAGAACTTATGCAAATTAATGAAAGAAATAGCCTCTGCGTGACGCCCACACAATTATTTTTGTACAAATTTCAATGTACCTGTAACGCTCAGTACATCAATAGATCAAAATAGAGGCTCGAAATAGGATTAAGTCAGCCTCTCTCTAAACAATTAATATAAAGGAGTGCAGCTTCTGCACAAAACCCAACACTTTGTGAACATATGCTACTCCCAGTTCACGTCGTCGGTAGTAATGATTTTCTGGTTCTATACAAGGCGATATCCGAAAAAAATTATGGTTTGCTTAAGCGTGCGAAATAATACAAAATATGAAGCCTGGTCTGAGTAGAAACATCGACAGCACCTCAAATCATGCGTATATTCATGTTTTCGAGATTAAAAACAAAAAATAGTTAAGTAAAGTTGAGACTTTTGTATGCATTTTTAATCCTCAGCTAAATAAGCGCGTATTTAAAAAATCTAAACTGGTAATTGTTCGTTAGTGTTTTGTGTACACGCGTTTCCCAGCGATCCGTGGGAGTTTTCTCGATAGCCTACATAAGAGAATATGTATTTGACTTAAAACAGTGTCTCAACAAACGCGATCGACGTTCTAAAGAACTGAAAGTACTGGTAAGTTTGTAAACTTCGGTGTCGAGGTTTGTGTCCTAGTGTTAAGCTGGTGATGACCTAAGCATCCGAATTAAAAAACCATTAGTAGTTAAAGCTGTGGTGGTCTATATCCTGTGTCCTTGCTACCCAAAAATGAATAAAATCATACTATAGTTACCAGATTGGGATCGATCCTAGTACGATTACGAAGTATGTCCCATCTGCATGGATTACATGACTAATCTTTGTGTTCCACGATTATGCGTGTAGTGGTGGAAAATTGTCTTTTCCACATCTTTATTAAGGCAACAGCCAGATAAAAGTGCCTGAGGTCGTTGCTTGAACTATTTTGACCAGAACCCATCTCATAGCTTCATTTCCCGCGCAATGTTGACCTGGTTTGACAATGAAATCAGCGTTAATCAATAGAATTTACAAACGAGTACCAGAGGCCAAATTTGATAGCCTTTCAAAGAATTCATTATTTCAATAGTAAAGTGTTTGGGAGTTTGCGCGAGTACTAGGTTGCTTTCGCAGAACCTATCTTAGGCCAGACGAGAATTTATAGCTTTCCAACCACGTTATTCTTTCGCTACAACACTGAACAGCAGAAAGCAATCATCATATCCGGCTTGATCACTGTCTAATTGAAATAGGAATAAATCGCCTCGAATGAATTATTATGGAGTGCTCGAGGAAATTTTAATCACCTGCATAAGAGCAACGAGGAAGATGAATTTGTACAATTTACCGCCTTGAAAACATTCGCTATCTCGCAAAGCGTTACCATCACATTTCATGAGACAACGAATAAACCATCTTTGGACTTTAACAGTACACATGTGTCAGAAACAGCTGTTGGTTGTCTACCGTACGTGTTTAACGTGTGTTCTGCTCATGTACTATAGAGCAAGCGTCGCCATTTACCTTTCTCTTACTTATACTTGAAAAGTCCCGAATATTAGCACGATTTCTTATTAAATACAGTTGGAACAGGCAGTAACCGACCTCTAATTGAAGGTTTTATTTAAAACTGTTCTGTGTAGACATTTCGATGAGTATGTTACGTAATTGCCCCTTAAGAAGATTTGTGTAAAGAGCCTTTAAATCAGGGGACTCCAATTTTAGGCCCATCTAAAGTAGATTGTTTTTGCTCAATAGCCATGCAAGACCAAGCAGACAAGGTGACCCTTTTTTCTGCGGACCATTCAATGCAGAATGGTATCATTATTCGTGGTATTATTCATTTTTATTTGTGGACTAAAATAAAACCTTACCGCTCATTCGTAATGGAGATGATTGTTTTCAATTTTGTCACTCTTCTCTTAGATGGCCTGAAAAAATCATCTGCCTATCCGATTATGCTACGAATAAGTAGTCATAACAAGTGAGGCCCCAACAATTGCGTTGGTTCGATCACGTTTTGCATATGTCCACAATTCGATTTCTCGGTAGAATATTGTTCTCTCACCTGTCAGAAACAGTTAAAGTTGGCTACATTCAAATTAGGTAGTAGTAGGCCCACTCGTCTGCCAGTACGGGGTCTAAGTGCGCATCACAGTTCTTGGTTAGAAACCCTGCGCGATGTGCCATCGAGTCGAGCGTAGTGGCGATCTTGTCGCAGATTGCTAGTAAAATCATCTTTTTAACTTTATTTTCTTAGTTAAGCAAAGTTGGGTGCGAGGTTTGGTTGTGTTCATGACGTGATACAGTAAAAACCACAAGGAAGCTATATTTTCCATTTTGCCTTGCCTTAAACCTGACCTGGCCATAATGGTGGTGTGTTGAGATTCAGTTTGCCTCACTTCTATTTGTTATCTACGTCAATATAGTCATATTGACTAAATTTTCCCACTTTTTGATCACTCTCCTTTAAAAATCTGTTTGCCTAAATTAATTTTTGTCATTTATGGTAGTTCTTTTTTTTCTCTTTTACTTTTGTGTTATTTTTCTTGTGGATTTATGGCAGTGAAAAATTAGTTTCTTAATGACCTATGTATTGAAGGGCATTATAATGATGATGATGATGATGAACCAGTCGTAAAAATTGTAAATCTATGCATTTGTACGTATTTAGAAATTCTACGTTTATCGAAGCATATATTTAAAAGATTAGGACGATCTGCAAGGTGGCTCTAACCCTGTATAATCTAATTTTCATTGTATTTTATTATAATTTCGGCTTCATAATTTCTTTGCTGCCAAGTGTATTGTTCAGCGACTTTAGTTGGACCGAAAACTTCCATGCACCATCTTGTAGTCGATTCGTCGTAACAATCTGCAGTTTAAGTCCTTGCACCTTTTTGTGACAATGTTCTATTTTAGGTATTATCCCGGATTACCTTTTCTTTGTGGTGCGACACAAGGAAAAGGTAATTAATCTATTCCTTGTCGTGCAACATGTTTCTTTTAATAACTCGGATACCAAATTCTTCTTAATGGAATATATTTTGAAGTCGATCTACAAAATTTTATTAAGCAGTGTGAGTGTATATATTTTAAACATTGGTGTTGGTCTGAGTAGTCCTTGAATGAATTATTCCACGGCTAAAATTATCAATATACTACGAATACTGGAATCCTGTTTGATTATTCTACCACAACCAAAAGGCTCTACAGGCAGGCACATAATGCTGTAAGGTAGAAGTTTTAAATAGTTACTATAATTATGCCTTATATTTTATTTAATAATTGTTTATTCAATTAATAAATAAAATGTAATAATTATATCATTTAGCACTTAGTTAAATTATATTCAGTGCTGCATAACTGCACTGCTACACCAATCTTACATAAAATATTGAATTTAGCGTTAATGGATTATGCAAAAGATGATAACAGTTATTTAAATCAAGTCCGTATAATTGATTTAAATAGTTGTCAAGATCCCCGAAATTAATGGTATTTAAAACATGCTTGTCTATTAGGCAACGCCTCAAATTTATTAGCTTATATGCAGCAGCTATATTGTCTTTGATGAAGAACATAACACCTGAATGGAAACTTTATGATATATTTAATTTTTAGTTCGCGCCTTTTTTGTGGTTTATTTATATAATTTTGTTATTACGCAATATATTAAAACATTCATTTATTATAACAGCATTTTCATAAATCACAGTTCTAAAAGATCAATCTTTTTTCTTAAGGTTTCTGCTTCCTTTCAATATAAATAGGGTATAAATTATGGGGAAAAACAGTTAATGGCACTTAACAGTTTATCATTTATCGAGTACGCACAAGTTGATGCAATTCTTAGGCGCATCAAAGTGTCAGTGATTTCTCGAATGCCAAATTAACATTAGCTCCGTTGCTTTCTGTAATTTGTTATTTAGCGTAAACGTAATACGTGGAAACTATATGGAGATCTCGGTTTTTCGTGTAGTGGGTTCCAGAAATTTCGGTGACAATTAAAAAGAATTGACTACATTTTTTCTCTGATTCAAGTGTCTCTTGGTTTATGAGAGTAGATTATGGCATGATAAAATCAACGATACCGCAAATAATGGTGCTCGGCTACGAGATTACTGTCTTTTCTATTATACAGTTACAGGTGTCGACTTAAATGACCTCGGTAGACTAACAAGTAGAATTTGTAATAAGCCTTGCCAGGCAGTAAATTAACCAAGGCAATCAGCCCTACGTAACTAGATTCGATATTGATGTTAAACCAAAAGAGCAACCGGCTATACCTGATCGGCTCGTAAAGTTATTCTTCTGAATAATGGCTTTTGATGCTTAGCTGGCAATAGCCTATTCCAAATCAAGCGAATAGGTAGATATATAAATTTGTTTAGGCGTTGGCTGATACAGTTGGTTTATCTCTCACATTTTCGCTGCAGTAAATATGTATCGATGGTACACTTGACTTTAAGACTCTGGCTTTCAGTACCTTATGAAATGGACAGACGATTCCAAATTAGTTGGCATAACTCACAAGTGACAGCTGCAGCAAGACCTTGATGTCGTCATGCTTTAACGGACACCGAAATGTCACCTTTCACCATAGATTTCAGTTAGTCTTTGATAGCCGATGGTGAACGCCGTTGAACAAAATAAAATACTACGAATAATAACTGCCTATAACAAATAGTATCGATTCATTTTGCTTCAGACTATATCAAATGGAAACTTCCTGAACAGGATTCCTTTTTGGCGTTTGTATTAATATTTCGCTAAAGCATAGTATTGGGATATAATTTAACAATAATTGATTGCGCGGGAGGTGGTAACAATTCTTTAAATCAAGTTTGCGAGCTTGACGTAAACACCAATCCCATTGTATTTAACCAGTCGTCGAACAACATAACAAAAACTACGTTGTGCCGTAACGTGAATGCGTTTCGACCTTCCATGTTCATCATCACAGAACGACGGCAAACAGTTAATATTCGTGACTGCATAGAAATTGTGCAGCCGACATTTCCAGTCACTTAAATGTATGCAAGACTACTAGAAGTGAGAGCAGCATATCTAATTTTTCTTGCATATATATGCAATGCAGCTTGATCCTCGATAGTCAGTTTGTCGTCGTACTCTGATGATGATTATGGAAGGTCGAAACGCGTCAGTGCGTTGCGGCTGACGGTAGTTTTGTTATGTTGTTCGATGACTAGTTAAATACAATGGGATTGATGTTTACTTCAAGCTCGCAAACTTGATTTAAAGAATAGTATTGGAATATATGAGATAGCCAAACCAGTTACCACAAAGGCCTACAGTGAAATTTGCCAAGACTTGATCGACAAAATAATTGAACAAGTTGCAGGCAATAATACAAATGCCAAATATAATGGCAATAATGCAGAAAACCCGACAAGTGAGAATATTGTGCGTCGAGTTATTGTGACAGGTTTTAAGTAATCGAAAAATTCAGCATATCTCATTATAGAATTTTGCAAGACACTAAGTACACGGTGGACCGCTTAAACTGGTGCTCGAGAAAAGAGGTGATCACGAGAAAATTAAGGCAAACGGCAAGATTGGAGAGCTTGATAAAATGGTCCTAACAATTTGGACGCAAGCGACATATCTTATTATAGCCTCCTTTCCTGCGCAGTCTTGAATTAGCCCTGTATCGCACACACAGGCAATCACTAGGATAGCTCAGTGGTTAGAGCACCAGATTCCGAAGCAGACGTGCCCAGGTTTGTATCCCGTCCGCGGCAATTCAGCCAGTACTTGATGAGTTCCCACAAGGGACGAAAACCGGTCTACTGGATGAATTGCCTTTTCTACACTATATACAATTCTTAGTTTATACTGACATATGTAAGTAATTAATGGGTCAGGTGTTTTTATCAAGATCGCAACCTTGATTATAATAATTGTTATCACCACCTGCGCAACCAATGTTCGTTTAATCACTAGGATGTCGGAACAAAGTTCAAGTTGAGAGACCAAATCTCTTAACTAATCGTGCATTTCTGCAAAGATTTTGGTGCGAAAACTGAGGGTATTGGGCATGCCGAAAATTTGTCACTTCTGTCTGATAACATGCCGCGATTCCGTTATTTTCTGTTCTATTTAAGGATCCCATCATTGGTTATAGCGAAGCATAATAGCTGTTACCAAACTTATTTGAAGCAGTCTTATCTTTCTACTTTTTGCCAAAATTGCATTACGAAAACCAAGAGAGCATAATCACAAACACGGGCGTATAAGGCTTGCTGAAAATTCATCATTTCGATCTGAAAACATGACATGATCTCGTTATCATCTGTTCTATTTGAGGACCCGCTCGGTAATTGTTTTTTATGTGTTGCGCATCTGCACAATAAATTATTCTGTCAGCATCAGAAGGATAACCAAACACAAGTATGAATGAAAATTATAATCTCGTGTACATTCGTTTCGTGTTTATGACTCATCAGTAGGAGCTGGTATTACGATCAACGCTAGAGTGTAGGGATTCCATCCGAATAACAGGTTCAAATAGTTGTACATTCAATTTTGGTGAACTATAGCATACATTGAAATCAATTTTGTTGGTACCATGTACCGACTCGCAAACATAGTATTAGTACAATGTACCTTTTCGGTATTATTACGTTGCTATCGGGGACTGTCACAATATCCATAGTGCTAGTATCATTTATAGACTCGGTATATATATATATATATATATATATATATATATATATATATATGTATATATATATATATATTATATAGAGTGAGTTAGTTTTGAAGTCGCATTGTCGAGACTTTATATGATGTAAGCTACACTACTGCAAGTTTACACATTCGTCTAGGAGATTGTACCGCCCTTTATCCCTACATTTCTCACCCAAATATAAATAGCGGATAAAGGGCGTAAAACCGGCTCCAACTGATTAGTCGCCGGTAAGCACAAAGCGAATGTGCATGAGGTTATACTTTCTGTTCATGCTGTCGTTGGTTTATCCTTTTGGTCATAATTGAACTAATTTGTTAATAGGTGCGCAAAACCTAATAAACAAGTGCATACATTCAAGTGTGTATTAGGTGTTGCGAACCTAGTAACAAATTAGTTCAGTTGTGACTAGAAGGATAACTAGGTTCGCAACACCTAATACATACTTGCATATATATTAGTTCTTCGCTACAAACAGTATTTAATTGCATATATTAGTTCTCCACAAGCATTGTTTCACCCTTTCGGTAGCCATCACAAGACATATTAAGTTTAAGCGAAATTATTTTCTAGACTTTCATCTTTCTACATTGTTGCAATTATTGTACTGGGGAAATGCTTTTTTGTATATTTTTTGCTTAGATTGGGGGTTTGGTGTTAAGCGGTCGTAGTAAATGCATTTATTGCGCCGGCATTTCGGTTCACTCCATTATTTAAGGAAAATGCGCAAAGATAACTAAACAAAGCTAGCATGTGTTTTGAAATTCAATGATTTGGCGGAAATATGAAATTTCTGATTTCTGGTTCATTTATTTAGTATTAAAGTAATCCTTTTGCTGGTAACAATTAACTGTGAGATTGAGAAGGATTCGGGAGACCTGTTAGCATCTGTGCGCATTATGATGGACGCAAAAATAATCTATGAAGGCATTAATTATGTCCACAATGACATGCTTAACTAAATTAATTTTTAATAGGGTCGAACTGGGGTGATGGTGTGCGCCTGTCTTCTTCGCATGGGCTATAAATCTGCGCCCACTGACGCGCTAGCATATTACGGTCGAATGAGGACATCCAATGGCAAGGGCGTAACGATCAACAGTCAGCGGCGCTATGTTTACTATTACGGTCATCTTTTGACCTCCAGTCTAATCTACAAAGTCATTCCTTTGTATCTACATGCTATCGTTATTGGTAACGTGGGAACAAGTGCTAAAGGTAGGTGGAATTTTCTCTTAATGCTTCGTCTGCTTTGCCTGCTTAAGTCATCTTGCTCTAAAGCAATTGTGGCGTTTTAACGCGTAGCTATAATGCATAAACGTTTACATTTTGTGTTTCCTAGCGTAGCACGCCGGAATCATTTCATAAATAGATACCTAGTCTTTATTTAACTTTAGATTTGTACAGCATGACTTCCTGCATTGATAGTTAATATTTATTTTTGAATATTTGCTAAAGGTGATCTACCTCACAGTATCACATTTCCTTAGCTCTAAAGGTCAACAATTGTTGAATTTATAAATTTTCAACCAATTATATTAGCTTTCTCAATGTAACATTCCTATTAATTTATTTTTGAAAGCATAAACATTCTTGAAACATTTCTGTGTGCTTTCCCTTCAATGTACTTATGTATAAGTGTGGCAGGGTAGCTCAGTAGTTAGTTCGTAGCCATAGATTTTCCGGCTTGATAAACAGCGGGCTCAAGCTAGTCAACACAAGATTGGTAGCATGAACCTTGCCGGGCCATAAAGGGACAGCCATCATCCCGTTTCATGTGAAGCCTCGAGTTTGGTCTAACTGCACTGTAACTTTTGTTAAATGTGTAGTGCCTGAATGAGAGCAAGCGTTCCAGACGTGAAGGACAAGTTTCGGCTGCTGAAGGAAACTTTTGCCACTAGCATCTTGGTAGATAGTGCTCATCAGCCTTGGTTGGCAGACTATCTAGGAGAAGGAAAACTCAGAATAAAAACCATCACTAGGAATGGGAGACCTAGTGTTCTTTTACAGTCCACATATAACCATGACAAGTACAACTTACAATAATTACATACTGCATCGGCCGTCGCGCAGTATAAAAAGGGTCGCTTTATCTGCTGAGCCGTGCAGAGTGGATAAGCGAAAACAGGCTACTGCAGGCAACTCTATCTCCGATTCTGCCTCCTTTCCTTTCCCTTCCTCTTCTCAATCTAACAATAACATTCTTTTAGATACTATAAATATGGTTGGTTTAGATCTTAACACTGAGCCCAATACCAGGTTGCCAAATATCGAAAATGGTTCTAGTAGACGATCATTCATTAACACAGAATTTCATTTAGGTGGAAGATACACTCTAAGTTCGACTCGCAACGATAATGGTTAACGGCTTTTGGATAGCTGCGCTGAACATAGACTATATTTAAGTAGTAAAACCTTCAGACGTAGTGCTAGACGTTGTGCTACGTGGCGTCCTCCAGCACCCGCACAAAATTGTGAAAATATTCTAAAGGCTAATCTTACAGGTCTGAATGGCGAAGAGCCGAACTTATTTTGGATCAAGATAAGTTCAACTATTGATATGATTGTTTATTTGTACACACATTTATATTAACACCGTTCGTATACTAACATGTTTTGTTTTGTCTTTTAGCATGTATATCTGCATTATATGATGAATAAAGCCTAATATTTTAGGCAACTCTTTCTTCTGACTTGTCTAATCATTCTGCCCGTTTGCTGTGCTTGTTACTGTGATTCAGAACAATTTATTCATCATATAACCCAATCATGGAACGCTCTATAGTAGATCAGAAAAGATTTTATGTTGAACCTAGTGCACCAGATGCAGCAAAACAATGGAATCATTGGTATCGTACATTCTGTGGTCTCCTGAAATCAGTCGAATCCATGAATCCGGATAAATTAGACACTCTTATTTCCTACGTCTCTCCTAACGTATATGAACACATCGTTGACTGCGATACGTATGATAATGCTATCAAAACTCTAATGAATCTCTATGTCAGACCGAAAAATGAAGTCTTTGTTCGTCATATACTCGCGACTACTAAACAAGAAAATGGACAAACATTGGATCAATTTGTTCAGATTCTGAAATCGTTAGCTAGGGAGTGCAATTTCAAACCAACTACGGCCGAGGAAAATCGAGACGATGCTCTGCGCGATGCCTTCATTAATGGAATCCAGTCCAATTCAATCAGACAACGTCTCTTAGAGCACAACTCACTTAATTTTCAAGCGGCTTTTGATCAAGCACGTGGTCTCGAAATGGCGGAAAAGCAATCATTATCATATCAAAACTGTTTGAATTCTGCACACACTGCAACGGTTCAGCCACTCTGTCCTTCATCAACCTCCGATAAATCTACAGATAATCTTGTTGCTGCTGTTAAACAAAAATGTGACTTTTGTGGGTACGATTATCATTTAAGATGGAAATGTCCGGCCAGAAACGCTTTCTGTAAAAGTTGTGGAAACAAAGGACATTTTCAAAAGGTATGCGCTCTAAGAATCACCGCCCACGCCCAGTGGTTTCGACGCTTCATCCTACCATATCTGCAACTGTATTAGCTGCTGCTCCTGATTGTCTCACCAAATGTGTAATAAATCTAGAAGTCAATAACATAAATTGTCATGCTCTCGTTGATACAGGCAGTTCCTGTAGTTATGTTTCAGAAGCCTTCGTTTTGAAAAATAATTGGAAAATTCACTCCTCTCAAGAAACAATAACCATGGCGTCTAGCTCATTTTCGGAGTCATACCAAAGGTCATTGTTTTGTGTCGATTCAATACAAATCATGTGTTTATCAAAATATCAAGCTATCTATACTTTCTGATCTTTGTACTGACGTACTCCTCGGTCATGACTTCCTTGGATTGCATAAAAGTGTAAATATCTCTTTTGGTGGTCATAAATCGTCATTCACCGTCTATTTACTGAAACCTGCATCTGTTACGTCCCCGCCTCTTTTCCACCATTTAACTGCTAACTGGAGGCCTATTGCTACGAAATCAAGAAGGTACAATCGAATGGATGAAATATTTATCCGGGATGAAATAAACAGATTAGTTTCTGATGGCATTATCGAACCTTCAACATCCCCGTGGAGAGCACAAGTTCTCGTGGTATCGAATGAGAATCACAAGAAACGTATGGTTGTGGACTACAGCCAAACGGTCAACAAATTCACACTCTTAGACGCCTATCCTTTGCCGAAAATAGACCAAATGGCTGAAACCATTTCAAAATATCATATATTCAGCACTTTGGATCTCAAAAGCGCTTACCACCAGATACCTATCCAAGAACATGATAAGGTATTTACTGCTTTCGAAGCGTGTGGACGCTTGTTTCAATTCCGTCCCATTCCCTTCGGAGTGACGAATGGTGTCTCATGTTTCCAAAGAACTATGGATCATATAATCGCACAGGAGCATCTCACAGATACATTTGTCTATGTGGACAATGTGACAGTTTGCGGGAGAGATACGCTTGAACACGAAACAAATCTCAACAAATTTCTTAATGCCGCTAAAAAATATGGATTGACCTTAAATGAATCAAAGAGCATTTTCGCAGCTAAAGAAATTACTCTCCTTGGTTTTCAAATATCGAATGGAAAAATTAAACCTGATCCTGACCGATTAAAGCCTTTACAAGATCCCCCACCACCGTCGAATGTGCAATCGCAACAAAGAATTGTGGGATTTTTCGCTTATTATTCGCCGTGGATCTCTAACTTCTCCGATAAAATCCACTCACTCGTTCATAATCGAACTTTTCCTTTGCCCGTCTCTGTGAAACAAAATTTCGATGATCTTAAAAAAGAATTAGCCGTAGCAACTTTAGCTTCTATTCGTTGTGATATTCCGTTTGTCGTCGAAACTGATGCTTCGGACGTAGCTATTGCTGCCACTTTGAACCAAGATGGAAGACCTGTGGCGTTTTTCTCTCGGACGTTGACGCCATCTGAAAAACATCACTCAGCTGTTGAAAAAGAAGCCTATGCCGTGGTTGAAGCTATTCGAAAATGGAGGCATTTACTTTTGGGTAATCATTTCAAACTTGTCACTGATCAAAGATCTGTTTCCTTTATTTTTGGCAATCAAAATCGAGGAAGAGTGAAGAACGATAAAATTTTGCGCTGGAAAATGGAATTATCACCTTACAGCTTCGATGTTGTCTATAGACCCGGAAAAAGATAATAAAGCAGCCGATGCTTTAAGTCGATCCTGTTGTGGTGCGCTTCTAAATGGACTGGATTTAAAACAAATACATGATTCTCTTTGTCATCCTGGAATTTCTCGTATGCTCCACTTTGTGAAATCTCGTAATTTACCATATTCTATTGATGAAATTCGAAAAATGACCTTGAGTTGTGAAGTGTGCTCTGAAATCAAACCCAGATTTCCTTCGGCAATTCAAGGCCAATTAATCAAAGCTACCCAACCGTTTGAGCGGTTATCTATCGATTTTAAAGGACCTCTTCCTTCATCAACTCGTAATCGTTATCTACTGACGGTCATCGATGAATATTCTCGATTTCCCTTTGCATTTGCTTGTCCTGACCTTAGCAGTCACACCGCCATACTTCACCTGTGTCAAATATTCGCAATGTTTGGGATGCCTTCGTACATTCACTCAGACAGAGGTTCTTCCTTCATGTCGACCGAGGTACAAAATTTTCTGCGGAAAAAAGGTATAGCTTCGAGTAGAACGACTCCTTATAATCCCAAAGGAAATGGACAGGTAGAAAGAATGAATGGTACCTTATCGAAATCGATCCTTCTCGCTCTCAGATCAAAAAGGCTTTCAGTTGAAAACTGGGAATGCGTGCTGCTGGACGCATTACATTCAATCCGTTCATTATTGTGCACATCTACCAACGAAACCCCTCACGAGCGTCTTTTTCGACACAATAGAAGGTCGACTTTTGGTAACACACTCCCAACCTGGCTTACTGTTCCTGGCAAAGTTTTACTCAAGAAGAATGCTAGAATTTCTAAATATGACCCCTCTGTGGAAGAAGTTGAACTAATTCATTGCAATCCTAACTATGCGCATGTTCGTTTTTCTGATGGAAGAGAAGATACAGTATCTATCCGTCAATTAGCCCCGAAAGGCTCCGACGCACTGATGAATGAAGCTGGAACTAATATGGGACTCTGTGAAAATGAACCGGTTGTTGCTGATGAACAAACCTCCTATAATGACGATACCGATATTGATAATGTTAAGGCAAATGGTGAATCTACGGATAACTCAAATGCTCGTGACCTATCAGAGAATCTCGAAAACCTTATCAATCAACAACAACGTGTTCATCCTTATAACTTACGAAGTGGAAATGTTTAAATACTATGTTTTCTCAATCCTCTTTGAATTGTTACTATAACAGTCTTGTTCCGACTCTGACGCTACGCTACAAATCGCAGTGGAGGAGAATGATATGATTGTTTATTTGTACACACATTTATATTCACACCGTTCGTATACTAACATGTTTTGTTTTGTCTTTTAGCATGTATATCTGCATTATATGATGAATAAAGCCTAATATTTTAGGCAACTCTTTCTTCTGACTTGTCTAATCATTCTGCCCGTTTGCTGTGCTTGTTACTGTGATTCAGAACAACTATGCCCAATGCAGGTACTCCTGTATGTGGCATTGCAGGCCCACGTATAAATAATCAATGGCTCTCTGTAAAATCAATGGAGATACTCGAAATAAGGCGCCAAATTCCAACTGGCTAGATTCATAATAATATCCGTCGCAATATAAAACGCCAACTTAAGCGCAGTCTAAAAGTGGATCTCGAAAACTTTTAGACCAGAAAGGCTGAAGAAATGGAAGTAGCTTTCGCGTCAGGTAATAGTCGCTGTTTGTTCCAACTTATCCGCGCAACAGGTCCTAGAAAATTAAAAGTTAGTGAAATTATAAATGATAGTAACAACGATTTAATAACTGATAAAATAAGTCGTCTTGACAGGTGGGCTGAACACTTTAGAGATCAATTTTCTTGGCCACCCGCGTCAGTTCCGATTCCCGAAAGCATGCCTGCATCAACAGTGTGGAATGTTAGTCCCGAAGAACCATCCGATTTAGAAGTACGCGATGCAATCCTATCTCTTAAACACCGCAAAGCCGCAGGCCCCGATGATTTGCTTCCAGGATTGTTTAAGGATGGTGTCGATATAATTTCAGGAGCTTTGAACAAACTTTTTCATACTATATGGAATAAGGAAACCGTACCAGTTGACTGTAATGAGTTGACCATCATTCCAATCTTCAAAAAAGGAAATCGTAACTCGTGCGATAACTATAGTGGTATAAGTTTGATTCCGGTCGTATCAAGGTTATTTGCTTCGATTATTCTACGTCGTCTTAGCGCTTCACGTGAATCACAAACAAGAGAAGAACAGTTTAACAATAATTGATTGCGCGGGTGGTGGTAACAATGTTTTAAATCAAGTTTGCGAGCTTGAAGTAAACACCGACCCCATTGTATTTAACCAGTCTTCGAACAACATAACAAAATACCGCCATGCAACGCACTGACGCGTTTCGACCTTCCATGATCATCATCAGAATACGACGGAAACTGACTATCGAGGATCAAACCGCATTGAATATATATGGAAATCAAATTTAGATATGCGGCTCTCGGAAATCAAATTTAGATATGCGGCTCTCAAAATCAAATTTAGATATGCGGCTCTCGGAAATCAAATTTAGATATGCGGCTCTCGGAAATCAAATTTAGATATGCGGCTAGAGGTGAGAGCCGCATATCTAAATTTGATTTCCATATATATTCAATGCGGTTTGATCCTCGATAGTCAGTTTGCCGTCGTACTCTGATGATGATCATGGAAGGTCGAAACGCGTCAGTGCGTTGCGGCTGGCGGTAGTTTTGTTATGTTGTTCGAAAACTGGTTAAATACAATGGGGTCGGTGCTTACTTCAAGCTCGCAAACTTGATTTAAAGCAAGAGAAGAACAGGCCGGATTCCGCGCAGGACGAGGTTGTATAGATAATATTTTTACGTTAAGGCAAGTTCTCGAACAGAGACATTTATATCACCGTCCCATATTAGCCGTCTTTCTAGACTTCAAGGATGCATTTAATTCGGTGGATCGCAATGTTTTATTCCATATCTTGTCGAAAAGCGGTGTGCCAACAAAATTTGTTAATATTATACGAGCTCTCTACACAAATAATTCTGGTCGCGTTAATGTCTACAACGAATTATCGCATAGCTTTACAACCAGCCGTGATGATCGTCAAGGTTGTCAGCATTCCCCATTTTTGTTTAATTTTGTAATCGATGCTATTATGAACAACACTCTCCCACACATTCAGGATGCTGGATTTGAAGTTCTTTCTGGCGATAAACTAGTGGATCCTGACTATGCGGACGATATCGTACTATTATTCGATAATCAGGATGCTGCCCAGGCCACCTTGATTAGATTAACAGACATCGTTCCGTCTTTCTGTATGAAATTCGCACCCTCTAAATGTAAAATACTGTTACAGGATCACCCACCATTCACTCCAACGTTGCGACTTCAGAAGGAAGATCTAGACATAGTCGACAGGATTAAATATCTTGGGATGTCTATTAATAACGTAGACAATATGTCCGACGAGGTGAGAATACGGATCGCGAAAGCTAGAGTAGCTTTCTCGAACCTTCGTCATTTATGGAGAAACGCGAATATTTCACTTTGCCTTAAAGGTCGTGTTTACAATGCATCTGTACGCGCAGTCTTACTATACGCTAGTGAAACTTGGCCTCTTAGTGTTGATGATTTGAGACGCTTACAGGCATTCGATCATCGTTGTTTGAGAGTTATAGCACATGTTGGTTACCGACAACGAATAACTAACGTTGACATCCGAAGACGTATTTAGGGATCTGACAATAAGTGCTCGTCGTTAGAAAAACAAATAAGGTTCCATCAACTTCGTTGGCTCGGTCACGTTTTGTGTATGTCCTCATTGCGATTGCCCAGTAGAGGTCTGTTCTCTCATCCAGCACCAAATTGGCGTAAGAAACAAGGTGGGCAGATTTTGACTTGGCCGAATCCATTGAAGTTACTTACATCCAAATTGGGTAGTATAGAACCCACTCATCTGCCAGGATGGGGCTCTCGTGCGCATCATAGTTCTTGGTTAGAAATCATTAGCGTTATGGCATCGAATCGAGCTCAGTGGCGATCTTGTTGCAGATGTCTAGTAGAATCATCTTCGTAACTTTCTTTTCTTAGAAGGGCAAAGTAGGCTGCGAGGTTTGGTTTGTTTATGACGTGATACAGTGAAATCCGCAAGGAAGCTGTATTGCTGATGCCGCCTTGCCCGAATGCTAAATTGGCCATAATGGTGTTTTGGAGAGGTTTAGTTTGCCTCATTTCTGATATATTTACTAATAGTAGCAAGGTATTCCTTCTCTCTCTGCCTCTCTCTCTCTCTCGCAAATCTCACAAATAATTTGTCTTAATTCACTTATATACTTTTTTCACTCCTTATGGTTATATGGAAGTGAAAAATTAGTCACTTTTGGCTTTTGTGTGGCTGGACATGATGATGATGAGTAGTTAAAGCACCAGACTCCGAAACAGACGTGTGCAGGTTGGAACCCTGTCGGTGGCAAATTCTGAACAGTACATGATAAGGTTCCAATAAGGACGAAACTGGTATGATGGATGAATTCACTTTCTTACATTATACAAGGCTTCGTTTATACTGACATATCCACGTATGTAAGGGAACTGGTATTTATATCAAAATCACAACCACTAAACTGCCTGTATTACCCCCAGTTCAGGCTCAATGCTTGGGCATGTTTTTCCTTATTGCATAAATCAGTATGCAGTTTTTTCATCGACTGAAATTCACATGCGGCGGAATCATTTTATTGCATTTCCTAATTATCTTAAATGCCACGTCTAGAGTGATATGTTGCGTAATCACAGACATGTATTCACTATTTGATTTGAAAAAAAACGTTTAAGTTGTAATGCTCTTTCATTCAGGTAATTAACAGTCTGGTCGATCAGCCTACGTAAGTTGATCGACAACTTGCGCATGTATTTTGCATAAATTCCGCTGTGGTATGTTTTTCCATTTAGTTTGTCATGTGGCTAACCCAATCCTGTCATTAAACATGGTAATTATCTTAAATGCAATGTCTGGACAACATACGTGCGAGGTTCCAACGATATTTTGTGCAATTGCAGACGTTTATTGACCATTTGATTTAAAACCAGATGTCTAAGTAGCAATGTAATTTCATTCGAGTAATTGACCGTCTGGTCGATCCACAAACACAAATTGTTCGACAACTTGCAAATGTATATTGGTAAATAAAATTTGAGATCGACATTAACAGTAGATGATCCAACTGGTTTGAACTTTTGTGCAATGGCCTCCTCAATTAAAGCGGCATTGGATAAGATTTTAATTTCGCTTATCACTTTTCGCTCAACGTTGTCTGTTCCATCTGACGTTTGAATCGTTTATTTTCATTTAGCACGCTCTTAATATTTTGTATATAGTCAGGTGTGCCCATTATAACAATACCCTTGGCTTTTTCAGCGTGTAGTATTTTTGTTTGCATTACTGCTGCTTTTTAAGCGCATTTAAATGTTACCATGTCAATTCCTGATCAACTAAAGCAATCTTAATCCCGTCTTTATAGTCAATGTTTATAGGTTCTAAGTTGGCTGTTTGTTCAAACAGCAGTTCAAGTGTTGCCTCAAATCCATATTGTCCTTACTCGAAAAATGAATTCCATAATTCCGACCCATCGATTGTGCCTCCATTGTCTGTTGATCGAAATGTATCTGTTGTAGATTAAGCACATGTTTATCAGTACCATTCGGTATTGCGTCACACAAAATTCATTGTCAAAGTTCTTCAATACGCTTATTTTTTTATTTTCAAAACAGTTGGCAAAACACCAGAAATCGCATTATTGCAAAAAGACTGCCCATCCACTGCACGGGATACACACCCGAGTCTTGCCCGTAACACGGCTTCGTCTCCCTCTAACTGCTCAATTTTGGAATACGCCAACCTTGTGAGATTTCTTCAACTGGCCTGTAGTTTGGACTTGCGCAAGCTGCGCATCAAGTCTCCTCGGAAGCGTGATTGCTTAATACATTGATAATAATGTTAATTACCTATTAACTTACGTTGCGCCATGCATTTTAGCGTCAATATTTCATCTAGTTTTTAAATATTCTTTTAGAATGCTAGCCTTTGTAAAACTCATAATACCATTTACATGTGTAAAAATGAAAAGAAATTTTATCAGATACAATAACCGTTTCTTTCTCATATTTATATTATCTTGTGAGGTTACGTCTTTGTTTACAAACGTTCCAACTCAAGAAACCATTGACACTGTAGTTCAAGTATTATCCCAAAGCATATTACGATTTTGGGTCTCAGTTAATATTTAACATAAGCTTCTCATGATATACACGAAAGTTATACAGTTTCTTTTTAACGAAAGCATCCGTAAGCAAATTGCTAGTGTTGCAATAGGGTGCCCCCCTATCTCTCATGTTGGTTGAGATTTTCCTAGGCAATCTGTAGAACACACCATAAAAAAGTGACATAAGTAAATGTGTTCAATACCTACGGTAGGTGGATGAAATTTAATTGTCCTTAAGAATAGGCCTCAATCACGACCATGACGCCAACGTTTCAACAAAGCGCATAAGAATATCGGTTTCACGTCATAGTACGAGAAAAATGATTGTCTGTCTCTCTTAGATGTTCTACCAAAGAATGATAGTTATGATAAATTAAATAGTACAAATTACCATAAACCAACCTCGTCTGCGCAGTATCTGCATTACAGCAGTTTTGTGCCATTTCAATATAAATTATCAACAGTTCGTGGCTTTTTTTCAAGAATTGACAAGTTGGTAAGTCCCGATTCAAAAAACCGACTATACTAAAGCAATAAACGATTTAATGTCTAATGGCTATACAAGACAATTAATTGAATCAATTATTAAAAGAGGAAGTAAACAGAAACAGGTGTATTTGGGACCAGAATAGAAATCAGTCTATCTGAATATTCCACTTAACGGGATGCAGTTTCCCGAATAGCACATAAGAAAGTTTGTATCATTAACGCGCAAATTTAATGATGCTGAACTACGAGCGTTATTTAAGGTAGCACATTTGCATTTACCAGCAATTAAGCATAAATAAATAATATCGAATTAAAGTATTGTTTATCTGTATACATGCGCAAGTTGTCGATCAACTTACGTAGGTCTATCGGCCAGATGGTTGATTACTCGAATGAGAGAAACTTGTAACTTAAACGCCTTTAAAAAAAATCAGATTGTGAATACACGTCTGCAATTACGCAACATGTCATTGAAACCTCACACGTATCTTCTTCAGACGTGATATTTATGAAAATTACTAAATGCAGTATCAAAAATGATTTAGCCGCACACGAAGCTGTATGGATTAGCAACTTGCGGCATGATTTTTGCTAGCAGAAACAAATATGTCCAGGCATTGAGCCTCGACATTTATACATACGTTAATTTGGCGATACTTGTTGAGAAAATGAGAGAGAAACGGTTATTGTATCTCATAAAATTTATTCTTATCTTTGTCATGAAAATTAAGACATTTACAAAGCAAAATATGATCATAGTAAGGAAACATGATAATTAACACGGAAGTCCATTAATAAGGGCCCTAAATTAATAGATAACAAAAAATGAATAATGGCATGTTATAGGATTTACTTGTAATGCATTATAAAGCCGCATATAAGTTTATCTTAATCCACTATTCTTAAACTTTTTCCGGAGCTAGTTTCCAATTATAATTCGTAAAATTGTTGATTCTGGTCATTTACAGGTGTTGGGTTCCAAATGGAACATGGCGATATTCGCACTAATTCTTTTCTAATATCATAACTTCTTTTGATATTCATAGTTTCTCTAATCGATGTCGTCGATTTGTTGCGACTGAAAATCGATATACGTCTACAGTCGTCCCAGTTAAAATGGCCGTCTCCACTGAATTATCTGCAAGACCAGATATAGTAACGTGATCATACTTACATTCATGCACATATATGAAGTTACAGTTTTTGCATGAGAATTCGTACACTCCGGATATATATATGAAGATTTCATTCATTCAGTAAGGAAGTTTACTGCTCAGGTTTTTATATTGTACTTCTTTGCTATTAATTGTACTTGTTCTGCTTAGTTTAGTTTCCGGCAGTTTCATTAACCTGTGTAAATAAATCCCGAACATACATATACTCATAGTCTCAATATTATGCAAAAACGTCAGTTTACTTCCTTCTAATATTAATGGATGACCAACAGGGAAACGTCGAAACCGTTCTATGGCTTCCGGTACCGGTATCATTGGTTTACATAGATACCACGTCGAAACTCGCACTACCTGTCACCTTCATCTGCGACCAATTGATAAGAATTCATCAATTTATTATCTAATTAGAAATATTTTTTTATTCTGTCACCTAAAAACTCGGATATTTTATACGCCTGAGAGGGCCAGACATTAATAATCATTCTTAGTGGGTTGCCAAGTTTATTCAATTTAGACAACCAAGACTAGTTCTCATCCTGACGAAAGCCCCGAATAAATATAATTGAAAGATTGTAATTTAAGTATTCACAAAATGAACCGGTCATTATCCACAATAAATGAAATTTTTTATCTTTCTAAAAAATATACCGTGTTATGTATATTTGTGTGAATAAATGTGTATTAATTGCAATACTAGGACAAACGTTAACCGGGGTCTTGCTAAATAAAAATATTTCCGTCCGAAAAAGATAGCTCAGTTTGTTTTTTAACCTTTTTTACTGTTTTCTTTTTTGGAATTTCTCTATGACCAATTTTCTTCACACAGATGCATATATATAGATATTAAATCGAAGCGTTCAGTTTAGAAAAAGATACAAAGAAACGCTGTTTAAGGATGTACCACAAATAAGAAGTTTTGAGGTAAATTAGAACAAAAACGATCATAATGTTAATATGTTTTATCGACTTAGAATGCTTATCTATATTTTTTCTCTTTCGATCGTCTCAAAAGCCTATAATGGATACATTCTTTACGCGTGCGGCGATAACAATTATTTAAGTCAAGATGATCTTTATATAAACACAACATTCATGTTATACACATAGTATAAACTTAGCGTTGTATAATGTAGAAGAGGTAATTCATCCTGTAGTTATATACTTTTTTCTGCAGAGATCTAATATATATGAAATTTATATTAGGTGTTGCGCACCTACTGACAGATTAGTTCAAATAGGATCAAAAAGATAAGCCAATTCAACATCTACGAAAGGTATAACCTCATGTACACATTCGTTTCGTGTTTGCTGGCGACTTATCGGTAGGAGCCAGTATTACGTTCTATAGCCACTATATATTTGATCATGAAATGTGCGACTGGTGTTGCGTATCAAAATTCGACGATGACAGAACCGCGCAAAGTTCTTTTTCGTTCATTGTGATTCTCCTGATGGTATCGCCAAAAGCTGTCATTATTGTTCCGATCAAATGTACTAGCTACTTGTTATTTTTTTTCAAAAGAGGACTATTGACAACATTTCTTTATTGCTATAACTCCGCTGCCTTAGCTGATTCCTTAGTGGTTTGGCGGAGAAACCTAGTTTATTCGTTCCTCATTAAAGACGAAAACTTACCATTGATTTGCTGGTGAGTGCGCCTTTATGAATCAGTGGGTTTTACTGGTTCTGCTACAGCACATTTAATATTTAATGCCCGGTAGGCGAATAAAAAATGGTCAGACTAACTCGATCTCGTTTGATCGCTAAAAAACAACAACAAATATGCATGTTCAGTCCGCATATTACTATTAATTTTATGGTTAAGCGTCAGATAATCATAAGTATAGTAATGCTGTTTATGTAGTAAATTTCGACTGAGGTTTGCTTCCCAGCTATGTTGGCAAAACTTTGTCTGTCGCTTTTTAATACAGTCTTAATATTTTTCTTTAAAAATACCAACTACTTGGTTGGAGATGCACGTTACCTTCAGATAAATTTTAAAATTACAATGTATTATTAAACTTTTTTGTTTTATTATTTTTCGTCAGTTGAAATTCAAATACTTGGAAATAGTGACAGCGTTGCCACCAATAACATTAGTACTACTGCCTCCCATATGTCTACTACACCTGGAAATAAATTGCGCAGTAAATCCAGTGCAAGTGATTTTAGCAATTCATACAAACAAGGCGTAACCGATCACCCTGTTCCAAATTACATTCGCGGCCAAAATCAAAAACCAGCTAGATTCGTCGATGCTCTTTCTGGTGCTCTGCCAAATAGTATGTCAGTGCTTGGCAAAAGTAATTCTGTCATGTCTGACAAGACGCAAGTTGGTCTTTTCTACCCTACAACCAAGACATCGCATCAGTTAAACGAACAAGCCGGAATGACGAGTAACGCACCACACTTGAAAAGCCAAATGTCGGTCTCGATGGCAGCTTCTTATGGTGAAAGAGACAACTCCGTGTCCGTTAGGTCGACTAGTATCAAAAAGTGTTCATCATCTCTTCCAGTGAACGCTGTGGATTCAACAAGTGCGATCCCCCAAATGGAAACATGTACTTGCAAGCCTGAGTATAGAGATCTGAGCACGAATCGGTTTTCAACCAAGCCTATGGTGAGTTGCAATCGATGCCGATGTTGGAACAACAGCTTTGTCAACTGCAATAAATCGGAGAATTCAGATTCGGTTTATCATGCAGTGCATTCTGAAAATCTGCGTTTGAATAAACGCCCTTGTGTTTCAAGCGATTCTTCTACTTCCAATAGTCTTTGTGGCAGTGATGCCTTTACTACAAATCCTTTTGACAGTAATGTCGTTCAAAGTAGCCGAAAAAATCAAACACAACTCCAGTGCTCGCCTAAATTACCTAATAAATTTAAAGAAAATAATCAGCCCGGTCTAACTGATCCTGAGGCCACCACGAAAGTCTCGTCTCTTGCTCAGCTTAAGAGTTTTCCTTCTAAATTTGGAAAAGGTGAAAGCGATTCGCGTGTAGCTTCAACTTCTTTGGATTCTCATAGCAATGATGAATCGAATGTAAATTCTGAGAACATCGCGTCTCGCTCTCAAAACCAGTCTAAAATTGATCATTTAAGGTCGAATGTTTCTTTAAGAAACTTTGACACGTTTTCAGGTAAACTTCCTATCTGGGTGACAAAATCTGATTTTGAAGAGCCGGCAGATAAACGATTATTTGGCTGGGCAAATAAGCACATGTTTCTTAATACAAAATATCACAAAGATAATATTAACTGCAAAACTGAGCCAATTGCTACAAGTTTCACTAGACTGTTATCCTTAGAAGATGAGGTTCGAACTACCGTTGCAGAAGATGCTTCACCTAATTGTTTCTCAAAAAATGATGCTCAGACACCACATATTGGTTCTAAGATGGCTTTGTTAAAAACGCTTTTTCTGGATGTCGCTTCTAGTGTCAATTCGCCTATGTCATCAACAGAGTTATCTAATCTGCCTTATCACCGGCAACATCAATCAACTTCGCAGGTTAATCAAGTTCGAAAACTGTATGAGAACAACTACGAAAGCAACATTCAGAGTAGGCAAATTCCCATTGAGACACCACCGGTTATACCGAGAACATCCCCACAGTCCTTTGATATACCTATTTCTACAGCCAATTTTGGATCTTTTAACTCAACTGATCATCAACTTTCAGAGTCTTCCTGTCTATCTCCCAAAGAACATGTAATTACAGTTGATAAAGATGTAGCAATAAAAGGAGACTTTCGGATATGTGTTAGCGTATCAAAGGGATTCGGAACTGGGGTACGTCTTATTTCATTTTCTCTATTGTCTGTTTATGAATAAAGAACAGGTTAAATAACCTGTGTAATAATATAAATTTAGATTTAGTATCATAATCAATTATTTGTTTTCAACTTGGATAACTGTTTTCCATCGTTAAGTGCTTTATATATATATATATATATATATATATATATATATATATATATATATATATATATACATATATTTGTTGAATTCTAGTCGAGGGCCTGTTTGGTCTTGACTGGATACTAGTAGATTGTTGTTGAATTTTGTTATTCTTGACCAGTCGATTAGAATATCATGTTGATGAAACTTTTGAATATTAAGGTCAGGTGCTTGTTGTTTTATATAAATAAATAATAATTTTTCTGATTTTGCTTTATGTAGAATTGTGAAATTGGTCGAATTGACAGGGTGCCCCGTTGCCAATATATGATCGGAAATAGCTGATTTTCCTGACGGTGCTAAGCCTTTGTTAATCAATTTCTTTGGCAAATGTTGCTGGATTCTGCTTATCAGTTGCTTCTTCGTACGTCCGATATATGTGTTACCGTACATACATGAGAATTTGTAGACTATGAATGATTTGGACAGAATTGGCAATTGATCCTTGGCATCCAACCTAACTAACTATAACTAAATAGAACTTTCCCAGTGTTAAAGTTAATATGACATTTAGTACAGAGAATCATGAGGTTGGATGCCAAAGATCAATTGCCAATTCTCTCCAAATCATGCATAGTCTACAAATTCTCATTTATGTGCGGTAGCACATATATCGGACGTACGAAGAAGCAATTGATAAGCAGAATCCAGCAATATTTGCCACAGAAATTGATTAACAAATGCTTGGCACCGTCAGGAAAATCAGCTATTTCCGATCATATATTGGCAACGGGGCAGTTCGACCAATTTCACAATTCTAAATAAAGTATAATCAGAAAAATTATTGTTTATTATGAAGCCCCTTATATAAAACAACAAGCACCTGACCTAAATATTCAAAGTTTCATCAACATGATATTCTAATCGGCTGGCCCAGAATATCAAAATTCAACAATAATTTAATAGTATCCAGGAAAGACCAAACAGATCCTCGACTAGAATCAACAAACATTCAATCGGATTGGCAACAAACTGAAGTGGAAATAACAGAAGCGCATACGGTGACAGAAGTCTCCAAACAATATATATATTTATAGATATTTATATATCGTTTGATATAGCCTAAATATTTCATTTAATATTAAGTGCAATCAATCTATTATACCAGGTTTTTATCTTTATTGGTTACGTCGGAATGTCTGGTTCCGTTTTAAAAGAAACATGTTGCGCGACAGGGAATAGATTATTTACCTGATTTTCGGATCCACTGTCATCATGATTTTCCCATATATTTCGATATCCATGTACGGATATCTTTTTCAATGGTTCCGTTGTTTCTTAGAGAAATATCATCATCGAGTGGTGAGGGGACACCACTTGTACCAAATTCCCAAGAAACTCCATGAAATGTGGAGCCGGCTTATCCTCCAAAAGGAGTCAGCCGCAGTAAAGTAAAGTAAGTAAGTATTTAATTACACGCGGAAGTCCCGTATTTCTTCAATCCGTAATTTCTTTTTCTACGGAAATTCGGCTGCAATGCATTTTAAAATTTCCAACGAATTCACAAAGTGTGTAAATCTTTATCTGTAGAAGTTTCAAGCAAATATCACATAGCAATATTAGTTTAAATAGTCAATTTTGTAATTCTTATTAGCTAACAAAGCTGCATTTTAGGCGCCCATCTGTTTTTAGTTCTGCCTTTATGCCTACATCTGAGGCGCCTGCTACAATTGAAATTTGTCCTATTGGAAATTCAATTTTGTGGCGGATAAATTTCTGCTTACATTCGGAGAACGCTGTCTTGGCGTCTTCAGTTCACCCAGTTGATATTTTAGTACTCATTAGCTTGGACAGTAGCTGATGAGTTACTATCATCTTAACGAGGTATGATCTATAGCAATTCGCCATGCCTAGAAACCTTCGCAATTTTTCCCAGTTTTTGGCACCGATTAAATCTTGATAGGCTAAACTTTCGAATCCACATATATGCAACTATATACAGAAACTTTATGGCTGATGAACTGCATTTGTATCCTTGTCTGTACCTTTACAGGATTAAAATGGAATCGACATTCTAGAGTCTTAAACAGTATCTACTGTATTTTTGCATGCAATCGTCGTTTTATAGTGACGAAAATAATTACATAATCTAAATGTGCTATTATACTGGGTAGGACCTTAGGCGTGTCTTCAGACTAAATGGTTTAAGAGCAAATTGGTAATGACTTTTAGATATCTGCGCTTTCACTTTCCAGCGGAGAGCAGGGATACGAATCGGACTTCGTCACGGAATTAAGTTGACGAAAATGACCCGCCGGTCGAACCAAACCATTTTTTTCACAGCGTAACTAATTGAAGCTTGCGACATGGAAGAGCGATGGCTCTAATACGCCGACAGCTATCATCTATTACATCTTTTTGTAGTAGCTGTGCGCGTCTTTTGCTCGAGCACCGGACTTTTGGTGCAATCTGCGGGGAGGATTGGAGCTGAAATATAGTGTCGTATTAGACTCTAAACTTCTCCCACCATTCTAGTAATTGCATATCGACAGGATGGGCATCAAGGTGTTGGCCTAGGGAGCTATAGACGATATTTCGTTCATTCAATAGTCGCCGCCCATTTTTTGAATGAAATCTAAACCTAACATAGGTTTCCGGTTCCTTCCAATAATAAAAGATAAAGTAGTTGTAATAGTTTATTAATAAATTAATGCTTTGTTCTCTACTGCCGCAGTCACCTACTCATTAGCCTGATAATTCTTCTGTCGTAGGTAGCATCTTCTTTAACGGCCCTTATTCAATTGCATAATAACTGACTGTCTGTTTAGGAGTTCTAAAACTGTAATTAATGGAAATTCTTTCACGTGATTCTGTTCGCCCGGTTTCTTTCTCATCGTGAACCATTGGATAATTTATATACTGCCGGGAGTTGGAAGAAGCCTTTTCATTAGATCCGTATTGCTGGCATCCGTTGGGTTTCTCATTCTGGAAAACACATCGGCTATCAATAGACTGAACGTCGTACATCTCTTGACCTTCTTGATATGGCCGTTCTCGCGGAGAACATGTCTGATGCTGCTGTCTCCTAAACAGTGTATTTTTGTCTTACCGTAGTGTAAAATTTCCGTGTAACTGCATGTCACTGACAGCCATGGATCAGCTCTATATGGCGTGAACAGTTTATAGAGACCATATTGTATAAGTGTGCTGTGAATATGGGTTTTCCCTGGGTTTCATTGATCCAGCTGCGATGGCCATCATAGCTTGAAGTTTTCTTCCGGCTTACGAGCATGTTCGGCAGAGCACTATATCTGTTAATATTAAGCAGCATAAGTACGATAGCCACTTTCTGTTGCAGAACCGGCAATCAATCCGTTAGCTCAGATATTCACCGCTTAGTTCGTGTATTGTTGTCCGAAGGATGTTCTAATTCAGGAAACACTTCCTGAAATCTGGCAATGCATGTATACATCAGATTGCAACGTGTCCATTCATAAATAGCTAACTCATTACTGCTCTTACATTTGGTAATTATCTTTAACACGAACATTAAATGCAACAAAACTACACGTGTTAGAACATTTGCCTTTGCCAGAAATTGCGGAGAACAGCCTTTAATGTCGATTCTTTAAATCAATCCTAATATATTTAATCATTCGTCGTTCAACATAGCAAAACTAGTGCCAGATTCACACACTGACGCGTTTCGACCTTCCATGATCATTATTAGAGTACAATGGCAAACCGACAAGCGAGGATCAAACCTCAATGCATTTGCATGGAAAGCAAAAGTAGACATGCGGCTCTCACCTCTAGTAGTCTCACTTGCATTGTACTTGACTGTAAATGCCGGATGTACAATTTCTATGCAGCATTCGCGACGTATATATAGTTAATACAAGTAAACAATAATTGATTGCGCGGGTAATTCTTTAAATCAAGTTTGCGAGCTTAAAGTAAACTCCAAGTCGTCCAAAAAATAGCAAATCTACTGTGAGTTATACGTACTGACGCGTTTCGACCTTCCATGTGTGTATTGGTGTTTGATCCTCGATAGTCAGTTTGCCGCCGTACTCTGATAATCATGGAAGGTCGAAACTCGTCAGTACGTGTAATTGAGAATAGTTTTGCAATTTTGTTTGACGACTGGTTAAATACATTGGGATTGGTGTTTACTTCAAGCTCACAAACGTGATTTAAATAATTTTTTCCACCACCCGCGCAATCAATGATTGTTTAATTTCGATTGTAGTAGTCAATGCTCATTGAAACAATCTGCTCAATCATCCTATAGACGACTCACATTTAGAGTCTGACATGTTTAATGCAGACACATTCCAGTCTACCGTAGGTATTGAACCCAAAACAGCTACGTGACTGATCCGGTCCCAAAGATGAAGTCAAGTCAGATATGTAATGGCTTTAGCACAAGGATTTAGAGACCATGATATAAAATGATTTTAAAAAACGATTAGCATATAAACTCGAAGTGGAACGGGTTATTAGTTTCTCGCGGAAATGAATTTCAAGACAGATAATTGGCTGTCTTACTTTAATTCGTCAACGACACGTCTGGACAATACAGCTTTTTGCACATCGTGTTCACATGTCATGAACAAATGATTGGATTCATCTGCTCATGTAACCGCCGTCTGCAATTCACGTTAATTGTTATGAACCAATTACCAGTTCTATCTCATCCAAGTACCGTGCGTAACAGCAGCAACAGAATCAACCGATGTCGCCACGATTTAACTCAGTCACTAACTCTTGTTATTAATGCAGTTTTGAACAAATGCATCGGTGTTGTTTCTGCAGTAACTTATTGCGGACAATTGATAACACTCGTGGGTAGGTCAAATTCTGATTCTTTTACGCTTCCAGATGCACAGTTTATCTTTTGCATTGATTCATGGGTTCTTGCTGGTCCCGTCACTCTGAATCCGTCCACAATTAGATTGTCGGAAAATGCTATTGAACCAAGTTCTTACCGAATTCCATCCAAATTATCGGGACTTCATTTCCAGTCCCATCTTCCAGGCTGACACCATACTCACCGGAAAAAAGACAACTTGTAGCAAACGTTTTTATGTGAGTATGGTGTCAGCCCGGAAGATGGGACTGAAAGTCCCATGATATGTCAGAACTGGTTCAACTTTTCAACTCTAATGTGGACACTTCATTGTATCGGGAACAGTGAGAACAGTTCAATCAGTACAAAAAAAAACAAGCTGTGAACCTGGAAATGTAAAGGAATAAAGATTTTACTCACCTATGTGTGCTATCAATCGTCATGCAATAGACTTCTGTGGAAAATACCTGCAAGATGACAGCACTGTGCAACAATAACTTTTTTAAGAATTACACCAAAAATGAATCGAGGTATTTGTTCACATTCTAGCAAACAAAATGCACTCTACTTGATGAAAAGCTTTTCGAGTCTAGTGTTGAATAGAATCTAATATAAGGACCTGGTTAATATTGGACCTCATCATCCAGTGAATCCAGGTCTACGTTTATTTATTCATGCATAGCACAACTGTTTACTGAACTGACAGAAGTTAAAACGCAACAGTAATTTCTAATTAAAATCTGTTTCTTTTCGCTTCGAAGGTTATTTTTTCATATTAAGGATTGAAATTTTTTATGGAGTCAATTCGTCATTTTTTACAGTTCTTTTCAGCTTCTGGGTGTCAAACGTATCAATTATTTAAATTGACAAGCGCTTCTTTCTTTATTAAAAAAAAGAATCTTGTTTTACTTTTATGCTATTATTGAAAGGAAGTTTTAAAAGTGTGATACACCGTTTATGTGAGAAACCTTTTAAGAAATATCGGTGGTCTTTTTTTATTCGCATATAAATCAATTTCCAGCTTTGAATTAGTTGAAGAATTCCGTCTTTTTATAAAAAAAAGTGCAAAGGTACTGTTAGAGATGGCATCTATTAGTAGATTTAATTCACATAGTGTTGTCTGGATTATCTTGAATTCTGCCAGGTAACACAGAATATAATTGGGCTTCCATTGTCTAAGTGATGTGCGTGTATTGAATTTGCTAGATTACTTTTTTAAACTAGCATTTAACTGCCATATTTTTAATTATAAGGAACTACCTTTGCTCTTATCAGCTAATCATATTTTTATTTCTGAATTAAACCAATTGATTTCAGAAGTTATTTTCTTAAGTGATAAATCTTTGAGGCTTAGGGCAAGAACATAGTATTTCTAGGTGCTCTTTCATTTTCAACACCATTTTATTATTATATTCCAATCTGTTATAAAGATCAATTTACATTATTGTTAAAAGACATTAACATGTTTGAGTGTAAGACCTATTCTATTGACGACACTTCCATTACTTTACATTCAAAACTCAGTAGAGCGCGGAATTTTGTAAACATGTAAAAGAATTTTGAAACACGTTTTAAATCCTTAAGCAACAGTACAAATTTTAGTTTCATAGCCTACGGTATAGTGGCTGATGACATTTTTAAATGTATAGTGTTTAAAGTTATTCTAAAGCATCCCTAGGTGGCACACTATCAGTTGTAGAAAGACAGATCGTGCACAGATAGTATAAAGCGTATTCGAGGCATATGAGCCGACCCCCCACCAATGATATCTACTCTGAAGAGTGTGGCGGTGACGTCAGCAGTATAATAAAACAGAATTGGAGCGATGATGCTAGATCAAATTCAAAAGATTCAAGGAGATTCTTACTAGTGCGAATGTAGACCGATTTTTTATTATAACAGGCCTTCAAAAATCAAACAGTTGGATTGTTCACCAATTTGAAACAGTTTTCGATAAACTTGCGCGCGAGACAGAATCGAACGCGGCTGAGTAGTCTGACAAAGCAACAGTCGTGGGTCGCTGATAATGGTGGCAAAACACGAGTCCATGTATTTAGCACGCTCATCCCATTCCAAGGCGAAATGGGTTCTAGTTTGCTCTACTGGATAATAGCAGTGACCCTTTTGATACAGTATAAAGCGAACTATTACCATCGTAGTCGATAAGTGTGCGTGTACCGTCTTTTTTGTGAATTGGCACAACAAAAGCACCATCCCACTCGTTTAGGACTGATTCCTCCTCTCTGATTTTGGCAATTAGCTTGTTAGGATCCTTATGAATCTCTATTCCACATGAAAATTAATGCTCATAACTGTCGACGTTGGCAAATTTGCGATTCCCCATGAGACCGTATGTCTGTCATCTCATACACAATATCGAAGATTCACGTCATCTCTAACCACGCCGATTGCAATACGTGGCATATAGAGTGGTTTTTGTAAGTAATTAACGAGCTGCGCTTCATAAACTTGTGGCGCTCGTATTCGCCTGGCAGAATTACTACAGTGAATACGTAGGATCTGAGCGTAAAATCCCAATAGGTTGTTAAGCTCCGATTCTGCATATACTCATTAGCACCATTAGTCCCATGCGAGTCTACATTTACTGCATGGCTGGCAGCAAAAATTCTTGCAAAGATAACGAGCGAGAAAGTGCCACGTTCTCGTAGTTTTGTAGCAGGTGCCATGTTTTAAAGAGCTTGGATGCTAGAAGAAATGGATAGTACTGCTTTTGGTTCTATCATAGGAAGACAGGCAGAGGCTTGCCTAAGCTTTTCCTTTATAGCACTCTATATGCTTATTCGTGCGCTAGCAGCTGTGGCTACATGTGGCCCCGCAATAGCATGTACATCCATAATAGCATTTTCATATTTTTCATTTTTCTGTACACACATATTCGAATCGAATACGAGCGGCTGCATGGAGCGAGATTGCAGTTTAATTCTGACAGCCAGAAGATTGGTCAGACCCATTGATTGAGGCAGTTGAACATTCGTGGTACGCTCCCACGTTCTGGATAGCCAACATCTGCGTGTCAGAATTTGGTTAATCTGATTATGATGAAAGTTTGCTATCTCATGTAAATGCGCCATATTGCTACGCATTTGGCAAGATGCCATTCGCGGTACTGAAATATTGTGCTCGCCTCAACCAGGCTGAGACTATGGGAGAGATCGGAGAGACTGATTCTGTTATCACAGACGGGATCCATCCTTCTACAGCTCCATTTCGCGCACAGTTTTCACCAAAATGTCTGAAAGCCGCACATGGCCAGAGGCCAAATTTGATGGCTTCTCAATGGAAGTATTTTCATTAGAAATTTTTCTGACAGTTAGTGTGTACATATTTACAACTCCGAGAGCCGGATTGCCTACCCGGAATCTAGTATAAGTCAAACGAGATTATAGCTCTACTGGCATGCAAGTTTTTGCTGCAACATTAGGTAGCAGAGAGACAACACCATATCTGTCGGGAACACTTTTGCAGTGGGAAAAGAGAAAGAAATCACATTTTACTATGAATTAAACGAAATGACTCACATTGTGGAATACTAAAAGAATCTGGTCTCCTGGAGACAAGTGTGCTTGCACAGTTCATCGGCCGTAAAAGACTAGCCTGTTTGCTAAGCACGAGCCCTCACTTTCCAAAATTCGGACTGCGGCATTTCTGGCAACTACTGTTGAGCACCTAATAAACACGAATTGTTGAATTGTATTGTCTATCTTATTCAAAGTTAGGCTTATACTAGCTATATATATATATATATATATATATATATATATATATATATATATATATATATATATTTGTGTGTGTTTGATTCCCTTGAAGAGGAGATTGAAGAAATTAATTCTTTGTTATCCTTTTTGTTTAGTTTATTTTGACAATAACGCGTTGTTATTCCGCTTGACTTTCTCTGCTTTGCTTACCACACACTGGATGTCTGAAACAACGGTAGATAATCAGACGAATTTACAATCAACATCAATGCATTCAAACGGTTGAAATTTTTATTGACAGTGCGAACTATATATATATATATATATATATATATATATATATATATATATATATATATATATTGACTGGACAGAAATGTAATGCTTCACGTCTTAAATACTGGTATAATAATTGAATTAAGGCTAAAAGAATAAAAGATTTACAACTTAGACAAAACAAATCTACTGAATATCAGCTACATCACAAGTAGCGCTTATCATCACCAAAAACTACAGCATAATGCGAAATTGGTTCGGTTAGTGACCAGTCAAAGGTTCTATAAACAGCGGCATGTGCAAACGATTATCGTTTTCAAAACATAATTCATTGCATAAAATGGTACCTATTAAGAAGCAAAAAATAAGAGCCATTAAAATTTCAAAACAATCAGCGTTCTAATGTGTTAAATTACTCACGATCCAGTTATTTTCACATCACAACTATTAACTGCGCAGAAACCGCTCAAAGTCAGACTAAAAGTGGACATCTGGCATACGAACATGAGCAGCACATTCGACATTATTGTATAAGCGATAACGGATTATGAAATAAAAGCTATATTTTTTCAGTTGAGCGATATGTCTTATGCGGTGCTAACGCGATCACGCAAAATAATGCAAAAAAATGAACTATCAAAATATTTGTTGATCGTTTTCTCTCCAAATGGATATATATATATATATTATATATATATATATATATATATATTCTAATTAGAAAGAAAAAACATTAATAACAAAGTGGATAAAGGCCATTTATTTCGTGGATACTATTCATCGCTATACATTCATACATTTATATACATTCTGGGTTTTCAATTGATTATGTTAGTGGTAGCAAATCTGACTCGATTTTACTTATGTTTCTTGTTTTGGCTGGTTGGTAAGTGTTTGTGCGTTTGTGTTTGTGTGTGTGTGCGTGTTTGCATGTAAAGGTCATTCTCAAAGTATTGCAAAGTGATTATTATAATCAAGGTTGCGGTCTTGATATAAACACCTGACCCATTAATTACTTACATATGTCAGTATAAACTAAGAATTGTATAATGTAGAAAGGCAATTCATCCAGTAGACCGGTTTCGTCCTTGATTATACTAATTGTTATCACCACCCGCGCAACCAATGTTCGTTTAATTATATAAATGTTCATTTTAATACCACTTCCCCATGTATATATATATATTTGTGTGTGTTTGATTCCCTTGAAGAGGAGATTGAAGAAATTAATTCTTTGTTATCCTTTTTGTTTAGTTTATTATGACAATAACGCGTTGTTATTCCGCTTGACTTTCTCTGCTTTGCTTACCACACACTGGATGTCTGAAACAACGGTAGATAATCAGACGAATTTACAATCAACATCAATGCATTCAAACGGTTGAAATTTTTATTGACAGTGCGAACTATATATATATATATATATATATATATATATATATATATATATATATATATATTGACTGGACAGAAATGTAATGCTTCACGTCTTAAATACTGGTATAATAATTGAATTAAGGCTAAAAGAATAAAAGATTTACAACTTAGACAAAACAAATCTACTGAATATCAGCTACATCACAAGTAGCGCTTATCATCACCTAAAACTACAGCATAATGCGAAATTGGTTCGGTTAGTGACCAGTCAAAGGTTCTATAAACAGCGGCATGTGCAAACGATTATCGTTTTCAAAACATAATTCATTGCATAAAATGGTGCCTATTAAGAAGCAAAAAATAAGAGCCATTAAAATTTCAAAACAATCAGCGTTCTAATGTGTTAAATTACTCACGATCCAGTTATTTTCACATCACAACTATTAACTGCGCAGAAACCGCTCAAAGTCAGACTAAAAGTGGACATCTGGCATACGAACATGAGCAGCACATTCGACATTATTGTATAAGCGATAACGGATTATGAAATAAAAGCTATATTTTTTCAGTTGAGCGATATGTCTTATGCGGTGCTAACGCGATCACGCAAAATAATGCAAAAAAATGAACTATCAAAATATTTGTTGATCGTTTTCTCTCCAAATGGATATATATATATATATTATATATATATATATATATATATATATATATATATATATATTTTTCGAAGTAGAAAGAAAAAACATTAATAACAAAGTGGATAAAGGCCATTTATTTCGTGGATACTAATCATCGCTATACATTCATACATTTATATACATTCTGGGTTTTCAATTGATTATGTTAGTGGTAGCAAATCTGACTCGATTTTACTTATGTTTCTTGTTTTGGCTGGTTGGTAAGTGTTTCTACTAATCATCTCTTATACAATCATACATATTTATACATTTTGGGTTTTCAATTGATTATGCTAGTGGTAACAAATCTGACTCGTTTTTACTGCTGTTTCTTGTTTTGGCTAGTTGGTGAGTGTGTATGCGTTTGTGTTTGTGTGTATGCGTGTTTGCATGTAAAGGTCATTCTCGCAGTATTGCAAAGTGATGTCTGAGATCTGGTCATTATTGTTTTGATAGCTTGAGAATTAACCATTTGTGCGCATTGTTCACTGTTACATATAAAAGTGTTATTTTTCCCAGTATAGTTGATCGTTTCACCTTGTTGCGCAAAGTTGTCGTTTTCACGTGGTAACAACGCCAGTGTGGATTGCTGTGTTAAACGCTCACATTGTTTGGAGACTTCTGTCATCGTATGCGCCTCTGTTATTTCCACTTCAGTTTGTTGCCAATCCGATTGTACGTTTGTTGATTCTAGTCGAGGGCCTGTTTGTTCTTGGCTGGATACTAGTAGATTGTTGTTGAATTTTGTTATTCTTGGCCAGTCGATAAGAATATCATGTTCATGAAACTTTTGAATATTATATATATATATATAATATATATATATATATATATATATATATATATATATATATATATATATATATATATACGCTCATCCAGTCCCAACTGTAAATTTGTCATAACCAATACTCTCTTAGCTGTCTGTCTTGGTTTAGAGCAATTTAGACTGCTTCTTTTGCGTAATGCCATGTGGTGTGTCATCGGCTTCATTCTGAATGTGTCCGCAATTGATGGGTGTGTCGTATTTGGCGACACAAATGTTATCTTTGAAGGCCTGATTATTATGGTTTTGTTCCAGCCGAATTTCATTTCTTATTTAATTACTTTCCGCACGTCTAAGCAGGAGTTAAGATTATTGATTTCAATAGCTTTAAAAGCCAGAAGCATTCTTTCTGATTTTGCCTTGTACAGAACTAACAGCATGACCTGTGAGTAGTTCATGTTCACAAATTGTTGATTTTTGTGCAGGAGCTGCAGCCCTATTTAATAGTTTTTGATAGAGATGCTGATTTATTTTAGTTTCGAGCCTCTATTTGATCTGCCGATGTGTTGAGCATTGCATATATATATATATATATATATATATATATATATATATATATATATATATATATATATATATATATATATAATTTGGTGTAATTAATAACGATTATATTTACAAAAATGCATATGTAGATCTAGTGCGTAGAGGTTTCCAGTAGAGTTGATACCACTCGGACGATCCTGTCAAATGATTGATGGCTTGCTTCTGAGATTCCAAGAATACGTTGGACTTCCCGTAACACCTTGGTTAGCTAGGGTTATGGATGTACTTTTCTGACAGCGTGCTAGTAAACGAAGTTAGCGCTTTTGTGTGGATGACCCATCGATGAGTGATCAATTGCCTTGATTTATATCGCATGATGCTGGTCTATCAGTGAAATAGGCCTGTCCGCGAAAATGCATCGATTAACAGATCTGCTTAGGCGGCACCAGCTTTAGTCTCCACAGCATATATCTGGTTAAAATGCCTGACAGTTTTAATAATAGGCTTCGCAAGCACGCGGTTAAATTGCAATGTTGTTTCGTTTTCGTTATTAACCGTCGATCGACGCAGGTTAACTGGTCGGCAACTTGCGCATAACTTGTATGATTAACATTCGTAGCTGTTCATACTCAATTGTCGATCAAGTTTAATTAGGTGCGTCTTACAACATATTTAGTTCGACTCTCTTGAATGTGGGAGTAAATGCCATCTCTCTCCTCTTTGTGGAATATGAAGCAGTGTTCCTATTAAATAAATTGTTCACATACTTTTCTGTTCCTCTTCATATTTCAAAAAAACTTTGTAAGATACATCGAAATTTGAGCCCTGTCTTCATCGGCTGTATTCGTTCAGTTAGTCTGGTCGGTCAATTTACCGCTACATAAAGACAGATTTGCATATTTTTATTGTGTTAATATGTCCAAAAACCGTTTTTAACAAGGGTTAATGGAAACTTTTTCAACTTTTCTATTTAACAGTAGCACATACCGTTGATTCAAACTGCGAAACAGACAGGCAGGTAGAATCGATTCATGCGAATAGAAATATTTCTTCTTCTACAGGAGAGCACGCTACTGATTTGGAAGTTGCAGTCCTTCAAAACACTTGTAAATCTCCTTTGCCTTGCTTCATATTTCATAACATATTGTTTTTTTTAATATTTAAGTTGCATGTTCAACCATCTACTGGATTGTAACGATTTATTTTCAAGTAATTTAATCAAAGCAAATTATGGAATGCAATAGTAATGAAATTATAATACTCACATTTATTATTAACGAGTGGTTAAAATTGTCCCGTGCTTTGATCTCCTTCATAAGGAAATCGATTTCAATTTCGCTTCTGGTTTGGTCCGCTTTCTTAAAGAGACTTTATTAATCAATTATTATAATCAAGGTTGCGATCTTGATATAAGCACCTGGCCCATTAATTACTTACATATGTCAGTTTAAACTAAGAATTGTATAGTGTAGACAAGGCAATTCATCCAGTAGACCGGTTTCGTCCTTATTGGTAACTCATCATGTACTGGCCAGAATTTACCGCGAACAGGGCTCGAACCTGGGCACGTCTGCTTCGGAAGCCGGTGATCTAACCACTGAGCTACCCAGCCGCACATTACACTACACACAATTTACAGTTGTATACTAACTAATGTAGCTTGGTTAGTCTACCTTTCCTAAAGGTGGAGCTCATATGACATCAATTTAGACCCAAAGTTCCAACTAACCATCCACAATCTGTCATTACTAATCAGACACCACACTACATTTCATGTACATTCGTTTCGTGCTTACTGGCGACTCATCAGTGGGAGCCGGTATTACGCCCTTTAACCACTATATATTCGGTAGAAGAATGTGGAATAATAGGACGGTACAATTGTACCGTCCTATTATTCCACATTCTTCTACCGAATATATAGTGGTTAAAGGGCGTAATACCGGCTCCCACTGATGAGTCGCCAGTAAGCACGAAACGAATGTGCATGAGATTATACTTTCCGTTCATGCTGCCTTTGGTTTATCCTTCTGGTCACAACTGAACTAATTTGTTACTAGGTTCGCAAAACCTAATACATACTTGCATATATATTAGTTCTTCGCAACAAACAGTATGTAACCACACTACATTGTTTTGAAATGAACATTTATATAATTAAACGGACATTGGTTGCGCGGGCGGTGGTAACAATTATTATAATCAAGGTTGCGATATTGATATAAGCACCTGACAAATGAATTACTTGCATATGTCAGTTTAAACTTGGAATTGTATAGTATAGAAAAGGCAATTCATCCGGTAGACCGGCTTCGTCCTTATTGGGAACTCATTATGTACTGTCCAGAATTTGCCACGGACAGAGCCCGAACCTGGGCACATGTGCTTCGGAATCCGGTGATTAAACCACTGAGCTACCCAGTCGCACATTACACTACACACAATTTTCAGTTATATAATACCTAATGTAACTAAGTCTATTGTTCCTTTAAGTGGGACTCATATGGCATCCATTTAGACACAAAGTTCCAACTAACTATCCCCAATCTGTCATTACTAACCAGACACCATGCTACATGGTTTTGAAATGAACATTTTTATAATTAAACGAGCATTGGCTGCGCGGGTGGTGATAATAATTATTATAACCAAGGTTGCGATCTTGATATAAGCACCTGACCAATTAATTACTTGAATATGTCAGTATAAACTTGCTTATATCAAGATCACAAACTTGATTATAATAATTGTTATCGCCGCGCGCACAAACAATTTTTGTTGAAATTATTAATTAATTTTCACTTTTCAATATACTAGAATTATTTGTTCTAGAAATCAAACAAAAAATTAGTTTTAAAAGAAACATGTTGCACGACGGAGAATAGATTAGTTACCCTTTTCTCGTGTTGCGATACGAGATGTTTGCATCCACTGTCTACCTGATTTTTCCAATTATTTAGACTTCCGGAAATGGAAGTCTTTTTCATTGGAAAGCACATCACACAAACAATTTGACAATCAATATGATAAGTGGAAAAGTTTGGTTTAAACTGCCCCATTTATACTGGTTGTTAGAACTCAAGCATAACACATATATACACAATCACACAGACGTGGAATACGCTTATCTAGTAAATATTCAGATGTTGCCAAAATCGCTGTAATTTCACTGGGATGAGTGTACACATGCAGTAATTGATTAATCCTCAATCAAAAACAAACGCGAACACATATACACAGGCATGAAATACGCTTATCTAGTGAGTCTTCAATATTTATTATCAAATTACTTTAATTTCACTTCGATCAGTGTGCACATGCAGACAATTACACAATCCAAGTATGTGTTAGATGTTGCGAACCTAGTAACAAATTAGTTCAGTTGTGACCAGAAGGATAAACCAAAGACAGCATGAACGGAAAGTATAATCTCATGCACGTTCGTTTCGTGCTTACTGGCGTCTCATCAGTAGGAGCCGATATTACGCCCTTTAACCACTATATATTTGGGTGAGGAATGTGGGAGATTGTATCGTCCTATTATCCCACATTCTTCGCCCAAATATATAGTGATTAAAGGGCGTAATACCGGCTCCTACTGATGAGTCGCCAGTAAGCACGAAACGAATATGCATAATATTATACTCTTAGTTCATGCTGTCTTTGATTCATCTTTCTAGTCACAACTGAACTAGTTTGTTACTAGGTTTTGTGAATACTGTCAGGTCCTGCTTATGAGTTTCCAGTGACAACAAATACATGTGTACATGAGATTATATCTTTAGTTCACAGTGACTGGCATATTCTTTTGCTCGATTTGTGTCTGGACACTCAGTACTTAATACGCAAATAAATAATGGTACACTACATCCAAGAATCTATTCGCAAAACATACATTTCAAAGATGGCAGAAAGAGAAAGAAACATAGATATATTTGATAAAAAACCTGAATATTCCTTAACTTTTGACATATATATTATCAGCTAATGTACACATGCTTTTCGTGCTTATTGGCGACTCACCGGCAGGAGTGGGTACTACGCCCTGTTACAACAATATATTTGGTCATGTAAAGTGGGACAGTTGGACAGCACAATCTTCTATACGAATGTGTATACCAGCAGTAGTTGAGCCAACTTCATATAAAGTCTTCGACGATGCAACTTCAAAGCCATCTCATTATATGTATTATATACTGAGCCTGTAAAATGTACCATCTATATGGTTGCCGTGTCGGTACATGGTATCAGCACAATGCATTTAAAGATATGCTAACTTTCATTAAAAGTGTGAATTACAACCATTTTTGAACACCTCTTACTCTTTAAATTCATTCACTCTAGCCTTGATCGAAATCAGTTTTCACATTTCGTACGTTTTGTTTTATCTAATATTTTCACTTAAATTGACACAACTCGTCATTTCATAGAAATCGCGTATTGGTTACGTAACCTCGGCTGACCTACATAGAAGGTACTTTCTTTGAACATGGGAAATTTCTGTTTGACGCCGAATAAATTCATTTTTCATGGCTCTTTCGGATTATATTTGAATTTCGCAAGCAAAGGTTTAATTTTCGTGCATTAGATTTTTCAAAATCTTCACTTTTTTCGACTCTGATTTAGAGACAATCAGTGATTGTTGCTCAATTTGTTCATCTTGTTTTCACATGCCAACTTTCCGCAGTAGATACCTCACCCGGTTTTCAGCTTACAAACGATGGCGAGCAAAACAAAGCATTTGTCACAAAGACTAGTGACGATGATAAACTGAACAAAGACTCTAGTTGCGGACTTCACGCATCCTTGGTATTAGAAAATCAGCATGTAAAGACAGAGATTTACGACAAGCATGTAGGTGACAGTCAGTTTGAAATGAGTGGCTCGGATGTCGTCAAAGGCGAAAATGAGTGCTCTTTCACTTCTTTGGAAACAGCCAATCAGCCTAACAAGGAAGACAAAGAAGATAAGGTAATTATCGTTCACTTTGTGCTGTTTTGTTAGGTTCTGCCAACTGTTTTAGCAAAAGCCCACAACTATGTAAATAAATGTTATCACCATTCGCGCAATGGATAGTCCAAACCCCAGGAGCAAGTGAGTCCCGTCGGCGAAAAAATTCTGGATAGTGCTTGCCAAGTCCCCAGTAAGGATGAAATTTATCTCTTCAATGAACTTCCTTTGTCAACTTATATAATGCTTAGAATAAATACAAAAATATATTTCTAATTAAATTTGTGTTTATCTCAAAATGCCACACTTGATCTTTAAAAAGCCTTGACTGTATGCAGACATTTTTTCGCTGTTTATGTATGTATTTAGCATCGCGAATCTACTATCTATGTGATTCTTATAGGTCAATGAATCAAAACCTAAAATCGAACGAAACAAATTTGTACTCTCATAGACACATGTGTTTCGTGCTTACAAGGTTTTTAATTAGTTGAAAGTGGCACTTCGTGCCAACTGAACTACGTCATCAAACGCATTATTCTGTCTATAAAAATATAATCAATCATTTTAGCTGAATCTCTGGCTTTATGTCAAATCTATCTGACGTATTGTTTTCTCGTAGAAACGCGAAAACTACTACATGTTATATTGTGCTGTTTCTTCAACGTTTATTTGTGAAAATGATAGGATATCCTTATTTGTTTTTCCTTGTTCTTGAAGACTTTTTGCATTAATGATTTGTTATTGTTGATATTTCTACTCAGATAGAGCATATAACATACACCGAGATCTGAGTCGCACGCACAGCGTTTTCCAGATGCGTGTTGAAAAGTGTATTATCAACCTTTTTCCATGCACCCAGCGCCTTGAATGCGAAAATTTCGTGTATTTAACAAACTCATGATTTATCTAAACAGTCATTGATTGCGCTGGCTGTGACAAACTTTATTGATATCAAATTTTCGTTCTTAATGTGAATACCAATCCCATTGTATATAAATTTGGCAAGATAAACTAAGCATTGTATAAGGTAGTAAATACAATTCATATAATAGAACGGTTTCGTCAATATTGGGAACTCATTAATCACCGTCCATAATTTGGTCGTGCCCTATTTCGAGCCCTGTTAGTGGCAATACTTGAAGTGTTCCCAATACGTGTGAAATCGGTCTTCTGGATAATTGGCTTTTACATATTATGCAATGCTTAGTTTATATTGATAAATGTATACATTTTTATTTGTCTTTCCAAATGTTCGTTAGGTATGGTTTTAAAGTAATTCCACTTCACTGTGCATAGCATTAACTGAAACGAATTAATGCAGTTTGGCGTCTGCGCCTAGGCATGTTATTGCGTGAAAATGCGAAAATTTGTAGTAACAAGAAGTGAATTTCAAAAGCAATCTAATCATCACATCTCTATGTTACGGGTTTATGAAAGGGAGCACTCAAAAACTATTCCTGCGAAAACCTTGAAACGATTGAACAAACAAATTAGAGTCATATGATAGTCTAAAGCTAGTCTTTTCATTGGACCGGCTATGCGAAGTCAGTGTCCGTTGTGCACAGCGTGAAGCGAACTCGGCTTGTCTCACAGCTCGTTCAGTCTGCCCCTAGACGGTCTAAAACGTAACAGTTTAATTAGTCTAACGAAATGAGTTTTCGTATGATTTTAGTATTTATAGTACTTAATAATATAGCCAGCTCGACTGACTACTTCTCATCTTTCGTAAAACCGGAAGTTCTATTTTGGCCGTCACAGCTCAAACACCACTGATATAATTAAACTAAAAGATTATTAATTGAATATGTATGCTCATTCGATATAAACCTGTAGTTCTTATTTTCAGTTTGCCTTAGGGAAATTACATTATAAAATTTTCGGCGATTATAACAGATGTGCATACGTTAACATAAATTGAGATCTTCTAAGCCTAAAATGCAGAATTAACCAGGTTTTTCACCCTAAAATTGTTTTCGGCTGGCTAACCTTCGATGTTCGCCAATTCAAGTCCGTCTTGTTTAATTAGGATACGATGTCGCTTGATAAAGTGATCGATACCACGAATATAAGTAGCTGGTCAGTAGATGATTGGCCTAATTCTCCTGCAGTTCAAGTAAGCTCCCAGATTTTCTTCAGTGTAATGTCGAGCAGAATGTAACACAACTAAAGAGATCTACATTTCAGAAAGTTTGTGCCTGAATTAGTAAACACCTAATAATATTTTCTGAAGACAGAACCAAAAGGTTATGCCAAAGTCAGCATGCACAAAACGTATATTCACATGTGCACATGCGGTTTGTGCTTGCTAGCGACTGCGCTGAAATATGGGGCAGTTGGATTGTGAAATCTATTCAAATAAACATTGGTTGCGTGGGCGATGGCAATAATTAATTAAATCAAGATTGCGATCGTGATGTGAACACCTATTCTATTATGTACATTAATTTGTCAGAATAAAGTAATAATTTTATAATGTAAAAAAACAATTCATCTAGTTGGCCGGTCTAATCCTTATTGGAACTCATAACGTACTGTCCAGAATTTTCCGCGGACAGGGCTCGAATCTGGGCACGTCTGTTTTGGAGTCTGTTGCTCTAACCACTGAGCGGTAATACAATCAAACTTAATGTAGTCTTCGGCAACGCGGCTTCTAAACCAAATTACTATATGCAATATGTCAAATATCTGTAAACTTTGCCATTCGTAACGCCGGATGCTTCATAAAAGTCCATTGTACCCTTTCTGTGTGCAAAAACAAAAAGAAATTTTATCAGATATAAGAAAATTTTCTTTCGCATGGTCTTCTCAAATATCTACTAATGAACATATCTTTATATATAAATTGGAAAGCAAAACAAGATAGAAATATATGAACATAGAGGGAGTGTGAAAAATAGAAACCAATCAAATTGCGTGCGTCACATCCAGTTCAATCTCAATGCTTGTACGTGCTTCTTCTGCTTACATAAATCCGGCACGTACAAGCATTGAGCTTGAACTGGATATGACTACCTTATTAGTTTCTATTTGATTTATGGAGTAGCAGGTGTTCAGATGTGGTTGTAATTGTCAATTTCTGCTACATTTTGCACATCTTGAAGTCCATTATGCTGGTACCATATATCGACTCAGCAACATAGTTTTGATACCATGTACCCATTCGGCAACCCTAGTGTTTGTACACTGTACGGGCTCGGTAAATATTATATATAGTGAGTTGGCTTTGAATTCGCTTCGTCAAAGGCTCACTATAAATTTGACTCTACCACTGCCTGATTAAACATGCATATAGGAGATTGCAACCTCCAACTGTCCTAAAATTCATGACAAAATTTATAGGGGATTTTGAGTGTAATGCCGGTTCGTACTGATAAGTCTCCTGTATATATGCTGTATTAAATACGATGGGGTTGGTGTTTACTTAAAGCTCGCACACTTGATTTAAAGAATTGTTACCACCACCCGCGCAATCAATTGTTGTTAAATTGTATTGCCTATATATGTATATGTGGCGAAAGCTGCAAACAGTTAATGTTCGTAACTGCATAGAATTTGTGCAGCCGACATTTTTAGTCCAGTTCAATATATGCGAGACTGCTAGAGGTGAGAGCCGCATATCTAAATTTGATTTCCATATATATTCAATGCGGTTTGATCCTCGATAGTCAGTTTTCCGTCGTACTCTGATAATGATCATGGAAGGCCGAAACGCGTCAGTGCGTTGCGGCAGGCGGTAGTTTTGTTATGTTGTTCGACGACTGGTTAAGTCTCCTGTAGGCTTGTAATGCATATGTCCATGAGATTCCATCTATTGTTCATGGTAACCGGAATTTGAACTTATATTTTTCTTGGTGCACAGTGCCTAATTCAGAATGGCTTATATATTAGTTCTTTGCAAAAATGATTGCATAACCATTATGTTTTGCAAAACAATGTTAGAGGGTAGTGGTGCACAAAATAGCGGCGTATATAACTAGTCAGTTAGGAACTGGCAATTTCCCGAAACCAAACAGAGAAAGTTAATCGAGGTACAAATCTATCCAAACGCTGGCAGCTATAGTGGTTCATCTACCATGTCTCAACAGCATGAAAAAGCTGAGATAGTTTGCTTGACATGAAGGCCTTGAAATTGGGGCTTAGTGAAATTGACGGGTGATTTCAAAGTTGTCTGTTTTATGTGCGAAGGACGACTGAAAGCAATGTGAAATGAGTCAGTTGATCCTGCTAGGTGCCTGTAATGTAACTTATTTTTAAATAGAGCCCCTTTTCTGTCAAATCACTTACAACTCAAACTGTTAAATGGTATACATCTGGTGTTTCCTTTCAACTTTTCATATGGAAAACTGATCTATTGTACCGAAACTAGAAATGTTTCATCTCAATTAGTCTGTTGCCACAAGTTGTTGTACTGTGTGATAAAACTTGGAATTGTTTGTTATTTAGCGTTCTAAATCTCGAAATCAAAATGAACAACGCTCTCATAGATTATTTTAGCCGTCTCACAACAAATTAAAATATGTGATTGATGCTTATTCCAAGATGGCGATGTGGTTATTTGGCCTAGGTTAGCAGTCCATATATAAATATGAATATTAAGAGCTATCTGAATTTAATGCTTATTTGACAGTAAAACATCACTGCTTAAATATTTTTGTTTTATCAAAACTATCACCAAGCGCATAACCAATCTTTGCTTAATACACTTTTTCTCTTACGATAATCTTCTCTTTGTGCCTCGCTTGGCTTATGCCTAAATTCAAGTTTCATTGATTATAACTGGTCTTAGCCGTTGGGTGATTGTTTTCGCACCATTATGTCTCGTTTGGCAATATTGCTGGTGTTATGAGTTTTTAGGATCTTTCGTACCAAACATGTCATTGAAGAGAGGTCAGAATAACAATCTCAGTTCACTAAAAAGAAGAAGCGACCGGCTGTTAATCGATACTTACTTGTGCGACAGAAGACGTGTCACACAATAACCCAAAAATTCTTCTTGATATTTCAAGCGACACGCCGGTCATACTTTTCATTTCATTTTTTATTTCAACAAGACCGAAAAGTCTAGACCACCAACTAACAAAGTCGTATCAGGTGGAGTTTAGTTTTTTGGCATCCGTTGAGATTTTGAATAACACATGCACCATAAAATGTTCTCAATCGATTTGTGATAGTCTTTTTCAAAGTGTGGTTTTAGCGGTTCACGTGAATATTAATCTCTTAAAATAAGCTTTACATGTAGGATACCAGCAAACAAGTGAGATTAGTAAGTATGAATTATTCCAGTTACCAAAAAATGCAAAAAATCTAAACTGTTGGCGATACAACTCTGTCTTAGTTTATGATCTAGACTTTTCGGTGTTGGTGAAATGCGGAGCACTGATTTTGAAAATGGCGATAAGCAGGTCGTTCTATACATCGAACACTAAATATCAAGAAGAAATTTGTGGTTAGTGTGTGATACCTCTTTGTCACCAAAAGAAGAGTCAGTTAATATGTATCAAATCCACACTTTGAAAATATTGTTGATGTAGATTGCGCAGTGCTGTCTCTCATTTTTTTTTAAAATCTCACCGCCATTTTCTTTTGCGGAACAATTGATAGCATTCGTTGGTCGGTAAAATCTGGAATCCTTTACATTTCCAGGTGCACCGATTTTATTTGGCCTTCATTGTTGGGTTCTCACTTGTCACTTCATTTTTTGAAACCCCACTATCATCTGCTTGTCTGAAAATGACGTTGGAAAACCTGGTTTCAACGAGTGCTATCAATTGTCACACACAAGAAAATGGCAATTGATTGTTCGTTTGCAAACCACATGACCATGAGTTTCATGTTTATGGAGCAGTTAAGCATCATTCTGTCATACTGATGTAATACTGTTAAATAGTAGTATTAAATTCCGCTGTATCGTACCTTACTAATTAATTAATAATACAGATTTTTATTATTTTGTATTTTTAGTCGTGCTTGATCGTCCAATATTAAAACACAAATTGTAATTCATTGCTTATATAAACCTTGGCCATTAGTAATCTACGCTAAAGTAATACTTAAAAAATAAACTGAAATTTTTTCATAATTAGTGAAGTTGACACTCCATTCTTCATCAACGAAATTATGTTTATGCTGGACTTCAATATTAAATTTGCAATATTTCAGTCCGGAGAGAGCTCACTCGTTAAATAGAAGCAGGTAAATTTATTTGCAGACTTCTTGGTAAAAATTCAATTAAATTACTCATATTTGCTTGATATTCTGTTTATAAAATGAGATCGACTTCTAGGGTAGAATCTGGTTTCCTATGTTGATCAACTGCTTCTTTTTACGTTGAATGTGTGTGATAATCCACATTTATTTTACAATTACAAATAATACTTAATTTAGAGGAAGAAGGCAGTTAATCTTTAGTGTCGAAACAAATGGCACTCTATGTTTAAATTGGCACTTGGAAAGTTTTTAGTGATGTATTATTTTCTTCTTGAGATTATTGATGCTAGAAGATCGCCTCGTAAAAGAATGTTATAGTATACATTTCTGTTGCTATCTTCGTCTATGCGAGCTGTTCGGGGTATTGCGTTTGCCTCGAGGAATTTACCTCGATAATTTAGCATTTCTCCTTTGCTCTGTGCGTCTAACACGCCTTTCTAAGTCAGACGGCTAATTTATTTATATAAGATTTGCGCACGCTGATTTGGTAATAAGTATGTCGTTTCGGGAATGTGAATTTATATTGTATCGCTCTTATCAACCCACTGTGTGTTCTCTGTCATGTGGGGGCTTCCGTTTTTTGGAATGCATCAACACGTGTCAGGAAACTGAACGTGAATATTAACTCCTCGTCACAATTACCTATCAGCAACGCCACTCAAACCAATATTTCGATGCTGAGTAGAATAACGCTGCATTAGCAAAGTAATCTTATATTCGTTGTTAGAAAATGAACTAGAATGGAGTATAATACGGGTGTGCGGGAAAGTGTGATATTTTACCATTCCACATCACGAGTAAAGCGTGCGTTTGTTTACTTAACCAATTTCTACATGAGACAATAAATTAAAATGAAATTTTCGCAATATTCCAATTCATTATTGAAAGCGTATTGATTTCTCATTTTACAGCACGAACCAATCAATTCGTCTGAAACCGATGTCGGTAACTCCATCGGTCTGTCGCAGAGCCAGCAGCTGCGTCTTGGCATCTCAGTTTTAGTGCAAAGCTATCTACAATCAGAACTTGGCGCTGCCTGCACTGCATTGTCTGCTTCTAATGCAGGTAATAATGAGCCATTGGTAGCTGATTTGCCAGAGGGGAATCGAGAAGATGGATTGGCCGATTTTAGTAGTCAAAAGTCAATTTCATTGGCCAGCAAATTTGAATGTGAGTAAATGTATATTATTCACTATTTTTGCTCTAAAAATCGTATTACCCTTTTTGCCTCGATAAGTCAACATCATGGGCTTGCGAAATGTCTAAACAAGACGCGCGCGAGAAAATTTCCTTCTGCCCTGAAGAAGGCTTTTGCAGGCATAAGCCGAACTATTAAAAATAGGGTGCTTCTCCGGCATAATCATGTGTATTTGCGAATCATGAACCAGTTTAAAACCGGGTCCTAAACTAAAGAATAAAACACGTTTTGTGGTGCATATTTCTTTTTTATTCTGCTCCCGATTTGCTTTGACGAGAATGCTTATGTGTATTTGGTGAAGTATATAATAGCTCCTCTATTGGCGAGTCAAATTTGTATAGAAACCTAGTGTTTAGTGTGCTTTTCGGCTTTTTCCTCGTTAGTCAGTTTGCCGTCGTGTTCTGTGTATTGATCATGAAATGCCGAAACTTGTCGGTCTGTGCAACTATCAAGAGATTTGTTTTTATATTGTACTTGTTAGATGCTAAAAGGTTGGTGTTGATTTCAGGTTCGTCATCTTTTTCGATGTTTTAACATGGCCCGCGAAATCTATATGCGATTTTCGTGTCTGCATAGAGATTGTGCCGATGAAATTTCCAGTCAAGTGCAAGGTATGTGGGATTACATTGGATAAGAGTCGTACATCCGATTTTCCACAAAATATATATGCGCTGCGGTTGGATCCGCGCTAATCAGTTTGCCGTCGTGCTCTGATGATGATCATGGAAGTTTGAAACGCGTCAGTAATTGTGATTGTCGGTAGATTTTCTTTTTTGTGCGACTGATTAGGTAAAATTTTGATTGGTGTTTGCGCAATAAATTCTTGTATAAAATTTATTTTTTTCTCTTTCCTCATGTTCTGTGTTCACGTTATTTCAATACTTATTTACGACTATCTCCCTGAGTCAACCACTCTATGAACAAACTATAACGAATGTGAGAAATCGCGTGTAATTATAATTTTAAGTTACTGATTTTACATCAATTACCGCCGTTCCACTACAATGATGCGCTGTTTGCGTGAGCATGTATCTATACCTGTTGATTACCCAGTTAAATTTAATTTCATTCGTGCGCACTTTTGAAATTGTTTTTTTGTTATTGTTTCTCCAGTCATTGAAGGTCCATTTCAATTTTCTTGCATTGTTCACGCCTTTATCGGTTGATGTGTCAGGTTGTGTTATGAACTTTGGAGCCGTCGTTTTTTATAGTATTTTTACACGGTTCATTTTCCTTCTTGTATCTTCTTTCTATGAGGTAGAAAATGGAGTTAACCGAATATTTAGTGGCCTTGAAGTTTTCATATGTTTCGTTTTATGTGTTTTGAATTATTTATAGCCACTTTCGCGGGCCAAACAGTAAGCGATGACAAATCGAGCACATTTGGCCTTGACAACACAGATGGCAATGATTTTGAGGTCATTGAGAAGCAGAAAGACGACGTAGTCTCTCCATTGAAAGCGACTGCTATGGAATCCAGTGATTCCGATGATAATCTCAACCTTGAGTCTTTGGGTTTGCTGACTTCCGGGCCAATTGCTAATGGACCTGCTAAATGTCTTACAAATCGAACCGCTTCTTCAGTTTGTTGGTCAAAACTACAACTGGAAGCTTGTCAAAAACCAATGTGTAATGAGACAAATGATGCTGATGCGCTAAAGCCACAGGCATTAGAAACTGCGGAAATGCAGAATCCTAACATTTCCCCTGTGCCACAACGTGATATTACAGGTGATGTGGCGGATTTGTGGAAGAGTCAAATACTATCAACTGGTATAGGAATTGGCGGTGTTATGGATAGTCCTACCGATTTAATGGCGATTAACTGCAACAAAGAAGGTAAAAGAAACAAATCAGTTCTGGATCTGGTTCCAGCACTTTCTACTATTAATGATACAACGGAGGCAACGGAACTCAACGGAACCAGTGGAATTATGAAACCGGAGCTAGTGGATCAGTTGCAAGCGGAATACGCAAAAAATATGGTTCAGTGTGAAACGTTGACTGATCCGAACATTCAAATTTTGCATGCTATGGTAAATTGAATTTTATGGTAGTGAATCAAACTAACAAGCCATCCCTTTCTGGTAATTATCGAACGCTTATGCTTGTAATTTTCAAAGTCATGTTTGTAGATATGAAATAAGCATTAATTCAATTCTCTTAAACAGTCGTAAAACAAACCAGAGTTACTGCCAACCACACGTACTGACGTGTTCCGGTCATACATCGTCATCATCAGTGCACAATGACAACACAGATAAAGAGTATTGATTCACAATGAACAATACTACTAGAGTTGTGTACTTAAACGATCATTGTTTGCGCGGTCGGTGATGATAATTATTGGAATCAAGGGATTGGTGTTTATATCAAGATCACAAACTTGATTAAATAATAGTTTTATATTTGTTTGTCTATTGATGTGCGCAGCTCAGTTATAATGGAACCGTAGCGCATCTGCTAAACTCCAAAATGAATTATTCAACTGCTGTTGATTACGAAGCTACGTTGAGCGGAAGATGGTTTCGCAAACTATTTACGACTTCAACGCGCAATCGAAAGCTGGCATATGTTTTAACCTACTAAAGGAGAATCAAGTGTATAATATATTGAAATTGAGTTTGTTGGCATAAATCCGAAAACAAAATATTGTTGCTTAAAACCCGAATACTCTGCTCTGCCATGTCGCTTATGAATTCTGCTCGTTGAATGTGGCTTTTTACGTCCCTTTTTCAGCAAAGGACTGAACAAGCGATCAACAGAATAAAAAGTAAAACAACAAAGCGATTTAGATTACCTGTCTCTTGTTGGGTACAACAAAGCTAGGTAGTTCTTCTATTCTTGTCGCGCAATCTATTTCGTTTAAGTGAAGTATAGTTATGCCAACCAGCTAGATAAATATATTTTTTTGTTACGAATTGCTAAATGTACCAGAATCGTCCTTCGTCATAATTTCTATTATACTATGTCGACTACTATATATATATATATATATATATATATATATGGTAGCACATATATCGGACGTACGAAGAAGCAATTGCTAAGCAGAATCCAGCAACATTTGCCACAGAAATTGATTAACAAAGGCTTGGCACCGTCAGAAAAATCAGCTATTTCCGATCATATATTGGCAACGGGGCACCCTGTCAATTCGACCAATTTCACAATTCTACAAAAAGCAAAATCAGAAAAATTATTTATCTATGAAGCCCTTTACATAAAACAACAAGCACCTGGCCGTAATATTCAAAAGTTTCATCAACATGATATTCTTAACGACTGGCCAAGAATAACAAAATTCAACAACAATCTACTAGTATCCAGCCAAGAACAAACAGGCCCTCGACTAGAATCAACAAACATACAATCGGATTGGCAACAAACTGAAGTGGAAATAACAGAGGCGCATACGATGACAGAAGTCTCCAAACAATGTGAGCGTTTAACACAGCAATCCACACTGGCGCTGTTACCATGTGAAAACGACAACTTTGCGCAACAAGGTGAAACGATCAACTACACTGGGAAAAATAGCACTTGCATATGTAACAGTGAACAATGCGCACAAATGGTTAATTCTCAAGCTATCAAAACAATAATGACCAGATCTCAGACATCACTTTGCAATACTGCGAGAATGACCTTTACATGCAAACACGCATACACACAAACACAAACGCATACACACTCACCAACTAGTCAAAACAAGAAACAGCAGTAAAAACGAGTCAGATTTGTTACTACTAGCATAATCAATTGAAAACCCAAAATGTATAAATACGTATGATTGTATAAGAGATGATTAGTATTCACGAAATAAATGGCCTTTATCCACTTCGTTATTTGTGTTTTCCTAATTATAAGAATACTGTGTTAAATTAAAAAGGAATGGACATTATAAATATATATATATATATATATATATATATATATATATATATATATATATATATATATATATATATATATATATATATATATATATATATATATATATATATATATATATAATTCCGAGGAGAAAACGTGTATGCTTATTGTGGATAATGGCCGGCTTATTTAGATAAAACTCAACTATACGTTACAATATTTTATTTATATACATTCTGCGTTGTCATTTAATTAAAAGGATGAGAAGTAGTCTGATTATTAATTTTTTCTTGGCGGCTTATTGTGGGTCGATTTGAGAGTGTGTGTAAGGCTCATTTTTGTTTAACTTTAAAATGATGTTTGAAATCTGACTATTCATCTATTGATGGAATGATTTCTGATCAGGTGTTGGCTTTGTTCTCAATTGTGTGTACGATTGTATTCCACTTCTGTTTATTTTCGTATAGCAATAGTTGAGTTTTATTTTATACCCCTGTTAATACCATTTGGTGTGCAGGTTGCAATTTTGATCGCTCATACTTTTGTGGAATTTATGTCACTGTTAATGATGATAGTGGTACCATTTTAGCAGTGGTTTTTACATCAGTTTGATGGAATTCGATCGAATATTTGGTGACGCTGGTCTAATAACTGTTTGAGTTTGTCTGAATGCAAGAAATTTGTTGTTCGTTTGTGGGATCCGTGGCTGGTCGAGTAAAATATCATGTTATTATAATCAAGGTTGCAATCTTGATATCAACACCTGACCCATTAATTACTTACATATGTCAGTATAAACTAAGAATTGTATAGTGTAGAAAAGGCAATTCATACTATACAATTCTTAGTTTATACTGACATATGTAAGTAATTAATGGGTCAGGTGTTGATATCAAGACTGCAACCTTGATTATAATAATTGTTATCACCACCCGCGCAACCAATGTTCGTTTAAAAATATCATGTTGTTGGAACTTTTGAATGTTTATGCCTGGTACTTGTTTTGCTTAAAGGATAAGTATGAGATTAATTATTTTAGAACTTTACTTTTTGTAGAAATTGGAAATACGTTAAATTGGCTGCCAATTTTAAACGTGCCGCAATATAAACCAGCTACTTCAACCACTATATAATGTCATGAACATAAACAAAAACATGAACGCTTTTGAGCTAGCAAATGAACTGATAGAGGAAAAAAACTAGAAAACGCAACGGCCTCACTTGGCATTTGATCCATGCTTACAAACATTCCCTTTTAAATAAAATCAATATCTTGTGTGCTCTACTTTAGAATTAGTTTCGTGTTTTCCCTATGGACAATAATGTCATCAATGAACTCATTAGCATGTTCAACAAAATGTAGAATCTACATTTGAAGGTTAATATTTCCGACGGTTCAATGGTATAGCTATAGGAAGTTTCATTGCACCACTCCTGGCACTTATGAATGCACCATCTGGAGCAAACAATCCAGAAATTGATAATTGACCTATTTATAATTTACATAATTTATGTAGATGATCTAACGTTGAACATCCCAGCCGCAGTAGAAACAATCGAAATCATAGAACAAGCCAATAAAGCCATTCAAGACGTCAAACTCACTCTCGAAGTAGAGAAAAAACACATTTCCCTTCATGGACATTCAACTCACTCGAGAAGAAAATGATGATTTGACACTGATAATACATAGAAAAACTTCTTTCACTGGGCAATACGTTCATTACAACAGAAGTGTGCCAAAAACTCAAAAAAGAAACCTAATTAACAACCTAGCAAACGGAATCAGGAACATTTGCTCTAAACACAAGATCGAGGGAAAACTAGGCTACCTGAGGAAAATTGTTAATGAACAACTACCTGGAGCTATTCATAGATTTCAACATCAGACCATGTCTGATTCGTACTACAGATGACACTTTTTCTTTAAATCAAGTTTGCTAGCTTGATGTAAACACCAATCCTATTGTATTTAACTAGTCGTCGAACAACATAACAAAACTACCGCCAGTCGCAACTCACTGACGCGTTTCGACCTTCCATGATCATCATAAGAGTACGACGGCAAACTGACTAGCGAGGATCAAATCGCATTGCATATATATGGAAAGTTTGCCGTCGTACTCTGATGATGACCATGGAAGGTCGAAACGCATCAGTGCGTTGCGACTGGCGGTAGTTCTGTTATGTTCGACAACTGGTTAAATAAAATAGGATTGGTGTTTACTTCAAGCTCGCAAACTTGATTTAAAGAATTGTTACCACCACCTGCGATATCAATTATTGTTTAATTGTACAGATGACACTATCATAAATGTACTCCTAGACTTATAATTCATGGGTTACATACCAATCTCAATAATTGCATAGGGATTAATTCGAATCGCTGAGGTAAATTTCTTTAGTACAAACTTTAAAATCGCATTCAGATAAACGTGAGATTTGGTGCCAAGGATAATTTGCCAGTTATTTTCAAACACTTCAGTCTATAAAAGTTCATTCAACTTAGTATGATATGAGCTTTCCATTGAAAAAGATATCCGTATCCGGATATCGAAAATTTTGGAGAAAAAATCAGGAAGACAGCGGATGCATACAAATCGGATCGCAACCCGATAATCATGTAAATTATATATATATATATATATTATTCTTCGACAAATCAGGTTCCAATCAATATGGGTTGATAGTCTACAGTATTTAAATAAATCACTGATGTTTCAAAGATTTATAATTACTCAGTTAGAGCTGAGCTGCCTATGCAAATTTAAAATTATCATAGGATTATGCAAACTGCGGCTGAACGAAAACTTATATATATATATATATATATATATATATATATATATATATATATATATATATATTTAGAAGAAATAAGTGAGTTTCTATGACTTAACTGAAAAATCATTTGCTGATTAGTTGGACATTTTTCCTTTAGGTATAAGAGGTAAGCGTATTTCCATCATTTTGCGAGGTTACATGAAACAGTTATAGATATATAGATTTTAGCAAAAACTTGATTTATTTAAAAGTCTCATTCGAAGGCCTACTTAATTGTATTGGATACGTCTTCTAACAGGTTATATGTAGTAGGCATTTTTCTTTTCCTGTTCCATGCGCATAATTGTGCTTTTCTCTCTTTTCTAATCAGCAAACCGCAAGTTTGGCATATATTAATGCGGCGGTCGCAATTAATCAGGATACCGGTCAATTTGCAGCTAATGGAGCTATTTTTGACACACTATTCGATAGCCATTCAGATGAAAATAAAACTGGCTCTGATGCCATTAATGCACAGGTTCTGAACAACACTCTTTCGTGTTTGCCTGTTGGTGAAGAATCTTTAGCCACAGTTAAGATTGATGGAGCAGATGAAAACGTCTCACAATCAAGCGCTTCGAATATTGGACATTATCATACCGTCGACCGTCCAGATACTATTTTCGTGTCAACAGCCAGTCAAGGAGATACTGCATGTTCTGATCCACAGGTCGTCCAGGGCGCGGATGCCATTCTTGGTCTTGTCACTAATCCGTTGAATGATGAACAACCGGTTATTAATGCTAATGAGCTGCTTCAAATTGTAAATGAAGTGAGTTGATTTACATTTACATACCTAAAAACAAAAAGGTTATATATATATATATATATATATATATATATATATATATATATATATATATTAAACGATGTATTTTTAGGAACAGAAAACATTTAATAATTATGTGTATGTTTGTTGTGGATAATGACCGGTTTATTTCCAGATTGCATAACTAAAAATATTTTAAATAAGTTGTGCGCTTATACAATTGGCTGCGATAAAAATGTTTAGTATGTTAATGCAAAACTTTTTGAAAGCATGTTTAATTAGGTAACCGGCCATTATCCACTATAAACATACACTTGCTTGTTAATTTTGCTTTCTTTAACTAAAAGAATATGCCGTCTATTATTCTGAGCTAAAGGCCATTATAAAGTTTATATATATATATATATATATATATATATATATATATATATATATATATATTTATTGATAATAATCTCACCATTCTTTCTCATATATATTTACTTTATATATCCCTTTACCTTTGGATACCATAAAGTCTGTTTTAGGACAATAATCACATTGAATAATCCATAATGTGTTTATTGTGGATAATGTAATTTTTCTTGTTAAACTAGTTTATTTAAAATTACTTGATATGTATTGTACCTAACACAGGATTTATCCAAGTTACTTTTATATTACTAGTCTTGTGTTAATGACAACACAAATCAAGAAAATGTGGATAATGGCTGGATAATTACTAGAAACGTACCAAAAATTTCCACTTTTTGAGTTCTATTCATTCTAGATTTTTATTTGGTTAAGTGAATAAGAACTGGTTTAATATTCAGCATTACTTGAATATCATTGTGGCAAAGATTATATTTTGGTAGTGAATAGCGTGTTAAATTCTATTCCAGAATCAGAATGTGTATATTTTATGCATCTGGCATAAGGATATGCATTTTCTTATTGTTTTGCTTACCATTTGAAAAAAATACGGTAAAATCAATCAAATATTGGTTGTAGCGATATTCAAGATTTAATCACCAGTATATTTTAACATTATGTATTTAATTACTTTTTATACGCTTTGAAAATTTTGCTAAAATCTGTTCTAATCGCATGAAATACGTGCACGCACACAACAAAATATTCAGGAGACTAAAAAAGAAATTCGTCGTCAACTTATGCGCGATTTGCTAAAACCAACCGTCAGACAAGACGTGAATGACACATCAGCCAGCGTGTTGCCAATGTCCGTGTCTTGTTGGGAGCTACCGATGTACACAATCAGCCAGTCTTCGAGCGAAGAAATTGATATGGCCAGTCCTACTCTGCCGTTAGCGTTGCCCTTACAGATGTCGCGGTTAGCCTACCGTAAGGCAGGACGTGGTCTTAATTTCTGTCACAACGTGAGCGGCGTTTCTTCCCGGCGTTATTGTACACCTTCAGAGAATCAAGAATTTTCGCGTTATAGTCGTCCTTTGCTGTCAGCTATTACAGATAAGGTATTTTAGGTTTAGTCCTCATTATTTTATCAAATATATAACGGCATCGTTTGTAGGATATTCTTTCAGTCTCGACTGGCGGTCGTTTTTCTGTTGTTGGTTAAATACAATGGAATTGTGCTTACATGAAGCTCGCAAACTTGATTTAAATAATTGTTACTACACACATTAAAAACGTTATATATATATATATATATATATATATATATATATATATATAATACATCGATCCATCCCCTCCTCAACGTGGTACGACGGTGTCAACCATGTCTCGATAGCCGATCGTACATGGGCTAACGGGGCTATGGCGGTGGTGTCACCAGGGCGTGGTGGATTTCCGACCGGCAATCGGATCTCCTATAAAATACCACATGAGCCCGACGACGGCACCATGACTCGGCGTGTGTTCCCCGCCACAAAAGGGGACAACAGCCACAGGATTACATGGACTCCTGGACAGTATCCCGTACTTCCGAATGGCGAATGAGCTCTCAACAGCCACCGACAACCATGCAACTTACTGCTGCCTTGCAGACTGCGCTTGGATGTGCAAAGGCTAGAGGTGCGTCCTCGATCAAAAAGCCGAGTGGTGAGGGGACACCACTTGTACCGAATTCCCAAGAAACTCCATGAAAATGGAGCCGGCTTATCCTCCAAAAGGAGTCAGCCGCAGTAAATAATAATATATATATATATATATATATATATATATATATATATATATATACAAAAAAGAAAATGCGACTAAGAACAGTTTTACATGGGACTTGGAAAGTCCCATGTTAGTGACAGTGCATGGACAAATGGTTTTTTTATTACACAGTTATGGGCACAGTCGATTTACTGAAATAGCCTCCAAATTGGTCGGTTTGCGAGACAGAATCGATAATGAAATTAAAACCGAAAGAATTCCATCACTACAAACATTACAATTCAATGTACATAAAAAAGTTGACCATGTCAACGTTGGTGTTCGGCAGACAATTTGGAAGGCTATCAAATGACTCCTAGAATTTTTAAATGTAAGTACGCCTCTATTTTATTTCATATTTTGTCTACTTCTCATCACTGCTTTTGTGAGTATTACTAACAATTTCTGAAAATGAGATTGGTGTCGACGTATGCAAACAAATCTGAACAGCTCAGTTCATCTTTCAAAAAATAAAACTAATTTTTCGCATCAAGAAGTGGGCAAACATGAAAACGTTGTTACTACAGTTTCAGCAACAAAAACAGCCTTGTGAATCAATGCTGTGGCTCAGTTTGACACCGGTCACAAAAGGTGGATCCTTCTGAATAATTAAATATTCGAGCCACTTGTACTAAAAGTCGACTCTTCGATGCACAATTTGTTTTTTCTAATACAATCTAAAGGGGTTTCTCTACACTCTACTAGCCAAGCTACTGAGGCAAATGAAGCACGTTCGGATTTTAAATAGAATAGCGTCATTTTAATACACTGCAATATTATTTTCTATACTATTCCTCTAAAAAGCCTATGCCAATCTTTGCCTAATAATACATTCTGATGAAAAGTTGGCAACTAGAGAAAAATAAACACTAGAAATTTCCCATTAAAATGCCTCGTAGACACAGGCCCTTTTGAAGCCAATTGCTCTGGGAGCCTCCTTTCTCGTTCAAGAATTTATTTAAGCATTTTTCAGCCAATCCTTTACAATTAAATACACAAATAGTTTCTCTAATGACAAGAATTTCATGATTCATACATATATGATGATGTGCATCAAACGCACTTTGATTATAATAAGCATTGTGCGGAAACAGGGTTGCCCATATGGCAATTGTTTGTATAAGCAACTATTTACTGGTGTAAACAGATATGTCGATTTATATATATTGATTCATATATTTATCAGATATATAACAGTTAAATACTGTTTGTTGCGGAGAGCTAATATATATGCAAGTTTGTATTAGGTGTTGCGAACCTAGTAACAAATTAGTTCAGTTGTGACCAGAAGGATAAACCAAAGGCAGTATGAACGGAAAGTGTAATCTCATGCCTATTCGTTTCGTGCTTACTGGCGACTCATGAGTAGGAGTTTTTATTATGACTTTTAACCACCATATATTTGTGTGAAGAACGTGGGATTGTGCCGTCCTATTATCCATTAGGGGATTGTACCGCCCTATTATCCCTTGGGAGATCGTACCGTCCTATTATCCCACATTCCTCGCCCAAATATATAGTAATTAAAGGGCGTAATACCGGCTCCTACTGATGAGTCGCCATTAAGCACGAAACGAATGTGCATGAGATTATACTTTCTGTTCATGCTGTCTCTGGTGTATCCTTTTGGTCACATAAGAACGCAAATCTACGCATTTTACGGGTCGTGCGAGCGGAATGAAAGCAATTATTATACTTATTTATTACGATCATGCAGGGATGCAAGCGTGTATATTTCAGACAAATATATATATATATATAAGTGTGTATCTACGAAAATGTTTACGTGTGTATAGGTGATTACTTTTTTCTTCAGATGCACAAATTATTTATTACCCGTTATGACTCTGATATACATTCAGAATTACACAGTAGCGATCTCACTCCATCTTGGTAATTGGTTTTAATGGAGGTATGAATCAAAGAATAAGTTAGTTTTAGATAGAAAATCAGTTCACATTAAAAACGTTATATATATATATATATATATATATATATATATATATATATAAAGCGAGAGAGAGAGACGAAATGCGACTAAGCAGAGTTTTAAACTAGACTTGGTAAGCCCCATGTTAGTGCCAGTGCATGGAAAAATAGTGTTTACTTACACTGTTATGGACACAGTCGATTTACTAAAATAGCTTCCAAATAGGCAAGCATTCCAATACACTTAACTTTTATTAAATTTATAAAGCGCTTTGTTTTTATGTCACAATTTTTACAGGACATAACATGTTTTAGTTATATACGTACGTGCAACACCAATCTTCTTCTGCAACAACCAGGTTAGTATGTCCTCAAACTAGAGTAAATTCGATCTACTGCGTCCGCCTACGTATGATTGCCCACATGAACAAATAAAATTATAGATAATATTAAATGCAGATTGCAGTTGAATCTTATCTTTAACATCAGGTAGAGGAATTTTGGTGGCGAATGTTACCATAACTAAGTCAGCTGCAAAATATGTAGAAGGCAAAGCAGAAAGCAGTCTGCCTCCTATGCGCTTCATTGCCTCTTCATCTTTATATTTTAGGTGAATACACACAGGTTTCATATCAACACTACAAGCCTTCACATTGAATTTTCTGATGTCACTAGGTTTATACTTGTCTATAAAATGTGGTGGATAACCGTTTATGATAAGTGTTACACACACCACCTAACTCAGTCTGCAAGCAGTCTGGCGAACAAATGCGCAACGCCCTATTACAAAATATCCTAACTTAGCATTTTCCATTTCAATAGATAGTTGCTATTGCAATGTAAATACTGCGCTGTCCATGTTTTCTTATGCCATCAGTTCTACGTTTGAGCAACACACAAAGAAAGGCAAGAGTATCATCATTCCCGTTTTCAACTGTAGATCTAATATTCGTATGCCTTTCATTAAATGTATTGCATGATAACGGTTATCAAAGATCCAAAATATAACAACATAATGGTTGTATAGTTTCACTTCACTTGATAAATAAAAGTTAGTTCCTTTAGCATGCAAATAAACATATCGGCCAACATACAAACTCGATAGTTTCCTTTAAAGGAACATTAGTTAATAACAAATCAACATCAATGTGAACACATTCAATGATTTTTAACGTTCAATTTGTCTACTTTTAGAACAAATTTATAGGTGAATATGAAATTCCGGAAGCTGATTCATGATTGGTGTTGCTGACGATATCATGCGAAATAATAATGCTTTTTTATACAACGCCTAAAAAAATATAATTGAGGAACCAGAATGCATTTGTTATGTTCTCTCCAAGTGAATCTATGCCTAAATTACATAAGGCAAATCAAAGAACTTTAACCTACGATTTATATATATATTTATATATATATATATATATATATATATATATATATATATATGCTTGGATGGTGCTGAGAAAATAACCTCACAAGAGTTTGAAGCCAACGTGGTTCCGCTTAAAGTCCTGATTATAGAAATGCTAGACAAATACTTGATGATTTGTCCAGTTTTATATATATATATATATATATATATATATATATATATATATAATGAAAATTCATGACTTTCTATATGGTTCTATTGAATAAAATTGAGAATAATTTGTATTCTCTACTTTGTATTGTTCCTTAATCTACTAATCCTCCTTTTTAAAGCATCAAGATGTTGAGACATCCAACGTTCAAGATTTCGATGAGCAAAGCGAAAACGCTCCCGGCCAACTCGTTAAAGATAAAGATTTATCAACTGGTGAATGCGATTGTCGTTACTGTTATTATTACAAGTACTATTATACGGGCGCCTATCCATTTCTTCAGGAAATGGCCTTAGCTACAGGTCAACAGCCTGAGTTGTACAAAAACGTTCGACTTGGAGAAGGTGGGGATGTATCTTTAGGAGAAAATAATGTTGCGCAGCTTTATTTGAACACAGATCAAGTCGACACACCACGGTCTCAGAATAACACGCGACAAAGCATGCCGCCTTCTGATGTTAGTTGTCAACCAGATAGAAATTTGATAGAATTATCTGAAGTTGCTGATTATGCTGGCAAAGACGTGCAGGCCACTGGTGCAAATAATCTGCTGCATCAACCTGCTCTTCAGAACGTTGATCGTCTTAATTTGGGTTCAAAAGTTGGACAGCGACAGGGTTTGGCGACCGATAAAAAGGTGGCAAATCGACCATCCAAAGTTCAGCTTCAACATGTGGGACAACGCCGTAGTAAACTAAGTATGAAAAAACCGTCTCTTTATTTGTGCCTTAATTGTATCCAGCAATCCGACAGGGCATATACCATTGAATATTTGATAAAGTTTTCTACATCCTGTGTTCAGAGACAGAATACATAGATAATTTCCCCCCATCAATTTTGTACTTCGGATGAGTCAATTTCTCTCTCTCTCTCTCTCTCTCTCTCTCTCTCTCATATATATATATATATATATATATATATATATATTCGCAATATTATTTTCTATTCCAGAATGCTAATGAATATATGCTCGTTATTTTGAGACAACACAGCTCCATGTGCTCATTTTGTCCGGATCTGTTGACTGCATTATCTGGTTCAGTCTTTAGTAATCTAGAAACGCAATTGGAGACTACGTTAGATAGCTTATATATTGCACGAGAATAAACTGGAAAAAAAATTGTTGACACGCATACACAACGATTCACCATTTTGTTCAGTTTATGTACAAATTTCGTTTGCCTATATAACTTAAGATAAAAGATGCAGCAACTAGTAGCTTCAGCAATGCCCAGCTTCTCTTCCAGAAGTTCGACTGGTTTTGAGAGTGGGTTTTGTAAACAATGTATGCAGCTCCTGCATTAAGTTTCTCCTTTCTACCAACTTAGTTTAGTCGAAATTGCTCTTCGTTACTATATTTTAATTGGTACTCCTTCCTGCATTGCCTTCTGAGAAGATCCTTTGCGTTGACACTTAATCGGCCTTAAGTTTTAAATGAAACCGTATACTTTCTATTACTCATCTCACTGATTACATTATATGATAGTTATCTCTTATTTTTATAGGTTTCGTAGATTAATTACGATTCGTCATGGGGCCATTGGTGGCGAGTCTATATAAACAATACTTCATCCTCGTGGTAATCGTGGCATCATTTATATACACTCATGAGAATAATATCTTATGCGAAAATTTCAAACTTATTCACTTATCTAATTGGCTTTACGTTTCTTTGAGATTGCATTCTTCTCTTTTCTTTTATTTTAGCAGCTTATTTGGTTAAGTGGAGAGGGTGGAGGGGACTGTAGTGCCAAATCCAGATTTAAGCACATTTACTTATATCTGCTATTGTGAGCATTGTAGTGTGTATGTGTAATTAGCGGCCTGTTGATGATTCGTTAAATTACGAATCGAAACGTTGCCAGTCAACGATAACTAGATCTTACCTCGTTTCCAGCGGTTAGCATGAACGATGTTGAAGCCTTCGGAACGAAAGAGACCGTTCCGCACCCAGCCCATTAGGAGACACACTCGATGCGTACTTGGAAATGAGGATCAATCCGATCTTTGCGAATCTAATGGTGCAAAGCGACAACACGCGAACGCAAATTGCGGCGATTCACCAGGTAATAGCTGATGCATGTTCTAACATGTCCGTGAAGATTAAATTTTGGCGAAACAATGAATGAAAGTTACAACAATAATAACCGATGATATGTGTCGTTTAGATCGGTAGACTGAAAACTTTAAAGACCAATTTTCATACGCACTTGCATCAGTTCCTGTAGTAATCATCAACCGTTGAACCACCAGAATTTTATCCTTAGTCATACAGCTGATCCGTCCGTAAAATCTGTCTTCTTTATTGCGGCCCATTCCCGTCTACCTAATCCGTCTTGAACGACTGCCCGGTCTCAATGAAGGAGAAAGGCTGAAAATACCTTTATTAATAGGATTTAAAGACATAATTACAAAACATTGTTGGCTTACTTAGCTTCATCGTATATTTCTGCACCAACTAGTCTAATAGTCGGCGTATAAATATGAAATGTAAGCCAAAGTTCACCTATTAGATATTTTAAAATATTTTCTAAACAACTCTCTTTCTCTTCGCCATTTGAAATGTCCTAATGATAGAGAAATCACAAACAAAAGTAAAAACACTATATAACTGTGGTACGAAGTTCACAGGAAACCTAATCAACAGTGTATTTTGTTTAAAACGCGGGTGGTAAAAATCAAATACATATCCTCTTCTATTCAATAGCTCACAATAAATTATAACATTATAGTTTCTATGTCAAACCAGTCATTGAGAACAACATATATATATATATATATATATATAGAGAGAGAGAGAGTTAAATAAGTAAGCAAATCGGTAAAATTTACATAAAAATAATGAACGAATCTGGTACTGAGTCTGATAGGCGTCTGAAGTAGTATACAGTGATTTAACCATACAGTCATTCTCTCTAGCTGCACTAATAAAGTTCCAATTCACGAAAGTATGCCTGTTCTAACAATGTCGAACGTTAATCTTGCATCATCATCAAACTTTTGAAATACAGAATGCAATGTTATCTTTTAAACGTCGCGAAGCTGAAGGCCCCGATGATTGGCTTCCGACCTAAAGTAAAGACAGTGGCGGCATAATTTGTGAGGCGCTGACTAACCTTATTCGTACTATTTGGAGTGAGGAGATCGTGCCGGGTGCTTGAGGCAGATCGATTATCATTCTGATCTGCAAAAAAGACAATCGTAGTTTTTGCGATAACCATCACGGTATAAGCTAAAGTCTAGTCCTATCTGGATTATGTACTTCGATTGTCTCACGCCTTTTCAGTGCTTTGCGTGAATCGCACATGCGATTTTACTGCAAAACCAAGAATAAACGAATGATGTCATACTTGTCAATATTGTGATCTCTTATATGAATCAGAGTCGACATGAGGCTTTGCTGAATTCGAAAGTTTTCAGACGTACGTTACTTCTTTATGCGATGAATTGTTGAAGTTCCTTTATTTTGTGCATGATCTTATGGTGTAATGTTGTTTTAAGTCGAATTTAATATTAATAAAATAAACATATGTCTAGAAAGAGACATTCTGCTATCTTACGAAACCTGTTTGATATCTTATGGAGCTATGGCATAATATCGGCTCCTTATTTTGTGCAACTGAATTTATCAAGCTGCGTTCAATGGTGTGTGTAATATTCGTATCTTTAACGGTTACATACATAAGAAGCCAATGTATTTTCACCTTGATTATAAGAGTTTGGAGGCAATCTAATGCACCAAAGATAGGTTACGTTCTCCATGTAAAAGACACTCCCGAGCAATTTGCAACATACCTTATCTACGGTGGCTTTTGCACCCATGGTAAATTTTACTGAGGCAGATACTTTCTCTCTCCCCCAACATTCTGCACACTATTTGCGATCATGTATACCGCTAGTTTGAGATATCTGCAATTATACTGAGGTAAAAGTTGGTCTGTCATATATATATATATATATATATATATATATATATATATATAAGAACAAAACAACGTACTCCATGGAATAACATTAATAAATATTATTTCTACCAATATCTACAGCCATTATTCTGAATTCGTTGATACTTTCGTTTATGTAATCCAAACTGTACATTTGTTGTGATCAATCCCCAATTAGCTGTCTTTGTTTTGCGCAGACAGACATAGCTAAGAGGGGATTGGTCACGAAAGATGTACAATTGGGATTGGATGAATTAAAATATTAACGAATCCAGAATAATGGCTATAGATACTGGTAGAAATAAGATTTATTAATATATGCTATTCCATGGAGTACGTTGTTTTGTTCTCATATTTTTAAAAAAATGGTGAAACTTGTAACGATATATATATATATATATATATATATATATATATATATATATATATATATAGTGTGTGTGTGTGTGTGTGTAGTCGTTGAGTGTGTCAAAGAAAGTATAAATAGAATTGTTTCGGAACGAGGTTACCACATTTGCTTAAATTTGCTATTGTGACAATCTTACTATGAAATTGTGACTAGAGGCCTGAGAATGGTTTGAGAAAATCTAATCCGAAACATTGCCAATCAACCAAGATTAGATCGCACCTCATTTCCAGTGGTCGGTATGAACGATGTTGTAGCCTTCGGAAGAAGGGGACGAATATGCACCCAGCCTAATCGAAGACAAGTCAGATGCCTACTTGTAAATGGGAATCAATTGGATCTTTGCGAACCGGATAGTGCATAGTGACAACCCACGAACGCAAATAGCGGAGATTCAACATATGAAGCTGGCACTCCGCAAACATTCAAAGGATAGATGCAGTAGTAGATTGAATTCACGTTTGTCGGAGCACATAAATACTTGGTATGTGTGTGTGTTCGTAAAATATAGTTGATGCTGCGCCAACATCTAAATATTGTCCAACGAAAAATGTGGCACGCCAAGACTATGATGTTCAATTTTATTTAAAGCTGTGTGTGTGAGAGAGAGAGAACATAATTCTCTGCTTTAAGACTATTGCTATAATTCTAAATTTTATGGAATTAAATAATAACAATTTGTTCACGCAATGAAATTTCCATGGAGCTATCATGTATAATGTATGTGGACGGTTTTCGGTTTGTACCAAATCAATTTTTGTGTTTTATTTCTCCAGTAGAGGCTAAAGCGATTCGTTGCAATCCATTTAAAAATAAATTTTTTTATAAAAGAGTAATAAATAACCAAGAAATACACGTGTTATTAGGTTTACACCACTTGCTCAAGCTGACTTTGGCGTGTTATTCTGATAATTTACGAGCTATTTTTCTTTCTTTACATCATCCTTAATATATGCATTCATTTTATTCAGTTATTTCTTATTGGTAACGCGTACGTGTAACTGAGGCTTGCCTTTGCACTGCTTTTAGACCTGTAACAATAATTTTGGGATAATTGTGCATCTATTGCACAGTTCTTTGAATCAAGTTTGCGAGCTTGAAGTAAATTAGATTAGATATGCGGCTCTCACCTCTAGTAGTCTTGCATACATTGTACGTGACTGGAAATGTCGGTTGCACAATTTTGCTTTCAATATATATGCAATGCGGTTTGATCCTCGCTAGCCAGTTTGCCGTCGTACTCTGATGATGATCAAGGAAGGTAGAAACGCGTCAGTGCGTTGCGACTGGCGGTAGTTTAGTTATGTTGTTCGATGACTGGTTAAATACAATGGGGTTTATGTTTACTTCAAGCTCGCAAACTTGATTTAAAGAATTGTTGTCTATATATATATATATATATATATATATATATATATATATATATGTGTGTGTGTGTATATATGTGTGTGTGTGTGTGACGAAACCTACAAAAAGTTCGTGACTGCATAGAAATTGTGCAGTCTACATTTCCAGCCACGTTCAATGTATTCAAGACTACTAGAATACTTTCTTTAAATCAAGTTTGCGTGCTTGAAGTAAACACCAATCCCATTGTATTTAACCAGTCATCGATGACTGGTTAAATACAATGGGATTGGTGTTTACTTCAAGCACGCAAACTTGATTTAAAGAATTGTTACCACCACCCGCGCAATCAATTATTGTTTAAATTGTATTGCCTATACTAGAATACTATTTAATTTTGTTTTCCATATATATTCAATGCGGTTTGATCCTCAATAGTCAGTTTGCCGTCGTACTCTGATGATGATGATCAAGGAAGGTCAAAACTCGTTAGTGTGTAGCTGGCGGTAGTTTTCTTATGTCGTTCGACGACTGATTTAATACAATTGGATAGTTATTTACTTCAAGCTTGCAAACTTGATTTAAAGAATTGTTTCCATCACCCACGCAATCAATTATTGTTTAATTCTATTGCACAACGTCGTTTATAAATGATTTATTGACTGTTGTTAGAAACTGAGCTTTATTCCATTTCTTAACTTGACGTAACGTTGACGTAAAGATAACATTTCCTATTATTTATTATCATGAGGGCAGATATGAGGTTAGCCGTAGCACTAGCTGTCATGATTAATTAGTTTCTAAAGATAGATTGGTATATTATGATTTATTTATTAATTAAATGAATAATTGATGAATAAAATATTTTGAGTATTTAAAATTTTAGTTATACAGATAGACAAGGCACTGACTGTCAGATTCATCTAAAACGGATACGGTTTTCGAATATTTTTTGACCAATGGAAGTATTTTCTTGAAGAATTCTATATCTTCGTATATTCAAACGGGCACGGTTTATTGATATTTACCTTAAACCCTTAAAAGTAGCCTTTGAACTCAACCGCGACTTTTATTCTACTATAAACAATTGGGTAGCAGAGACATTGGCTAAAACCTAAGTTATCCACAGCCAGGTAGAAGAACTTAAACTCCAGTATAAAAGACGGACTTTAAGGACGAGTCGGCTGAATGAAGAACTTGTGCTCAATTGAGGACGTTTAACAGTGCAGTAGGATACTGCTAGTTTTATCTTATTGGCTTCTATTTATATTATCCATCACTACAAAATCAGGATCAACTTAACTAAACAAATTATTTAACCTTGTCTGCAGCCGTAATTTCAGAACCTAATAAGTTAAGTTTTGATTATCGACATTAGGTGCTCTGCTATATACCGTTTTCTTTTAGAAACATAGAGTGGCCCAAAACATTTCGTGGAAATATCGCCTATACTACATATTCATCAATGTTATATTCCATAAATTGACAACTAACTAGGTATTACCCGTTCTATACTGTATAGTTTTTCGCTTTCTACACATGTCGTACCCGAGATCCAAATACGTCTAGCAGTTAGCTCCATGTTAATTGTGTTTGTTGAGTAAGAATTCCTTGGATTTTTTGGCTTTGCATGCATTGGATACCAGGTAATGTGTGTTTCTCTTGATATTTATCATAATCACAATATCAGTTCCTGTCCATATTACAAAATTTGTTTATTAAAAGAATAAAGAAAATTGCGAAACTGGATTAGTCGAAATTACCTGATCTGCGTTTTGAGAAACTTGTGATCATGGGTCATCTGAAGAAGGACGCCGAAATATATTGGAAAAACAAAACACCTGGAAACCTTACTGTGCTAGTCTAAACGCAGATCAGGTAAGATGTGCTTATATATTGCATATATATTAGTTCTTCGCAACAAACAGTATTTAACTGTAAGATGTGCTTATGTTGGCACTTTGCTTGCACTTGATCTGTTTTTTCCATTTCACCAAATTGCAAAATCAGCTTATTTATGTTAATTTATTTTCGGGAAACATCTTTTTAGAATCAAAATATGCCGTTTAATGTGTTGCGTATGTCGATGTATATGTGTGTGTGCTTACTCGTGGAGACTTGACACTAGAAGTAGAGGTGACTAAATAAATCTTGCTAATATAACGCAACTACCTTATTAACTTAGTTAGCTCGCCTTCTTCTTTGGCTTTTAGGGAGTGGCGCTTAATTAATTAAAATATTTTATAATTGTCTTTGCTTAAACTGCCCACGTTACTAACTGCGCGAATGAGTTTGTTTCCACGTTTACATTTAGTCAACAAAGAAATTTATACTCTTTCAATTTATTTCACAAACACTTTGGGTCAAATAGATAATATACTTTTCATTATTGTTAGGACCTCGTTACGGTGGCGCCTCACTTATGGTGCTTCCGGACAGTGTAGTGTCCGCCAGTCTACTACCTGGTGCACGAGTACAGGCAAAGGCATCAGGACCGGTATCCGTTGGTCCTATAAAGGCAACACGCGAAAACGCAAAATTGATGTCATCGAAAAACAAAATCTCTTGTACTTTAGGTGATAATCTCATCTGTGAGTCAGAAGTGCCAACTGCTCTTATTGAGAACCCTGTTTCGATATCATCTAGTAAGAGTGCGTTGCAACAAAACCAGAACGGCAAGCTTGTGATGGACGAACAGGTAAGTGACAAGATGCACTAGCAATTTCTTTCAGTTAATCAACTGAAAAAGAATTAATTCAATACACTTTTTATCTGTATTGTTGCGCGTTGTATATCATATGATTATAATTATCAATTCGATGAGAATCGCGAGATATATGTGTTTAAGTGAAATATTTTTAAAATCAAGAACATAAGTGTGGAGCTTCAACGAGGTGTTGCGCGATTGCAGGCTTATATTGTCCATTTAATTAAAAACAAGCTCTTAGGTGTAATTTTCTCTCACTCGACCTACGTAAGTTGATCGATAACTTCCACATGTAAATAGTATTTTATGTCGACATTTACAGCTGTTTCACTCTGATTGCTGATAAAGACAAGTGTGCTATCTTAAATAGCACTCTTCGTTTAGCGGCATTAAACGTGCGTGTTAATGCCGCTTCAACTCGTCTACCAGGATGGGGTACTCGTGCGCATCATAGTTCTTGGTTAGAAACCCTTAGCGATATGGCATCGAATCGAGCTCAGTGGCAATTTTGATACAGATGTCTAGTAGAATCATCTTCGTAACTTTCTTTTCTTAGTAGGGCAAAGTTAGCTGCGAGGTTTGGTTTGTTTATGACATGATACAGTAAAATACGAAAGGAAGCTGTATTGCTGATGTTGCCTAGCCCGAATGCTAACTTGGTCATAATGGTGTTGTGGAGAGGTTTAGTTTGCCTTATTTCTGTGAGTTATCATAATAAATTTACTCATAGTAGCTAGGTATTCCTTATCTCTCTGCCTATCTTTCTCTCTCGTAAATCTCTAATAATTTGTCTAAAATATTATTTCTGTTTTCATTTAAATACTTTCTTCAATCCTTATGGTTATATGGTACTGAAACATTAGTCACTTTTGACTTTTGTATGGCTGGACATGGTGATGATGCTACGCGGGAATTTGCATCCCCCTGAAACGGGGTCTTCGAATAAACTTCTTTCTTTTATGATCCGAAAGACGTCTGTTTCTTTTTACTTCCCCTTGTAATAATTGACCCAATTTATTGTCTAGGTTAGCCACTAGGCATTACATCATTTATCGCTTTAGAATACTCGTTGCCTATTGAATCTGGACTAACGAACCTGACAGTTCTTGAAAAACAGTCGCGAATTTTTATTAAAAAGGCATGAAACTGCTGTAAACTCATCATAATTAAGGTGCATAAAATATTGTTACCAAAGACTGTTTTTGGCCATAACGGAAATCAACTGCAGTATATTGTAGTTGATATGGTAAATTTTGGAAGACAAAGCAGATTTAGTTGGATTAAATACGTATATAATGACTTGATTTTATTGAGACTCAATTACACTAAAAAGCATATTCGTTGATATTTAATCTTGGAGTTTAAAATAGGAAACAAATTTCCCCAGGTATTGATTTAAAAATCACATTATGGTAGTACAAATTTGGCATTCTGCTGGAAAAAACTTTATGATGATGCCATTGTAGAAGAAGCCGTTTTTTACTGCCCTCAATCAACAGTAAAAGCACAAGTTTTGGCTTTGCATGCTGTAATTTGGTAATTTTATTTTTTATAGTTGTACTGGTGTTTCTGTTTTTACTATATTATTGTATAATTTCTTGTCTTTACAAAACTTAGCTGCTGTATAAGTTTACTTAAGTATACATATGCTGTGAACTAACAGTGAAATTTCCTGAAAATACGGATATTAAATATAGTACAAAATTGCCAAAATATTTTCAAATTTACTATTGGATCATGTTACTGACAGAGCATGATTATTTTTAGTTGATTTCAAAGCGATTTAAGTTTATTTGTAAAATTTAAAACTGTTTCTTTCTATGCATCATAATTAAGTGTACGCATTTTTTGTTAAATTTCTATCCAAATCAATACGACATTTCAATCATGCCTACAGAATCTTTTAGCAGAGACAACTACGATGGCCACTGGCAATGGTACTAACGGAGATGTGCGAAAGACGCCTACTCGGAAAACATGTGGCCAACGCAATTCGATTCTGTTAAGTTCATGTCAAAAGCGCGAAAGTCTATCCTCTGATGTATTAGCAGAAGATTTTGTTGCTGTTTCCGCCAACAATGCTGAAATTGCGTCTGTAGATCATTTAAATCAAGGAAAAATTAATTATGTGTCAGGTAAAATGGAAGTGACTGGAACGGCGGCTTCTACATTGACTCGAAATCGGAGATCTGGCTTTGTACCTGATATGCAGTCAACTGTAAATCTCCACCGAAAGTCATATCAACAGGCAAGTTGAGATGTTATAAACAAGAAGTCGACTATCAATGCAATAAGAACTAGTTAGAACTCTAGGTCAACAGAGATGCCAAATAGGCTCTACTTAAAGTGAAAAATAACTAAAGTAGAAATTACCTGATCTGCGTTTTGACTAACGCAGCTTTCATTGTTCCAGTAATTTTCTTTTTGAAAGATATTTCGGCCCATCTTACCGTAGGCCTTCAAAACGCAGATCAGGTAATTTCAATTAATCCAGGTGCGAAACACGGAAACTCCTTCAAGAAACTAAAGTAGAAGTTTGTGTAGGACTGAAAATTGTGTGTGTATTTCAGCAGGGATGGCGTAGTGGATGAGTGCAAGACTCCGAATCATATTTGCCACAGTTGCGGCAAATTCTGGCAAGAACATGAAGAGTTCCCAATAATAACAAAACCGGTCTACATGATGCATTGCCTATGCAACCCTATGCAAACATATATAATCGTAATCCTGCCAAAATCTTTAATATAAATGTAGATAAACATATATGGTGTATAATTAAACAAACATTGGTTGCGCGGGCGGTGATAAAAATTATTATAATCAAGGTTGCGGTCTTGATGTAAGCTCCTTACATATGTCAGTATAAACTAAGAATTGTATAGTGTAGAAAAGGCAATTCATCCAGTAGACCGGTTTCGTCCTTATTGGGAACTCATCATGTACTGCCCAGAATTTGCTGTGGACAGGGCTCGAACCTGGGCAGGTCTGCTTCGGAATCTGCTGCTCTAACCACTGAGCCACCCTGCCGCACACTACACTGCACACAATTTTCAGGTATATACTTTATAACCACGCGCGCAACCAGTGTTCGTTTAACTTGAAAAAGAGTCAGTTCTGCAAAATGCGCATAATTCGTTGTTCGATGGAGAACGCAGCACAGCTTATGAACAATGTGACATGCAAGACAAAACATTAAATCAATTTTTCGAGCTTGAAGTAAGCTCCAATCCCTGTCAATTTCAATGTGTGCGAGATTGCTAGAAGTGGGAGTCGCATATCTAACTTTGATTTCCATATATATTCGGTTTGAACCTCGCTAGTCAGTTTGCCGTCGTACTCTGATGATGATCATGGAAGGTCGAAACGCGTCAGTGCGTTGCGACTGGCGGTAGTTTTGTTATTTTGTTCGACGACTGGTTAAATATAATGGGATTGGTGTTTACTTCAAGTTCGCAAACTTGATTTCAAGAATTGTTACCATCACTCGCGCAATCAATTATTGTTAACATGCAAGACAAAAAACGGATAAAAGATATTCACAAATAAATAACCAAAAAGTGGAAGCTCAAATATAGCGGTGTCACCAGACACAAGCATTACTTAGTTTGCTAACGAACGCACCTGTACATTACCATAAATCAAAATGTAGTGTTCAACGAGCGCTATACAAATAAGGGTAATTGAAACTGAAATGCAAACTAATTCTTATTCACTTAATTTCATGTTGTCAATGCAAACTAACCATTGTATCAGATAGTAAATGCAAATCTCGTCCTTGTTGAGTATCCATCAGTAGTAGTCAGAACTGACCTTGCAGTAATTTGAATTAGGGGGCGCATTTTGTTGAGTCATGCAGCTCATGTGTGTAATGTGCATGAGCTCTGATGCGTTAACTGAATTTTATTTTCATTTGTGATATTTGAATGCAAATAGCTGAAATGCCACAAGCCGCGTCAACGTCGGAGCACGAATGCATCGCTGGGCCCTGCGCCAACGGAGCAACTGGCAATTACTGACGGTAGGTCATTACGAAGTAGTGTTGACAGATTGGCTCAAACGCTTATTAGCCTGGATGCTTTGGAAGGAACTTTTCCAGTTGCTAACAACGCCGCAGGCTGTGATGAATTTAATTACGCCGAACCCTCTTCTAATTTGCCGAAAATGACTTCCAATCAGGCAATCGAAGATCAAATAAATTTGCTCCAGTTTCTGAGCAAAAGTCAGGCCAAGCTCTTGAATAGCCCTACTGTTGACGATTGCAATAATGCTGATGCTGGTTTTCTTGACGATAAAGTGATTGAGACGGCTGCAGGCCACTTAATTGACACAGTGAGTAATCTCTATCAAAAATATTATATCAGTTCAAGTTGATCCTTCGATTTAGCTATTGACTCTTGGTGTTTCTTGATGAATTTTAAAGCTCACATCGCTTGGTACAAAATATGTGCCCTATTTTAAGACTGGTTTCAATAGTCTTCTCGTGTCTTCCGTTGCTCAACACAACCGAGCAATTTTTACTTTGCACTGGTATGTGTAAGTCCACGAATCGAATGTAAGCTGCTGCTGATTTTTAAGATGTTGAAAATCAACTTTATGTTAACCGGTTTTTATTTCCCATAAATTTTTGGCTGCATAATAAAGACGCGAATAATTTTTGCATTAAACACAACAAACTTTGTTGTTTATATGCATTGTTTCACAAAATATTCATTGACATTAAATTGATATTCGTTTCGGTTTTATCTGCCTTCCAATGTGACCCCGTTAATGTCTGAATAATTTACTGTCTGTAGAATATTAAAATATATTTATCGACAGTGTCACAAGGCATCTTAAAGTCTATTCTTTCCGCTAGCTAACAAGGTACCAAGACGTTCAAATAAACTGCCAATATCAACTGACCTCGACAATATCATTACTATCATCATAACATCATGATTTATTTCCTGATGCTTCATTGACGCATAAATATAAAAAATATTCGCAATCATGTGTGATCTTTAAAACGTGCTAGGTTACCGATTTCCAGACAGTATATTGGCAATACTATTTGGTTTTATTATTCAACATCCGCATATTCAGAAACGGAGTAAATCTGAGGGTATCCATGACACCATAAGTGCAAAAACAGATACACACAAACGTATAATCATACATAAACACAAGCCTACGTACAAACGTACCTGCATACACGAATATATACATTCAGATATATATATATATATGTGTGTGTATCCGAACATATATATATTTATATGTATACGTACATATATATATATATATATAAATACACATGCATAAATAAAAACTTAAATAGATGCGTACACATATACATGCTTATCTACATAACATATCCCTCTATACTTATTTACAGAAATACATACAGACATATATACATATATAAATTCACACAGCGATACAAATTTGTATACACCAACATTCATACACACGTACAGGCATTTATAAATAAATATATACGCACATACCTACGTGCATAAATATTCACACTTACATGCACATACACGCTCTTACTTGAATATGCATACACTTATATAAGTGCCGATGTACATGAATTCAGAAGTAAATACACACATGCATGCATACTTTAATCAAAACCACACATGCACATATCTTCATACGTACCTGCGTCATAACATACAAATGCACATACATAAATACAAACATAGAAAAATACATATATACACACATAAGTGCATTAACGCATGTATACATACATGCATACATACATACATAAATAATTTCTAAAACTTACCCATATACATATATCCGTAAGTATATTCGTTCATACATCATTACACGAATAAATTCATTCTTACATGTATAAATATATCCATATATAAATACATTTAAATATGTGCATTCATACATGTATAGATGCATACACAATGCATGCATACATACGAAAATATAAATACGTGCATATATGTAACGTTACTGCTTTGTTGCTAGTTTAAATGCAGTTAATTATTCAGTTTTTATTATTGATTGCGTGGGTGGTCGTAACAATTCTTTATATCAAGTTTGCGAGCTTGAAGTAAACACCAATCCCATTTTATTTAACCAATCGTCGAACAACATAACACCAGTAGCAACGCACTGACGCGTTTCTACCATCCATGATCATAATCATAGTATGACGGCGGATGCTACAAAGAGCTAATGTTCGTGACTGCATCGAAATTGTGCAGCGCCTTTGTGTGTGAATTTTTAGTCGTTGGTTAGTGATGTTCTAATTAAACACACACGAACCAGGTATTGGAAGAAGCAGGATGTGGCTATTGCTATGTTGAAGCCTTGGTCAGTCTTGCTGATGATATGCGACATTACCTAGAAGGCTGGCAATCGCAGAAATCCGATCAATAACTTAAACAATGGATATTGCTTAGATGCGCATCAATATGACTGATGGCAAGATGTTCTAGTGTAACAGCCTGTGTGAAAACGCAATTAAGACAACGGCCATAAGCAGTTAACGAGGTACAAGACGACAGCGATTATGGGTAGTCATTAGGTCAGCGTTTGTTGCGTGGGAAATGTATTTGGCTTATAGGGTTGCATGTCGCACGTGATTGGTTAATGGTCGGATCAGATCGCGTGCTTTCTCATTAATCTAACATTGTTCTGCGTAATTGCGTATATCATTGTACCAAATTCCCAAGAAACTCCATGAAATGTCACAATTCAATGGAGCCGGCTTATCCTCCAAAAGGAGTCAGTCGCAGTAATGTAAAGTAAGTATGTTCGCGATATATTTTGACATTTAAAATCATTTTCCTCTCTGAAAAATAGAAAAGAATAATTCCTCCCGGCGAGGCTTGATTGGTATTGTAGGGCAGATTTCGAATCCGATTGAGCATCTGGTTAATGATCTACACATAGCTTAACCAAGCTATATCGTAATGCGCTGATGGTGGTCTGGTGCATACATTTTAATTGCTTCATCGGCGATGTTGCAAAATAATCACTATTTATTGCTAAAAAAAGTATTAACCGTAGTTATTAGTTATTTCGTGTGTAGCAAATATGAACGGTTCTGAAAAGTTTTCGGAGCCGAAGCAGGAAATGGCAAAGTGGGTTGCATTAGAAGACGCCAAGTATAAGTTGGTGTTTCCTGGGCAAATTTGATCTTTGTTCATGAGAGAAGTTCGTTAAGACCGAAGGAGCTAGTATAAGCTCGACGTTGTAGTCTGAGGCATTCGTGAGATAAGTGAATTTGTGAACTTTGCAACTGATGAATTCGCTGTATACATGAAAATTGCCTTTACAATTATATGAAGCCGACGGCCACATATTGTAGCTACACAATGTGTTAGTTTTAACTGGATGGTCATATCAGATGAAGCAAATGTGAGCTCGAACGTAAGTCATACGATGCAACTGTTTGATGTGTAAACAATGTAACATGAAAATCAGATGTTAAAAACAAATGAAGTGTACTCGATTCTTGTCTCGAAAACGGTGAAATTCCGAAGAACTGTACACAGACGCTACACAATTGTTAGCTAAGAACAACTGGTTATACCACGTGAGACAAGTGAGTATGAACTAAGAATCATGTAGATCCATAGGAACTGATCACGTCACTCGAAATAGAGCACAAGTTGTGCGCAAAAAGAATTAACATATGATAAATAGACAAATCAACAATGATTACAAAAAATGCTATCAATTACAAACAATACCAAGTTATTTATTACTTTATTGAGATTGTTGACATGAAGGGCCTGAATCGCATGTGAAAGGGTGTATAACGCCAGGATCTGGCGGTTCGATAAAAGTTTTCAACCCGTTTGTGCATACCGGAGTAGATGTCGCACTTTGCATGATAATGAAAATTTTTGGATTTTCAAGTAAAATTGGGTAAGGATCACGATAATTTGGTTATAGTGGCACTACAGTGGCGTCGTTACGAAAGAGTACTTTCCTACAGCTGTGGAGCTGCGTATGAACGAATATTGGAGGAGGTGTGTGTCTCGGCTGCTGCACGGATTATTGAAATAATTTCGAATGCAAGAAGATTCAACTTCTGTGTCATTATGTGCGGGTAGTAACCGTAGGAACTGACTCGACAGGCATGCGTTCATGTAATGCAAGAGTTGGGACGCAGACGTGTGAATAGATCAGCGTAGACGAGAACGTATTGCAAGGAGTACTAAAGGTAATGCATCGACCCAAGTGCCATTAATGGATGAGGATGTTAAAAGAGCTTTGTGTTTCCTGTGCAGTCCCTCTACCATAAAATTGTACTGCGGGTGGTAGGCGTTGGCTTGGCGTATACTGCACCCCATCAAAACCCTAATTATGGAAAAATCATAAGAGAAACATCTACCACTATCAGTAATACGCTAGTTAGGAACAACATACTGCCCTGTCCATATTAGGATAAAAACATTAGTGACTTCATCTCCAGAAATGATAATAAGAGGTAATGCCGCAGGCCATCGGGTAAATCTATCGATCATGGTTTTAAATTGGTTAAAACTTTTAACTCTACTGAGATGAATAGTGTAGATGTGAACAATTGCTGGGCGGGATGTTGTTTTTAGGAAGTGAATAAGAGTGTCTAGTGTAATTTTATTTTTCTGGTATGTGACACATTCGGAGACACATCGCTTAGCGTTCTGCTTAAGTTTATCACGATGGAAACTATAAGTTATTAGTTTCACAGTTGCATTACTACCATGGTAAGTGATGAAGTTACTGAAGTAAAAAACCGTTTCTCTAGAGGCTGGTGGGAAAAACTGGTTTTTGGAGGCTGAGTATCCGTGAAGTAGACAATGGGAAATCTCTCCCAGTCTACGCACGAACTTTATAGGGTTGGTGAGCTACTGATCACTGAATATTTTGTTCTGTTCGTAGAAGGAACGGTGTGAAGTTTAGCTGACTGAGCGTCATATTATATTACCGAAGACGATTGCAATGAGAAGTCTGGCCTTGATAGCGCGTTTGTTATAATGTTTTATACGTCCATTCTTGGAAAGTGTAGAATTGTCATTAGCTAAGAAGTAAAAGCTGTCTTTCTTCTCTGGAACACCTACATTACTACCTACGCAAATGCATGTTTTCATGTACACATGCCTACAGAAATACGTGAATATAAATAAATTTATTTATACGTACATATTTACATATGTATCCGCATATACATACATTTAATTATATATACATATAAGCAAAAATACATAAATGTATGCATATATACATTAATGCGTACATTTATTGTTGCATACATTCAAACAAACGAAAAAAATACATATATAAATAGATATGTAAATATATAAAATCATAAATACATACATTTATTTATACAAATAATTATATACTTATTTAACTGTATACATCATTACATAATTACATGTTTGCTTATCATCACCCACAAATTCATACATACATTCATGCACACACGCATGTACATGCAGTATATATATATATATATATATATATATATATATATATATATATATATATATATATATATATATAGATCAATGTGCATTTGATTATATGAATGTTCATTTCAATACCACTTCTCCATCTAGTGTGGTGTCGGTTCATTAGTGACAGATTGTGGATGATTAGTCGAAACTGTGGGTCTAAATGTATACCATATGAGCTCCAACTAAAAATAAAATAACTAACCGAGTTACATTTGTTAGTATATGACTGAAAATTGTGTGTAGTGTGCGACAGGGTGGCTCAGTGGTTGGAGCAGCATTTTCTAAAGCAGACTTGCCAGGCAAAATCTGGCCACTACCTAATGAGCTCCCAATAAGGACGAAATTGGTCTACTGGATGAATTGCCTTTACTACACTATACAATTCTTAGTTTATACTGACAAATGTATGTATATTAAGTTCGCAACCTTGATTATAGTAAATGTTATCACCGCCCGCGCAACCATAGTTCGTTTAATTATATATAAATATATATATATATATATATATATATATATATATATATATATATATATATATATATATATATATATACTGAACACATTCGTTAATACACATGTACACAAACATAAAGATATGGATACACATATTCATATACCTACATACATACCAATATAAAACCCTGCGTTAATACATATATATATATATATATATATATATATATATATATATATATATTCGTGCATAAATGCATGAAAATAAATACATGTATGCATACAATCATACATTCTTAAATAATCATATACATAATTGAAAAAAAACATGTCCATATATATATATAAAATTCGTACATAAATTCGTTTATACCTACATTCATACATGTAGAATAACACAAATGCATACATAAAGGCATACATTAATACATGTTTAGATATATACATCAATATGTATATTAATGCATACATGCATATGTATGCGTACATATGTTTGACGTCGCTACATTATTGTTATTTTAAATGTAGTTAATTGGTCAGTTGTAATTATAAACCGAAAATTAGAACGAAACAGCTATCAAACAAACTTTGTGTTATAAACACAATTTCGGATTGTAACAGAAAATTTTAAAATGTTCCAGCGTTTTGAATTTCATTCCAATAATTTCAGATGTTATCATTAAGTGAGATCTATAAAAACGACTAATTATTTCAAATGGAAGTTTAACTGTATAGTAGGAAAAGGTACATTAATAAGTAAGCACTAGTGACGGAACATCGACAGTTCCTTGATAAATAAATCTAAGAAAATTATAAACAATGTTCTACATTGATGACGTTAAGAGAACAAGGACAAGCTAGTTCATGGTCTAGTTGCTAGAAATTTTGATTGTGCTTGCTGTTCATCTTTGTCTTCATTACAATCGGGAGGAAATCTTTCCATCAGTCAAAGGAATTCGGAAATTAAAAAGGTCGACTCCCCGCTAGTTGCGTCGCGGGTTGTTGCTTGGCACTGTCAGTTGCGCACTGACCCGATTGGTTCCCATTTCCATGTACGCATCGATCTGGTCTTCCGAAGGCTTCAGAATCGTTCATACTAACCACTGTAAATGAGGTACGGAAGAAAAGGAAGAATCCACACCAGCCAAAACGAAGACCAGATCGATGCGTACTTGTAAATGGGAATCAATCGGATCTTTGCAACAACCCGCGAACGCAACTCGCGTAGAGTCAGCATATGAAGCTCGCACTGCGCAAATAACCTTCAAATTAAAAAGGTCACCGCACGAACATGCGTAAAATTTCATTCGACTGCTAAACATCAGCGAAGCAGAAAAAAAGTCTATGTGAATTTCCAGATTTTACCAATTTATTAACTGGTTTTTGAGGTTGCGCACTCGTGAAGTAGACACAGCGCAAACTCTCCAAGTATACAATCAAATTTGTTCGGATGACGAGCTGCTGATCTCTGATTATCAGTGCTGTGGTGTCGTTTTGTTTTTAGGATGGATGGTGTCGAAGTGGGATCTTTGAAAGTCATAGTATTGATCGTAAATGCGAATGCGAAAACGTTTACTGTGAAACGTTTGACCTTGATAGCGCTGGTGTAATAATGTTTTGTATCTCTTTGTGGAAAATGTCTAATTTTCATTCGCTTAGGCGCCAAGGCTTTCTTTCTAGTATTGCATACGTACATTAATACATATGTAAACGCATATTTTCATACATACAAGCATACAGTAATACATGCATTCATAAGCACATTAACCAATGCACATTTACGTGCATTTGTACATATGTACCTACGTGTACATACATACAAACATGCATAAATACATTCATATATATATATATATATATATATATATATATATATATATATATCATTGTATACATTCACTGATACGTACATTCATACATACAGAAATATATGTGTAAGTGATTAAATCATATATGCATACATTTATTTATACAGATATGCATATTTTAATAGGCTAATTATACCTACATATATACTCCATATATTCATACTTCAATGTTTGCACAAATACATAGTTACATTCATACACACAAACGCATGTACATGAATACATACATATATACAGTCATAGATACGTACATACGTGTGTACAGATATACGTACATGCAAACACGTGTTAACCTACATACAAACAGACATACATCGCATGCATACGTACTTACATTCATAAATACATGTATAAATGTACAAACACATACATATATACCAGCATACATAAAGTCAAGCATACATAGTGATACACAAACATACATGTATAAATATTTTAACTGACGAATGCCATGTATAATTGTCAGCTTTAGATGAAGCTGGTCTTTTTTGCAGCAAGCTCAACCACTGCTTGTAATAACTTTGATATACTTTCGGGAGGTGATTTTAACAAAAATATTGACCTGCTCCTTTGCTAGTCAGATCGAAGTTTTTAACTAAACGAAATTAGTTTATAATCTGGAATCGTAGCAGGACATAACTGATAAAATAATGGGTAGCTGGCATTAGTAAAATTTTAGTATATTTATTCTTGTTAAACCCTGATGTTCGTTATTATTAGAGGCTGTTAGCTGTTTTAAAGTATGTAGTGATATTTGGAAGAGGCTCTTCCTAGCCACCATTCAGTTGCATATTATTGCGAGTTCCTCTTTTTATATTTTCAGGATTAAACTTCATAATATTTTATGCTTTATTTACAAAATAATAAAAGAAATCACAGTTAAAATTAGAAACTGAGAGTTATTTTGAAATTGGAAGAAGTCTGAATCCATATTTTTAAGTATGAACATTCTGTCGTATTTATTCTCAGATTCAAACAAGTAAAATTAAATTTAGAAAATGCCGCATGACACGTAAGCATAAGCTATACGTAGGTATTTAATATTATTACACATTTAGAATCTTTTCTCGTATAAATTTGTGTTAATTGTATATAAATTATTGTTGTGCGTAGGTTTAAACTTCAGATAAGAATAACAGTTATTATTATGAAAATATTTTCTCAATAGAAAATTATGCCTTCTTACAAAATAAATTATTTTAAATGCAGTTTTTTTGTTTGTGTGCTAAAATTGTAATTTATTATTATTAATTTATCCTTTAACCTTACCCTCTACGTGCTGCTTCTTCAGTTGACTGCGATTACTTCTTTGAACTTGGGCACTGCTAATGCATCGGATACTGTTGAGGTAATTTTATTTTTGGCTTTATTGGAAGCAATTTCATCTTTACAAATGTATTACGGAAATTAATTTGATAATTTCTTAATTACATTTAACATTTTAGTTCAGTTTTTTCGGTATATTGAAATCTAATGACGCTGTTTCTTTCAATGCCACACTACAATAACTACTCCTACTACTATTACTGCTGAATTCTCAATTTTGGTGTACTATAGCATACATTGATATCCATCATGTTAGTACCATGTACCGACTTGGAAACCATAGTGTTAGTACCATTTAACTTTTTCGGTACTATAATGTTGGTATCGGTTACTAACACAATAGTCATAGTGTTAGTATCCTTTACAGACTCGGTATATATATATTATATAGAGTGAGTTAGCGTTGAAGTCGCATTGTCGAGACTATACGATGTTAGCTACTCTACTGCAGGTTTACACATTCGTCTAGGAGATTGTACCGTCCTATTATTCCACATTCTTCTACCAAATATATAGTGGTTAAAGGGCGTAATACCGGCTCCTACTGATGAGTCGCCAGTAAGCACGAAACGAATGTGCATGAGATTAGACTTTCCGTTCATGCTGTCTTTGGTTTATCTTTCTGGTCACATCTGAACTAATTTGTTACTAAGTTCGCAAAACCTAATACATTCTTGCAATTCATTTACTAATAGGATTTTGAGATTGATATTTATTTTGGCTTATATAGCCTCGAAGTATACATTTTCATATATTAATGCTTTACACGTCGAATAAAAACATTTAAAAATTAACATGGAAGCCGATGTGCACACGATAGAATTGAAAATAGTTTCTACATAACTATTTTTCTCCTTACGCCAATCTTAGTTACATAATAAAAGAAGAAACGCTAAAATAAAGGTAAACACCATACACTCATAGTACAAATTTAATGTGGTAATATCTAATTAACACATATATCGCTTGTAACTTAGTTGGTCAAATAAAGTGCAAATCTACATTAACTCAATAGTTCTCAGAATAGATTCTATGTGAGACCAATCAATAATCAGACTAAATTAGTACATATAGTACCAGAAACTGATGAAACAGTGGGTCTTTAAATAAATCAAATAAATGTTACATGAAAATAGTTAGCAGTCTGTTTCTCTGTTATATAGGCATCTGAACTATTATATACTTATGTAGATAGGCTGTCACTCTGTCTATCTAAACTGATAAACCTTTTTTATACAATTACTTTACGAACATTGAAATTTTTCACTGTTACGTGTTCAGTCTAACGCTCGGCAGAAAGAAATACTATTTGAATACGCTAGATGAAATAATTAATTTTTTTAAATTTAATATTTAGCAACAATTATCAGTGAGACAATTTTGAAACAATTTATACTTGTTAACTAACGAATTTCGACGCTTCATCATTAGTTTCTTTTGCATCATTGAGAATATATCAGACTATTCTCCCAACCAGAAAATAATGACATATCATTGCGATTTTGTTATAAATTCCTTATTGCTGAGTCCTAATATATCAGCATTTGAGTATTAGGTTATGCACATCCAGTAAATGAGTTCAAATTGGACCAGAATGATACACAACAGTCAGCATGAACGAAATGTGTAATCGCATTTAAACGTGTGTTTTTATCTGTTTTTAGACCAGTCGTAGAATAACGTAGCAAACTTACCATTAGTCACACGTACGGCTATGTTGTTCGACGTCTGATCAAATACAATGGGATTGATTGCGGCAGGATGGCTCACTAGTTAGAGCACCAGATTCCGAAGCAGACAAGCCTAGGTTCGAGTCCTGTCCGCGGCAAATTCTGGCCAGTACATGATGAGTTCCCAATAAGGACGAAACCGGTCTACTGGATGAATTGCCTTTTCTACTCTATACAATTCGTAGTTTATACTGACATATGTAAGTAATTAATGGGTCAGGTGTTTATATCAAGACCGCAACCTTGATTACAATAATGGGATTGATTGCTTAATAGTTTTAAGAGACTTACAAACTTGACCTTTTCCATCTTTTTGTGTTGAATGTGCAAATTGTGCAGAATCTCCACCAACTGGAGAGCGGGACGCTAAATAGTGGTGACAACTGGCCAAACGGACAGCCGCCACAGCAGGAAAACATTGAAAGTTTTGTGCAGGAATTGGCAAACATCGCAATGGTTGCTGCTGCCGCCGCTAGTCTTACCAGTTATGGGCAGACGACGGATGAACAACAGCTGCTGGTAAGCTACAAATTGTGGATATTACCGACATGCCAGTTTGCTATTGTGGCACAACTGCGGCCTTCACGTAGATCTTTTATAGTTTCACCTTTCGTTTTGCTAATGGAGGTTGTAGGGCTGATATTGAATATGATGAGCATTATAACTGAATTGTTCAATCGACGTATTGTGTTTCCTGTGTCAATCTAATTTGATTGGTCCTGTCATGCGTATACTTAACTTCTGATTGTCTAGTAGGGCGGTTTTTCTCAGCTAATCCCAGAATTTCGCCTAACGCAGGGCAGCGGATTTTGACTTGCAAGAAACAATCAACTAAAATCAAATTAAACTGTATATGAGCGGGTTGATTTTCCAGATGGGTTGCATATGTACATATTACTTGTTGGTGAATCGTGTTTAGTAACGATCTTGTGAAAGATGTATTGTAGTGGCTTTGTAAAAATTGTATTCAAATTGAGTGAATTTATGCATTAATTTTAATCAAGGTGGCGATCTTGATATAAACACCTAACCCATTATGTAGATACATTTTTCAGTATAAATTAAGCATTGTATAGTGTGGAAAAGGCAATTCTTAGTTTATACTGACAAATGTATGCACATAACTTGTCAGGTGTTTCTATCAAAATCGCAACCGTGATTAAAAGTAATTGTTATTACCGCGCAAACTACCAATGTTCGTTTAATTTATGCATTAGTCTGCAATACACCAGCCTAATCGTTTGCTATACTTGCACTTTATACTGAATAGGTCAATGAAAATCATTCAGAAGAAACGAATGAGATTAACGCATTTCCTGTTGCCGATCGTGATGTTGAAGCTGGCTCTAATTTTGGTGGTGTTGAACTGACGAAAACACGTGCTGACTCAACTTCAGTGTATGTTACAAATGAAAATTTGCATGATATAGTTGGTGATCTGATCCCCACCGTGACGAATTGTCCTGAGGAACAATTTATGCCGGGAGACGCAGTTACTGATGCAGCTCTTGCTCTTGCTGCTGTCGTAGCCAATGAGAGCAGTGGATTAGAGCAAAACAGCGCAAGCTGTGATGTCCTTGAACAGCTTGCAACATTAGCGTTCCACGACTCAGTTGGAGCTCTGGTAAGTGATCATATAATTGAAAAAGAACTCGGTAAAATCGTTTTACATCTACTCCTCACCCCTATCAAAACACCATCATTTCTGATTGTAAACTACGTATAAGCAGATTGGCACTCCTAAATGACCATCTTTATAACGAATGGTTTGATCAATGCGGCATATCGAAGACAATCGAGTTCATTTGACTAAGGCTAAGTTATCCGTCTTCACTATGGAGAATCCTTAAAAATTAAAACCTCTTCGAATCAATAGCGAGATAAAAGTGGAAGCAGAATATCACTGCACGTTAAATCTATTCTTAATTAACTAATTTTAACTGACCTCTACAAGGCCTTTGCATGATCGAAGGCGTATTAATCTTGCTTCATCAAAAGTTGTGAAATAACTAACGAATGTTTTGTCAACAGTAGCAGGTGCGTAATTAGTATTATCATCATTAATAATAATAAGAAATAGGAAATTTAACAACCTTTCTGGAATCATATTTTTGTTTGAGTTTTCTTCGTCATACCCATGGTAAAAATGAATACTGGGAGAAAAGTACTATAGAAGGGAATAACAGTTATTTTAGTCAGTATTAAGACAGTTCACGTGCTAACAACAAACATAGAACCCGAGCTTGCCAAAAAAATCCTACAAAAATACTTATCATTTATTTGCAGTTTGAAATTCGCCTTTAGCGGTCACGTTTTTCGCCACTTTCAAACAAGACGACTAAATGTAGTGGATGAACTGCACGACTTCGTAACGAATTTGCCGTAGTTTTACTCGATGAGTTGCATTTTCTACCACATCCACTATTTAGTTTATACCATCTAGATACATAGAAGTGACACTATGTTCTTTGTCATCGAATGGATCCGAGCCCATATTATTTTATTTTGATCTCTTTAACTTCATCTGTTCACTAGAAGTGCAGCGGATTCGAATTGTTGTACGCCCCAAATCAAATTTATTGTATCTATCACGATTTCAACTACTCTGCAACTATCACGATTTCTAATGTGTGCGTTTATTTCTATATTGCAATCGCCATATACATATTTTTTCCACTGGCAAAGGTTTTCAAGGTTTAATTAAACTTTCACTTTTATTGATAGTGCAGATATGAATAATTGTTTAGGACAGGCTTACGTAATCTTTATAAAGAGATATTGCCGCACTCAGGATTTATACCCGGGAGTATGTGGTTCAGTTTCATGTGACTCATCTATACCAACGATGCCGCGTATTGCATTTAGTTTTAATTTTTATGCCAATTTATCTTCTTTGATCACTCTTTCTTTCAAGGGCACTCTTGTGAATAGCTTTATCGCTATAAAGTTCAAACTAGCCATCCCCTATCTTTCATTATAAAACAGACACAATGTCTTTTTGAGGATGCGATATAAAAGATTAAATAGTTATTTGACTTCAATAATTCCTGTCGCCATCCGCACAATGAATGATTGTTTAATTATAGAACGATAAGTTCTGTAAGAATTAAAAGTGCATAAAATGTAAATTTTGAATAAGCGTTTGTGTATTCTTATTATTTGTGGTTTTAAATCAATTTGTAATAAATTATTGCACTTATTATGGCATATATTTATATTGGAAAATTATTTCATTAGTTATAAATCTCTAGTATTATATTTCGAAGTGCCTATTGGTATTGCATTAGAAATATATTTTCAAGTATCCATACTCAGTCTAGCTGTATAGTTTATGAACTATGTCATCCGTAAAGATATCTTTTGGAATTCGAGCCTCAATAAAATTGACAGTACCTTTCCCATGTGCAAAAATATAACGAACATTTATCAGATAACATAACTGTTTATTTCACATATTTTTCTCAAGTATATAGAAAATATATATATATATATATATATATATATATATATATATATATAAATTGAATGGCAAAACAAAGCAGAAAATTCAAACGTGGACAATGTGTGTAATAAGAGAACAACAATTCTGTTGTGTGCATCACATCAAGTTCAAGCTCAATGCCAAAACATGCTTTTCCTGCCTGCATAAATCGGCCTCCGTTTGCTTAACCGTAGAGATTCGTATGTGGCTAACTCATTTCTCTAGTTGCATTTGGTAGCTACCTTAAATGCCACGTTGTCAGAACGCACGTGCGAGGTTTAACCGATATGTTGTGCGTTTGCAGGCGTTCAATTTAAAATGCTCTTTCAGTCGAGTAATTAAACGTCTGGACGATTGGCTTACGAACTTTGATCGACAATTTGTGCATGTATGATAGAAAATAATATTTGAAGTCGACATTTACGATCGTTTCTCTTTAATTGCTGATAAAGCAAAATTTGTTATTTTTAAAATAAAACACGTGGTGTTAGCTGCTTTAGTCGTGCGTGTTAACACTGATTCAACTTTCTTCTGTACTGTATGGGAAATAGCATCCTGCTTAACGGGGTTATTCCGATAAATTGCTTTAAATTTTGGCCGTGAAGATGTCCGTTTATTTTGAGCTCCCATTTTAATACTTTGCTTAATAAATAGTTTAGGATAGCCATTAGACGCTTGATTGCTGCTTTCGTATATTCGTCGCGTTTTGAATATCGATTGACCAATCGGTCAGTTTTTGAAAAACACCTGCAACTTGTTAATAACGTATATTGAAAAGACACAGAAGTGCAGATCAGGTTTGGTTATGGTACATTGTTCTCTTTGATTTAACATTAATATTTTTCTTTAAAAGTACATATAAGAAAGACAGACAATCATCTTTCTCGTGCTCTGACATTAAACTGATATTTTTAAGAGCTTTACTGAAAATTAGAAGCAATGTTCGTGATTGCGACCTGCTTTTAATGGGAAGGAAATACTCTTCAACATATTGTATATGTTGTGCACATTTACTTGTCACTCTTTAATGATGAGATCTCAAAAAATCTCAGCACACACTGGAGATAGGAAGCTCCAAATTGATTTACCATCAACATGCTTATGAATGCTTTTTGCAAAGCAAATTAAGTTTGCTTAGAATATGATCTTGGACCGTGACGTTAATATGCCTTGAGCTACTGCCTACACTATCACATTCATAATTTATTCGATATGAAAATTTGAAAATAAAGTCGTTAAATCGAAAGGTCTCATAATCATAATTTTATCATTTATATCATGAATTCTGTTAGCAACCTCAAATGAGACGAAACCGAATAATTTATTTAAATCAAGTTTGCGGTCTTGATATAAACACCACTTCCATTATATACATACATGTGTCAGTATCAAATGAGCTTTGTACAATGTAGAAAAAGAAAATCATCCAGTAGACCGTCTTCGTCTTTATTAGAAACTCTTCACGTACTATCCAGAATTTGTCGCGAACAGAGCTTGAACCTGGGCCGGTCTGCTTTGGAATTTGTTGCTTTAGCCACGCAGCAGCAAATTCTGGACAGTGCGTCAACAGTTCCCAATAAGTGCCAAACTGGTCTACTGGATGAATTTACATTTTGTTCGGCAGGGTGTTTCAGTGGTTAGAGCAACAGCCTCCGAAGCAGACATGCCCAGGTTCAATCCCTGCCCGCGGTAAATTCGTGACAGTATGTGAAGATTTCCCTATGATAACTAAACTGTTCTATTGGACTAATTTCTTCTACATTTTATAATTATTAGTAAATACCGACAAATACATATGATGGAACTTGTGTTAACATCAAGATCGCAACCGTGATTTAATAATTGTTATCACCGTCCGCGTAGTTAATCGTTTAAACGAATAATTTCCCTGTAGTTTACTCAATGGTTCAATAATGTGGAATAACCATTTAGTCAACCTGAGCGAAAATGTGGTGCGCTGGTTAATTTATTGATTATACTGTTTTTCTGAATGTACCAGTTCTAAAACTACTTCACTTTTGTAATTTAAAAACTGAAAACAATTATTTTTAAATTGTGCAGTATTTTTTAGCATGTGTGTGTGTGTTAAAATTTGCGCGAGAAATTCTTTGGCCCATTAAAATATTCAAATTTTATTAGTTTTAATATCACTAGTTAAAGCATCCACAGTTTTTGTGTCATTGAGTACGTAATAATGAAATGTAATTTCTCACTTCTATGCTTATAATATATCATCACATTAATGTTTTATATCTATAATGTGTGTGTGTGTGTGTGTGTGTTTGTGCGTATGAATATTTATTCTCACGTTTAATACTTTGCTACCAATTAAATTAGGCTTTTTTATTACTGGTTTCGCCTAAAGAAATTTTAAAATTATTTTGCCAGTTGAGAATTACCTGTCGAAAGCTCTCTCACAATTGTTAATGTATGTGTGGAAGTTGGCACGGTTGTTTGTGTAAGGAAATAGTAATTAAGCTACGTTTTGAGGATATTTAAACTGAATTTCAGTCAGGTGATGAGCATGCTAAATGTCGAGACGATTGATTATTTTAACAGCAACACGGATATTACTTTTGAAATAGTATATTATTTTATGGAACGAAAGCACATTGAATAATTAACAGTATCGTTATTGTGGATATTGGCCAGTTTGTTGGAAGATTACTTTTCAAAATAAATGTCAATCTTTTAATTAAGTACTTTCTGGGATTTCATTTGATTAAGTAAAATAGAACTGTTTTTAAATGATATTTTCGCCTGGTGATTTTATTCCGTTTTTAATTGATTTTCTTTTACGCAAAAGAGTTATCCCATTATATATAACTTTGTCAGTGTAAACTAAGCATTGCATAGTGTAGAAAAGATAATTAATCCGGTAGGCTGGTTTCGGTGCGGCAGGATGGCTCATTTGAGAGAGTCACAGATTCTGAAGTTAGAGCTCTGTTAGCGGCTATTTCTGGGCAGTATTTGAAAAGTTCCGAATAAGGACGAAACCGGTCTTCTGGATTATTTGCCTTTTCTAGACTATGCAATGTTTAGTTTATACCAACAAATGTACATACATAATGGGATTTATGTTTATCTAAAGATCGCAACTTTGATTTGAAACAATTGTTTAATTATTAATTACATTTTATCCGGATCTAGTTCAGACTACCTAAATAATCGTATTAGACGTTTAAGTTGACCTTTTGTCATTCGCTTACATATATCCCAGATTATAGTAGGACCAGTTTCAAGTGAATGCCGAACTATGTCTGATTTATTAATTTGACAAGACTTATATGCGCCTTAATTATTCTTCTCTTCTAACGTTAATCGGTCGGATGCTTTCTCCCACATATATCTGATTAAAATCATGACAAGGGATTTAATAAACACCAAATGAATCCAATGGTGCAATCTTTTCCATTTGATTTTGATGCAAGCTGCCTAATGCACACATTTGTTTGTGAATAGTTCTTATTTTATATTTAGTAGTGAAGTTTTTTTACTTTTTATTTCAATTCTATATAAGGTATAATTACTAGGTTGCAATCAAATTTATTTTCCTGCGATTTGGCCTTATAATCTTTTTATAACTTCTCTCCTTACAGATTCTTTTAGTTCAAATTGGCAATCATTTAAGTGAAGTAATTACTCATTGGCGAAATTTCGGCAGCCCTTGACGGCTGCGATCATCAGTTCACCATTCATCACAAGTTTTAAAAAAAACAACCTAATGAAGCAGGTGCAATATTTCCTCTCGCCATATCATTAATACTTCTGACTGACCTTTCGCTAGATAGATGCGTGTCATTTTACTGCTATTCACAACAAACTAAGTGAAACTAGAATGGCTGAATATTAATTTACCATTGAATTATGTTAGACTTTGTTTTATACTCACTGTGTGAAATTACGTAATTGATGTCGCTTATTAATTATAGAGTGTGGAGAGCCCAATAGATCAGTTACAAACTTCAAAATCTCATGCTATGGTAAGTGATAAAATTAGAACTGCGACGAGCCATGCACGTGTGAAATTTCACTCAAACTACTCAAGTTCTACTTAAGATTGGCTCTTCTAGTAACAGCATGTGCATGTGTGTGTAAAAAATGCAGGTAAATATTAATAATACACATAAATATCCATCTAAATGAAAAGCCAATCAATGTATGTTAGTTTATTCTTTGCATACGTTATTCGAATTATGCTCTTCTTAACATTTGAAGTGCTGTACTATCAGATTGATCTTAATAGATAGGATATGGATAAGACAAAATCATATTTAGTTGATGAAAACGTTTAACTAAGATATTAAATAAAATAAGTGATTGTTCCAAATGAAAATTATGGAAATTATTTAACGAAAGAACGAATAATGTAAGGAAAGAAGATAAAAATACATTGATATGCGTTCAACTCACTAATTGCTTTAAATATAAACATACGGCTAAATGATGAAATTTAGATGGACTGCGTTCTCAATAATTGCTTAATCAGTAGTACGATAATATTCCAAATCGAACTTAATAATCTTTTTACAGTGGTTCATTCATAATATCATCTCGAGATTTTATTTCAATAGATTTTCTAATCAATCTCGTCATCCTGCTACGACTTCATATCGCTATGCGTTTGCAATCATTCCAGTTGATGGTATGTCCGGTCTCTACTGCATGACAGGGAAAATCAGATTTAGCACCAAGTCCATAGTTGCATGCGGTTATTGGTTCTCCTCTTGTTACCTTGGTTGGACGTATGATTTCATCAACTTACTCGAGACTGTAATCATTGCATGGGATTTCATACACTTCTGATGTTTTATGGATTCAATTTTTCTTTTTGGTTGGAGAGTGTAGTGCATATCCTTATCTGAAAGAAGCTGCGCCGATTTAACAGCCTCTGTAACTACTTCACGTGTAACTGGTCTCACATTTGGAATGGCCTTGTTCAGTCAAATGTTTAAATGATGTGACTAGAGGAAATTGAAGTATTTCTTCTAAATTTTATATTTATCTCACTTATAGTTTAAATTGCAGGTTCTTAGGCTTCTTATTTTATATGTGCATCGAAACGGCCGATTTTCCAGGTATTTTTATACAAAATTCTGCTTCAAATTTTGGTGTATTTTGTCGATGAAGTGCTATTTCGTATATCCATATATATATATATATATATATATATATATATATATATATATATATATATATATATATCTTATAAATAGGAAAACACAAATAACAAAGTGGATAAAGGCCATTTATTTCGTGAATACTAATCCTCTCTTATACAATCATACATATTTATACATTTTGGGTTTTCATTTGATTATGCTAGTGGTAACAAATCTGACTCGTTTTTACTGCTGTTTCTTGTTTTGACTAGTTGGTGAGTGTGTATGCGTTTGTGTTTGTGTGTATGCGTGTTTGCATGTAAAGGTCATTCTCGCAGTTTTGCTAAGTGATGTCTGATATCTTGTCATTATTGTTTTGATAGCTTGAGAATTAACCATTTGTGCGCATTATTCACTGTTACATATAAAAGTGCTATTTTTCCCAGTATAGTTGATCGTTTCACCTCGTTGCGCAAAGTTTTCACGTGGTAACAACGCCAGTGTTGATTGCAGTGTTAAATGCTTACATTGTTTGGAGACTTCTGTCATCGTATGCGCCTCTGTTATTTCCACTTCAGTTTGTTGCCAATCCGATTGTACGTTTGTTGATTCTAGTCGAGGGCCTGTTTGTTCTCGGCTGGATACTAGTAGATTGTTGTTGAATTTTGTTATTCTTGGCCAGTCGATAAGGATATCATGTTGATGAAACTTTTGAATATTAAGGTCAGGTGCTTGTTGTTTTATGTAAAGTGCTTCGTAGATAAATAATAATTTTTCTGATTTTGCTTTATGTAGAATTGTGAAATTGGTCGAATTGACAGGGTGCCCCGTTGCCAATATATGATCGGAAATAGCTGATTTTCCTGACGGTGGCAAGTCTTTGTTAATCAATTTCTGTGGCAAATGTTGCTGGATTCTGCTTATCAATTGCTTCTTCGTACGTCCGATATATGTGCTACCGCACATACATGAGAATTTGTAGACTATGAATGATTTGGAGAGAATTGGCAATTGATCTTTGGCATCCAACCTCATGATTCTCTGTGTACTAAATGTCATATTAACTTTAACACTGGGAAAGTTGTCCTTAGTTATTCTATTCAGCCGCCGTGCAATATATATATATATATATATATATATATATATATATATATATATATGTATAAATTAATTAATTAATTAATTAAATAACTGAAAGATTGAGAGAGAATTGGCTATTGAATTAGGGCATCAAATCGAATGTGGTCCGATGTTGACATCTATTAACCGTTATGTTATTTGATTACAGTTAAATACTGTTTGTTGCGAAGAACTAAAGTATATGCAAGTATGTATTAGGTGTTGCGAACCTAGTAAAAAATTAGTTCAGTTGTGACCAGAAGGATAAACCAAGGGCAGCATGAACGGAACGTATAATCTCATGCACATTCGTTTCGTGCTTACTGGTGACTCATCAGTAGGAGTCGGTATTACGCCCTTTAACCACCCAAATATATAGTAGGTAAAGGGCGTAATACCGGCTCCTGATGAGTCGAAAAACCTAATACATAACTGCATTTCTATTAGTTCTCCGCTAAAAACAGTATCTAAATGCGGAAAGATGTTTGTGGGCCTGAGAAAATCGCCGATGCTATTGTTTCTAACTAGTCGTACAACATAAAGAACTATCAATCATACGTACGGATGCGTTTCGACCTTCTATTCTCATCATCATCGACAGAAAACTACCTAATAAGGATCAAACAGAAATGCATATAAGGAATTTGAAAAATCAGATATGCATGTTTCACTTCTAGTAGTCTCGCATGCATTGTACCTGACTGGAAATGTCGTTTGCACAAATTCTATGCTGTCACAAGCATAAAATGTGTGCAGCTTTCGTCACGTGTATACAATATGTACAACTAAACAATTATTGATTTCGTGAGTGGTGATAGCAATTATTTCAATTAACTTTGCTGACTTGCGATTCGCAACAATTACATTATATTTAACCAATCGGACAACACGGCAAAATATATTGTCAGTCACGCGTACTGACGTGTTTACTCTGTTTTCAATAGCTATTTAATGTTTCCGGTTGTAGACTATCTGCGATACTACTAGGCACGAGAGCCGCATAACCGATTTACCATACCTTAAAATGTATTGTGGTTTGATCCCAGTTAGTCGGTTTGCTGATGATCATGAAAGAGCGAAATGCGTCAGTACGTGTGACCAACAGTACTTCTTCGATGTTGTTCGACTGGTTATATCCAGTGTGAGTTTTTAAAAGAATGAAAAAACTGCGAAACTGGATTTTTCAAATTCGCCTGGTCTGCGTTTTGACTGACAATGGATGAATTCCAGACGTTTTTTTTCTTGAAGATATTTCGGCGATTCTTGACTGTCGCTTTCTTCATTTCATCTATCATCACAAGTATTAAGGCCTGCTAAATTATTTTTTTATTTTAAAACTTGTGATGATGGGTGAGCTAAAGAAGCCAAAAGCCAAGAATCGCCGAAATATCTTCAAGAAACAAAAGAGCTGGAGTTCGGCCTGTGTTAGTCAGTGTGAGTTTTGGATGTCTTAAGCTCGAAAATTTGATTTAGGGTATTGCTATCAATTAGTGACTGGTTAATGGAGAGAAGATGTCACAATCGATATACCAGCAACAGTAGCATGAATCTTACCTGTACTGTTGGGGTATATCCATTCTATGTCTTGAAAGCTTGGAATTCAATTTTTGTGTGCGATTTCTATTTTTTGTTAAAAGTGTAATAACTGAATGGGAGTAAGTGTTTCAGATGGGGATGGCATGTTTCAGCTTATGAAGAAAACTGATCACTAGTGACTCACTTTCAGATGCTACACGCAGGTTGTACTTGTCAGCCTTTGTCTGTAGACCATCCAAGAGAAAGATGGCTAAATACTAATTATTCATTGGTACTAGAATTTGACGATTTTTTGTTTTTTAAAGCATATGCAAATCTATGAATTTCATACTTATTTGTCAGTGAAACAGGGAAATTAATATTCTGTCATTTTAGTCTTACATAGATGGATCTACATGTACATGACATTTTATTTAACTGAGTTCATATTAAATAAACAATCATTCATTTCGTGGGTGGTGATAACAATTATTTAAATAAAGTTTGCGAGCTTGATGTAAGCACCAATTTCATTGTATTTATCGTGTCTAAGAATACCATAGCAGAACTATCGTCAATCATATGTAAATAACGATTTAATGGCAGTAATTGATATGCACATGCATATACACGACGCTCGCTTATCTGATGATGATATGCGATCGATTCATAGCGACTCGAAAGTGAGCATCGTAGTGTCTCGAGGGAGGAGAATTGTTCAGCAAAACGAGGATCAAGCAAATTTGCTCTTTGGATAACCAGTTGTTGTTCTGATTTTTTGAGCTGATACGTTATTAAATAATGTGACTAGTTAAACACATTTTTTTATTGATCATGAAAAATAACTTTATCATTATTAACTAAGTTATAACAATTATATAATGTTTGTGGCGGGGAACTAATACAAATGCAATTTTGTATTAGGTGTTACGCACCTAGTAATAAATTAGTTCAAATATAACCAGTTGTTCAGAAATAGTTTTAATTCTCAATTTTGGTGAACTTTATCATAAATTGAAATCCACTGTCTTGAGTACAGAAACAATAGCTATAGTATTGTTACCCTTTACACACATAGTATATATATATATATATATATATATATATATATATATATATATATATATATATATATATATATATAATATGGTGATTTAGCTTTGAAGTCGCATTGTCCAAGACTTTATATGAAGTTAGCTTCACTACTGTAGGTTCACACATTCTTATAGGAGATTGTACCGCCCTATTTCCCAATATTTCTCCCCCAAATAACTATTTGGTATAGAGCGTAATACCGGTTCCTACTGGTGAGTCGCCAGTAAGCACGAAACGAAAGTACACGAGATTTTACTTTCCGTTCATGATGTACTTTGGTTTACCCTTCTGGTTCTATTTAAACTAATTTGTTACTGGGTGCGCAACACTTATTACACAATTGCAATGGCTGAGGTATTTTAAGCTATTTTAACTGATATTTAGAATGGAACAGTTCAGAAAATGAGGATTACTTATCCGGTATTTTTACGTCGGATTTAAACTTTTTATTTACATTGGGATAAATCAATGCTAGCCAAAAATTTAGGAATTTGACCAATGAAATGGCGGATAGAGTCGAATTTATTTGGCTTTTGCTCCTTTTTAACGAACCATATTGAAATATTGACAGTGAGTATCTTTGTCTCAGAAAGAAGGAACGAAAATTTGTCTTTGTTTAAACATGTCAAGAACCGACAACTATCTGTTACAATTTTATTCGCAATCAAAATAGGACGAACATGGAATAAAACGCAACAGTGTAACGTCAACCGTAGTTGATCTTTGCACCAGCTATGCTGAAACTGCACCTGGAATTTCACAGTACCAGCCGGCAGCACTCATCGATTTGGAGACAGCATTCGCTTTAGCAAGTGCTGTTAGTAGCCTCGGAAATAAAAATGTCAACTATCTGGAGAATCATAAAATCCAGCCATCTGCCAGCAACAATGATTCTGACATCTTACGAAAGATAGTCACACCAATTTCAAGTACAACAATATTGGATGGACCTAACCAGCAATATAATGAGCAAAGTCTGGTATTAGAGGCCAAAAAGTCATTAGACGAGTGCAGGCAACTGGATAACGTTTTAACGGTAAATACGGAATCCGCTTTGGCTGAAAACAGTATTTCTGAACCGAAAAATGCCTTAAATAATCAGCTTGGCGTCAGTCAAAGGCCACGACAAAGGCAACATAGAAGCAGTGTTGCTGGATACATTTCGAAGAATTTTATCAGAAAACGTCAGACTAACCGATCATTTTCTATAGATGAATCCGTACCTGCTGCCAGGTCACTTTTTGCCACCCGTGGCCTGATAGAGAGTGAGTAAATTTTATTCTCTTATTTGTAATTGTCTGTCTTTAGGTAAGGTTATATGTATACCTTTAGTAGGATGATAAAAATTACCTTATTCCTTAACAGTGGTTTTTGAATAATATTTTACTGTCTTAACTATAAAAATACCTTAATTGCTAGTTTAATTATTCATGAATATGCATACAAATGGCCGAAAGTTTACTGCGATTGATTTTTATATTTCATGTATGTGGATGAATTGGGTTGAAGGCCAGTTGATAAATTTGATTGCTCATTGTTTTTGCCTGCTGTTGTGGCTTTGATGATTCGATTCTTTTCTTTTTTTTCAAAAGTTACTTTGCCACACTCAGCAGACAATTTGTTCGTGTTATGTGCTCATGACACTTTTAGATACTACGATTAATTGGTTTATTTATATTGTTGTTTTTTGCAAAAAATCGTACATTTAATGGTATTCGGTGCACATTTTATGTAATGCCACTTGTTTTTTTGCTTTTATTGGCCGTGGTTATAATGCAATGTATTGTTTACCGCTCCAAATGGTTGCAAAGTTAGAATTATTTTCGAGATTTTTGCACATTAATTTCTTGTCAACTTATCGGTCGTACAATTAAGCAATAATTGATTTCGCGGGTGGTGGTAACAATTCTTTAAATCAAGATTGCGAGCTTGAAGTAAACACCAATCCCAGTTTATTTAACCAGTCGTCGAACAATATAACAAAACTACTGCCAGTCGCAACGCACTGACGCGTTTCCACCTTACATGAGCATCATCATAGCACGGCGGCAAACTGACTAGCGAGGATCGAACCGCATTTCATGCGGCTCTCACCGATTCGATGACTGGTTAAATAAAATGGGATTCGTGTTTACTTCAAGCTCGCAAACTTGATTTAAATAATTGATCGGCTGCTTTGATTTTACTGTTGCTATCTTTGTGAACGCTGCATTTTGTGACGTATGTACGATTAAAATTATTTGTACTAACTTAAAGATTTTTCATCGTATTTGTAACCATTCTATTAGTAAATTGTGTTAGTGGAATTTTGAGAATTGGAAAATGATTTTTTTCTACATAGCGCTTCATAAATGATCGAAAGTAGTTACTCTTCGCAGTGTTCAGTACAGTAAAATAATGTTACTAACTTTACCTGTTTGCAAAATGTAGTCAGTACGTAAAATTCTATCTATTTTAATACTTATTTAAGAGATTAACTGCGATCAAATTTTTGCGATGTTGACGTTCTTCACTATCAAAGACTGTCATAATATTTTAAACATCAGTTTTAGACTTTACTTAGAGATTGTAAACATTCTTTTATTACAGATAGGAAGCACAATAAAAACATTCCATTTAAAGTTGTCTCTAAGCCATAGAAATTCAGGCGTAATGACTGGCAGCCCCTAATATTTCTATATGTATGTATTCTGTAATTATTTATGTTCAAACGTATATATGTATGCATTCATGCATATATCTATGAAAGTATGTATGAGTTTATGCATGTGCGCATTCATTACTTTCTGTATGAATGTATTGATGTATGTATTTTTTGTTGTTGCTTGTATGCTTGCATCCGCTGTCTACCTGATTATTCCATATATTTAGACTTCTTGTTGTTGATTTCTTTTTCAATGGAAAGCAAATCACACAACCAATATGTGAAGTGGAAAATTTTGGTTTAAAATGCCCCATTTATACTTGTTGTTAGATCTCTTAAGCATACCTAATTTTTTACTAGGTAAGTGTATGTAAAATTGGTTTTTGTATGTCTCCATGTGTACACTCATCTAAGTGAAACTAAAGTGATTAATAGCAAATACTGGCGACTCACTAGGTAAGCGTACGTCATGCCTATGTGTATGTGTTCTCGTTTGTTTTGGATTGATGAGTAAGTATTTACTGCACATGTATACTCATCCCATTGAAATTACAGCGATTTAGCAACATCTGACGATTCACTAGATTAGCGTTTTACACGTCCATGTGTTTGCTTAAGACTGAGAAATAATCTGTTACATTTAATGAGCGGCACGTGTATCAGTCATTCAAATGAAACTAAAATGATAACTGTCATTTCCTAATTGCACACGTCAGACCTATTTTTATACTTAATTTCCTAAATGAAGTAATTACGAGTGGCATTCCGGTGAGGAGGGGCAAGATATTGTGAATACAGTAAATGATTAAGAGTTATCAAAATTAAATTGGACAAAGATAAAGTGTTTTAATAGGGTAGAGATTTAAAATTAAAATAAAAGGGCCATAAAAGAAATTCTAAAATTGCTCGATAAAGAAAGATAATAATGCAAAGAAAAGTTGCCTCTTTTTCTCTCATCATACAGACAGATATTTGTTAAATAACGCTATACTAACAACATAACATAAGATAATAGATAAAATAAGGTAACAAGTAATCAAGGATGAATTTATAAGATAATCCGAAAATAAATTAGAAGATGTTGAATTACTCACCCTCCACCTCTGTAAATTAATAGAAATCCAGTGTTCTTATTATTTTACATGATCGAGTTTCTGATTCTGATTCGTGCAACCTTCCCTTCCTACCGTTATTTAATGCTGTATTCCTAATTTGACCTAGTGATTTTTCTACGGCTGTTCCATTCATGATGTCATTTCTCGATTTAATTTCGATCGATTCTCTTATCAATCTTGTCGATCTACTACAAACACAAATTGATATGCGTCTGCACCCATTCCAATTAATTTTGTGTCCTATCTCTACTGTACGGTGTGCAAGATCCGATCTACTAACATGGCCATACGTGCATGCGGTTTTATGTTCCCCTCTTCTTACCTTAATTGGACGCATGATTTCACCCACATACATCAGGTTACAGTCGTTACCGAATAACACCATACTCCTTCGATTCTTAATAGCTTATTGCGTATTGGAAATTTCCTATGGGATAATAGATAATTCAACCTTTGATATTGTATTATAAGCTCTTTTGGTGGTTCTATTAAATAATTGTGAATATGTATGAATTTATTTGTGTATGTGTGTATTTATGCATATATGTGTGTAGGCTTGTATCTGTCCATGTGTGTATGCAGACGGTGCCACATTCTTTCGATTCTTATTGGCTAATTGTGCATTGGAAATGAATCTGTGAGATAATAGTTAAATCATTCGTTGTTATTATATTATAAGTTCTGTTGGTAGTTCAATTAAATGTCTGATTTCGTTCAGTTGGTTTCATTTATGAATTACATGGCATATAAAATATACGAAATTTGATAAATATATTGGTTTAATGAAAACTGTGCAACACATTACTTTTTCATTTTTAGCTCTGTAGGTACTTGGGACGTTAGTTGAGTGCAGTTTTTGTCCGATTTCAAGGATATGCTTTGTTTTTCCTGATTTGCTTGCTAAGGCTAGTCGTTTATGTTTATACATTTGTGACAATTGTTTGTTTACCCTGTTTATTTAATGGTATCTCATATAAAATGTACATTGCCTTCTAATATTACACAGTATAATTTTAGTAGGAAGAAAGAGTTCATTATTGACACAGCCTTGGAAGAAATTCCTGTATCCGGATGCACCTGACGAAGCACTTTGTAGATGTAGACGGGATAAGATTCCTTCTTTTTGCACTTCTTATTCTTATCGTCAGTCTTCGGGTGTTAAATCTTATCTGTCTGCTTCGCAGCTTTAACTAAAACAAATGTCGGGTAACAAAGATCATGAGTTGGTATACTTGAAGTCGATGCTAATAGAAGATTATAAACGATGAATCAAAATTCAAACCAGATAACAAACAGATAGATTATTCAGATAAATACTGTTTGTTGCAGAGAACTAATATATATGCAAGTATGTATTAGGTGTTGCGAACCTAGTAACAAATTAGTTCAGTTGTGACCAGAAGGATAAACCAAAGGCAGCATGAACGGAAAGTATAATCTCATGCACATTCGTTTCGTGCTTACTGGCGACTCATCAGTAGGAGCCGGTATTACGCCCTTTAACCACTATATATTTGGTAGAAGAATGTGGAATAATAGAACGGTACAATCTCCTAGACGAATGTGTAAACCTGTAATAGTGAAGCTAACATCATCTAAAGTCAACGACAATACGACTTCAATGCTAACTCACACTATATAATATATATACCGAGTCTGTAAAGGATACTAACACTATGGCTATTGTGTTAGTAACTGATACCTTTTTTGAAATCGATGAATACCGGATACTAACACTATGGTTTCCGAGTCGGTACATGATACCAACCTGATGGATATAAATTTATGCTAAAGTTCACCCAAATTGAGAATTACAACAATTTCCGAACACCTGTTACTCCAGTTAAACCATACACTCTGGCCTTCATCGATATCAGTTATCACATTTCGCGGTAAGCATGACATCATTCAATTCAATATATTACAGTTAAATACTGTTTGTTGCGAAGAACTAATATATATGCAAGTATGTATTAGGTTTTGCGAACCTAGTAACAGATTAGTTCAGTTGTGACCAGAAGGATAAACCAAAGGCAGCATGAACGGAAAGTACAATCTCATGCACACTAGTTTCGTGCTTACTGGCGACTCATCAGTAAGAGCCGGTATTACGCCCTTTAACCACTATATATTTTTTGGTGAACAATGTGGGATAGTAGGACGGTACAATCTCCTAGACGAATGTGTAAACCTGCAATAGTGAAGCTAACGTCATATAAAGTCTACGACAATGCAACACCTAATACATACTTGCAGATAGATTATTCAACAAATATTAAATCAAGAATACGTGATATTCTGAAAAAGATGAAGAGATTCGTTTTATCCTCAGTAGATAATTCCGAAAACAGATCAGGATTCATAGAAGTATTTAACAATGCGAAACCTTTCGGAACAAGCCCGTAAGATTGTACAGCAAATTCATAAAACTTTGGCATCATCAGGAGTTACTCCAATGCAGCCTATTATGTCAAGGATCAACGCATCTCAACATAACTAGGAGAGTTTCTCCGCAACCAACTTCAACCGCTAAAAAATGTCATAAACACTAAAAAATCAAGGAAGCTTTCGAGTTGGCAGATGAACTGAAAACAAAAAGCATCCTTGATTTCCGTCTCATCCATACTTAGGAAAATTCCACTGAAACAGCGATGATCTTGTATGACCTGATTAATATATCCCCATAGACACCAATGATCTCAACGAATTTCATATTAACATGCCCAAAAAAATAGTTTACATTTGAAGGTAAATATTACCGTATGACCCAACCAAAATACTCAATCAAGCCGATCCAGACCTCAAATTCAAAATCAACCCAGAGAACGACAACAAGTTTTACTTCTTGGACGTGCAACTCACTCGAGAAGAAAATGTTGATTTGACGCTGGCATTAAATACAAAATGGACTTTCACTTGTCAATGCATTCATTATAGCAGCAGTGTGCCAGAATCTCTCAAAAGAAACCTACTCAATAACCTAGCAAACCGAACCAGGAAAATCTGCTCTGAACACAAGATCGAAAAAGAACTAGGCTACCCGAGGAAACTTTGTATAATGAACAACTACCCGGAGCTATTCATAGATTTCAACATCAGATTATGTCCGTTTCGTTCTACATAGAATATTGTCAAAAATGTTTTCCTAAATATGCCATTCAGAGGTGGCCTGCCGGCTTCGATAATTGCACAATGGTTAAATTGAATTATTATTTATTATTATTTTTAGTAGCATATACATTGGACGTATGAAGGAAAAATTGATTAAATGAGGCCTAGCATCTTCGAGAACATCGTTTATTTCATAGCATATATTAGAAACGAGGCATCCAGCCAATCTGACGATTTTCTCAGTTCTACACTAAGCAAAGTCCGAAAAATTATTTTTCGTATGCGAAGCCATTTATGTAAAGCAACAAGCTCTTGGTCTAAACTTTCGATTGGCCTCGAATAACACAACGAAACAACAATTTACTAGAATTTATATAAGCTCGAACACCCATTAGACCAGCTTTAACAAAAATTCGATCGGATTGACAACAAACTGAAGAAGAAAAAAAACAGTTGCGCAAACGACATCATTGCCATCGTTGTTGGTGACAGAAATTGCACAACCATATGAACTTTCAACGCTGAAATCAGCACAATCTGCGCTGTTACCAAGGTGACAATTAAATTGAAGATCAAAGCGATCTGAATGGCAACATCCAAGGAAGAACATTCGTACTCGTAATAGCCATGAAAGCAAACACAAGGGTAAAATTCAGTCTATAAATACAGGAATAACCAGATCCAAAACATTACTGTGATACACTCATACAGACACGTAAGAATATGCACTCAGAAATCAATCCGTAACAAAGAACCAACAAGAAATATGATAAATACTTAAAATTAGCTTGGCTGTGACCCACATAATCAAATGCAACCCGGAATGTAAATAAATGAAAGATTGTAAAGTGTTGTAGAATGTTCACGAAATAAACCGGCCAATATCCACTTTTTCGTTAAATGTTTCCTTTTCCTAATGAAAAATATACTGTGTAATAAATATACGTAGCAACATTAGGAGCCATGATGTGTGCATTCCAGTTTTTTTAAAATAACTATCTACTTTTTACCTTAGGTGGGGTCGGAGAACAACGTACTGACAGAGGCTTCTACAAGCTTTCATCAGAAATACGAACTTCACCTATACTCGAAAAATCTAATATCGGTGCAATGGGTGATGACAACATCGGGTTCATTAGGAACAATCAATTGTTTGGCCGCAATCTCAACTTTATGGTATCATCCACTAAATCAGCCATGAAACGTGTAAGTTTAATTTAAAAAATTTTTTTTGTTAACCTTCCTAATAATCAGTTTGATATAATAAAATGCTAGAATTCGTTCTGTTCTGCATTTATCATTTCAGCTGATTTTGTGCTTTCTTCAATTCCATTCACATTGTAACGCCAGTTCTTTTCAAATTTCGCATCTTAGCTTTGGCAAAATTTATAATTTTATTGCAAAATTATAAAGATCCAATGTTAAAAATATACACTAACTTCTATTCATTGCGTGCGACTGGCTAAATACAATCGGATTGGTGTTTACTTCAAACTCGCAAACCTGATTTAAATAATTGTTACCACCACCCGCGCAATCAATTATTGGTTAATTATATTCATTGTATTCTCTTTTTCAATGAATCTCCGCTTAGTTGCACGGCGTTACCAACATTGGAACACTGGCGTTAGAATCAATGGTTAGTCCGACATCTATAGAGGCCGACAGTCTTTTAGCGGCATTTGCTGGTCTGGACAATTCGAGACCGCATACTACAAGTCCCTTGGAAAGCCAACTTGTAGTCAATAATTTTGATGGTATGTTTTCAGGATTTAATTCTGCGATCTGTAACGATAGTAGTCCAGCTACTGATAGCGACAAACCTTTTGGAACCAGACGTGGGCCGCAATCAAGAAATATTTGTCCTGACAGGGACCTTCCAGTCGATACCGTAGCGGGATCATTTCATTCATTCGGACCATGTCCAAATGACCTCGCTAAGGACCAAGAAATCAATGGACTTTGTGCTGACACGCTATCCGCTGCTGGAGTAATTCAGCAAACAACAAATTCTCAAGCTGAAAAAATAGGACTTCAATCCCAGCTGGTTAGTTCTTTTGAGTAACAAGATTCATAAATATTAATACATGATTCATCAAACGTAATATATCTAATTATGTTTATAGGGGTTTTTAAATCTCTTCTGATGAAAAGTGTTGGTTACATATAAAATATAATATCTGTTTAGAGCTTTACGTGAAGAGGACAAATCAGTTGCTATAAAAGCTAAATTAGAAAAATTTTAATCCCGATTAAAATAATAATCACCGCCCGCACAACTAATGTTCATTTAAAAAAAAATATTCATATCATGTGCGAACTACTTTTGTTTATTCATCTGACGTTTCTATTTTGCATAACTCAATTTCCGTTTTGCTTTGTAGAACACTTATAAATCCGTGTGATTTGGAGTGCGATTTTTAACAACTGCATGTTCAGCTATTACTCAAACGTTTTACATTGTGCCAGCCGTGTGTAGTCTCAAATGTTTTTACGGCGTCTCTTTAGTAATCGTCTAGTCCGGCTTTAAGGAAGATTATCCTTTAAATCAAGTTTGCGTGCTTAAAGTGAGCACCAATCCCATTGTACTTAACCAGTTGTCGAACAAAATAGCAAAGCTACCGCTAGTCGCAACGCACTGACGCGTTTCGACATTCTATGATCATCATCAGTTTACAACAGAAAACTGACTAGCGAGGATCAAATCACATTGCATATATATTGAAATCAAATTTAGATATGCGGCTCTCACCTCTAGCAGTCTCGCATACATATATATGCAATGCGGTTTGATCCTCGCTAGTCAGTTTGCCGTCGTTCTCTGATGATGATCATGGAAGGTCGAAACGCGTCAGTTCGTGTGACTGACGGTAGTTTTGCTATTTTGTTCGACAACGGATGAAGTACAATGGGATCCGTGTTTACTTAAAGCTCGCAAACTTCCTTTATACAATTGTTACCACCACCCGCGCTATCAGTGATTGTTTAATTCTAAAACTAGTCTTCCTATATCCATAGAAATACATCGAAGAAAGACAGTGGTTTAGACCGAGGTTTTTGGCGCTCGCAAGTAAGCTGACTATGATGGTCCTTGTTGTTAAATTCTTTACAGATGCCATCTGTTTCTACATCGCCATTTATGGTTATATTATTTATAATCAACAGGACTAAAGTACATACAGCAGTATTGTCTAATAAGCGGCTGATGTTTTGATATTTATGGATAGAACTTGTAAACGTCCATAACAGATTACACATCTCCATTCCATCAGCTCGCATTAAGTATTGACCGTTGTCTTCCATTTGTGTTGAAATTGTGCTGTGCGTTATAATAAAGCTGACTACGATGAAGATAGGAATCGAAACGCACAAAGAAAATCTTTAAACCCGTATTAACCTGCATTGTGAGTAAACGTATTACATTATGCTCCGTAATCAGTGAATATTCGAATTCCCAATGCACAACTGATGATTTTTTTTATACAACGAAACGCCTGACAAGCTTCCTACAATTCGACAATCCAAAATTGTTTATTTATGCAAATGCCATAACTGCTAAGTGCGCTATGAAATCTTGACTGCCCGATCACTAACGAAGCGAATCGAGCAACTATTTAGAGACATGCGGATGTTAGAAGAAGGTGGGCTTACGCAATAGCTTAACACATTGCTTTCAAGAAAGAAATTACAAATTTGACGGATCTCCATTTGTTTTTAAGGATCAAAATGAAAAAGAGTTACGCACGATGAAAGCAGTTGTGTGCAAAATCCTTGATCCGCAGCTAATTAAAACGAGAATTTCAAACATGATACATAAACTGATGAGTCGTTTGTATGTGTGCGATTCTGAGAATGTGCGTTTGTCATTTTCTACTTTTTGCATAATTCATATATTTAATCCAACATAATCATTTTTTTTATACAAAATTGATTATATAAAGCACCATTTATTACAGTCAAGTTGAACTCTGGTGAGAAGAGAATGCTTTTTTCAACTGCGTTGTGCATACTTGATTTGTAATTGGTATATACTTTGAAAAAAGATTTATTTATCAATTCAAATTGTCAATGCACGGAAGTAGTTGGACTAAAATTCTGGTTGTAGATATCGAAGTTTTTAAACCACATCTCTCGTTATTTATTGTTCATTCTTGAATATAAATGCTTTTTCGTCTAAATAATTATATATATGTATATATATATATATATATATATATATATATTCACGCATATATAGGCTGACTTCGATCATACATTTGTTGTCTGCATAAACTAACCATTGGATAGGATGACAAATGCAATTCATCGAATGGACAACTTTCGTTCTTATTGAGCACTCCTCATTAGACGAAAAATTGCAATGTCCAGACTTTAAGCTCGGGAGCCTTTGGTTTGGAGTTTTACAACTCACCCCCCTACGTTACTAAATCCGCGAATTGCAAGTATTTTACAAATTTCTACCAACTAAAGTCTTTTGGACAGTTTATCTCCCGTGTTTCCTATTCGGTATCACTTTTGAACGAATGTTTCAGTTTGTCATCCGCATTTTGTCGTTATAGAATAATCACCATGTCATCTGAAGAAATTATAATATCGCGGCGGGATCTGACTAACTATTTTGCTTTCAGAAGCTAAATATTACGTAACAAGACAAATTAATCTTTCCAACTGAATTTGTTTCATCTTTATTCGGCACACCTTAGTCGTAGCCAAACTTTTTTGACAGCAATACTTAAAAGTTTAAAACCGCTGTTTTACTGCCACATAAGATTTAAAAACCTGTAAACAGGTAAATGAATATTTCTAAAGATCAGAAAAATCTAGCCTATAAGCAAGCATTTGTCTATAAAACACACGAAGCAGAGTTACTTAGACCTCCATTCTCGACCAGTGATTTTATTGGTTAAACGAAATTGGCAATTCATCGCCTTGAGGTGTCTACTGAATCGCTTCCTTACACAGCAAAACCCAATATTTCGCTCTGCTAATAGAGATGACGATTGACGAAAAGCTGTATCTACTAGAAATCTTCAACAATTCTATGCCACATCGCATCAGACTGCCGACCAGGATCTGTGGTGAGCACTTAGATCTCATTTGGGAGGATTAATCGTTTCGGTAGTACCTAACTTGATTTTGGGTGACTTAATTTTTTTTCGCTCTGCCTTATTCTGCCTTTCTTGTATCCCACGCCAATCTATTGCTGGTGGAGAAAGTAGTTCCAAACTTGGAAATTCGACCGTAAGCATACGTAAAATGAGACCGCTCTACCGTAGTGGATGGAGCCCTATTTGCAGTTCCGATGATGAACGTTGAATCCGAAAATGCACCTACACTATTCAGAGCTGCTTATTCCTTGTTTGGTACTATATGAGCTATATTTTTAATGTATCAGTAATCCAATTATGGTTGTCATCAAAGATCTTCGATTCTAGAGACCCAAGTCTTACTAGCACACAACAGCACCAATCATTTAGATTGGCTGTACAACACTTTTATTGTGACATGAGATTATTTTATTTTGCCATAATTGGAATTTGGGGAAATTTTCCAAGATCCATGCTCACGTTGATCATAATGCTATCAAAATCGATGCGCCTGTCTTTAACACATCCGGAACAAATTCCTGAAAATTCTGTTTTTTGTATCATATTTTTTTATATACTAATGGACTTCGATCGTGAAAAAAACGTATACAAATTTACAATTTATTGATCTTATAGGTGCAGCCGTTAAACACTGCTCACATGGCTGCAACGGCGGTAGTAATGGCAGCTTTTGGTGTGTCCCCAATTGATCCACCCAGTGGAGAAAACGCTTTTCATGCCTATAATTACCACCACCAGCAACTTCAACAACAACAGCAACCGCAGCAGTACCTTGGTACTGATGACGCCTGCACACTAGATGTGGTTGATGCGAAACCATATCAAACAATTGGCCTAACAACGGTTGGTGATTCAACGGACGAGTTCAAATCAATGGCCTCTGTACGCCAATAAGCTATGCATTTTAATTTAAACGTAATGTGTTCAGTCTTCCTTTGGAAGCTTTTATTTTTACTTCCATTAGTATAGATTGTTAGGTTTAAATGTTTTTTAATTCTGCCTAATTTTGAGCTGAAATAGCTGTCAATAAACGATACACGTATATATATATATATATATATATATATATATATATATATATATATATATATATATATATATATATATATATATATCTTCGTTGCGAAGACTTTACATACAAGCATTTAGTCTGAAGTGCGCGCCTGTTTTAATTGGTTTTAACATAAAACAGGTATATCCGCACCGATTTCGTTGAAGTAATCTGCAGTAAAACACGAGCTTGACTACTTGACAAATATTCAATAGACGGAGTAATAAAAAATTAAAAATTTATCATGTAGACCAATGTTAATACTAAAGATTTGCAAAATAGTGTCTACGCAACACTCTCTTTCTACCTGCGCCAATCTGGGTTACCTAATAATAGATGAATCGCTTAAATTAAAGAGCAAACGCAATATACCAACAGTGAAAAGCTCAAATGGTAAAATCTTATTAACATTTATTGCGCTTTCAGCTTGGGCCGTCAAAATGAAGCACTAATCTACATTAACTCAGTGGCTATCATAATATATAACGGAATAGTTTCTATGTATGTTCGATCAATAAGCGTCAAATATATGCATAGCACACAAGTTAAATAGGCGAATAATTAAACAGTAGACGTTTAAATAAAAACAAATTTTAGAGGAGAATAATTAGCTTGCATTTCACTCAGTCAGCTAGGAATCTGAAGTTATGAATCTTGATTTAGATAGGCGATCACTCTGTCTAGCTACATACACTACATAGACAACAAACATTAAAATGATTCAACGCATATTGAAGCAAGAATAAATAATATTGAAAAATATTAATAAACAAGTGTTTCATTCAATGGTTGATTCCTTAAATAGATAGACTATTAGAAGAAATTGAAAAACGTGAAGCCGGTCGGAACAAGCCATACAAGACTGTTCGGCAAAAGAAAAACTCATCAAACCTTGACAG